>CAXKVI010000003.1:42174195-42492459 GCA_964058755.1 Campiglossa producta | reverse complement strand
GGATATCTTGCCACCTCTGGAACTGCTGGGTAATTTTAATTTGCAGGCCAGAAAATATAAAGCGATATCCGGAGATTTCGAACGAAACCCGGACGCTCCGGGAGATACCCCAAACTTGCAATAACTCTCATCCCAGCGTAGGGCTCCATTTTTTCTGCTAAAAGTGTGTAATTAAATGATTGAATTAAAAAAGCGAATAATTTTTATAAAAAAATAAATACATACATATGCCTAAATAAAAAATGCAGTTTAGTAGAAGATGTCAGAAAAGGTAAAAACCGAGGAAATTTCGAAAATAAGGCCAAACGTACTTTTTTGATGTTGCTATGAGCTACACAAACAAGTTTCAGAGAGAAAGTTGAATTTGGAAAAAAAAGTTACCCTCTTCAAATATTTTTATTAATACGTGAGTCAATCCATATGAAAACGTCTAATATTAGCAAAAATCGTTGTTGACTAATCTCCTCGCTCAAACTTTGATGAACACTTCTTTAGGGTTCTAAAGGAACAAATTTACACATATTTAATTTTTATAACCACTGGTTGGTTCCCTATGTACAGTCACTTCTCAGAGCAGAAAACCCAGGACATCGCCATGGATCTCTGCGCAGTGGAACCACCCGGGGTTTTACCTCGGCCAAGGACTGTCACTTTCAATGTAACCCTGTTTAGTATGTTTTGTCCCATTCCGAAACTATCATCCTCCCCCCTTGCAGCAGGGCTGCAAGATATTCTATTGTTACGGGCGGGCGTTGAGCCGAACCCCGGACCAAAAGAATGGATATGCAGTGTCTGTTGCAAAAAGATATATATTAAACGGTCGCATTCTGTGCAATGCTTCTCGTGTAAGAGATGGCTCCATAAATCTGGATGTTCAGGCCTTAACCTTAACATCCACAGACCCCGTACTTTCTTTAGTACTTTCGTTAGTTTAGACATGAGCAACTCCGAGCACCAGTCTCTCTCTGTTTCTACATCACACCCCCCCTCCCGTTTAAATTCTCACGTGAGTCAGGATCAACATCTTCTCGCACCTGTCTCTACGTGTACTGTTTGTCGGCAAAGATTATACACGCTCGCGTCATCGGTCAAATGCAATAACTGCTTAGGCCAATGCCACGTACATCTATGCTCTGGGCTCGCTAACAGGAACCTCTGGACGGATGCGTTCATCGCACCATGCTGTAACACACCTCAACCTACGACGCCAGCCAACCCGGTTACACAAGGTCCACAGCTAACTAGGCTGAGGCACAGCCTTGGTCTTAGCCTACCAACACCTGGGCGAACACATCCGTCTCTCACGCCTATGGTTAACTCGACATCGACCCCACCGGCGCACTTCCAAATCTTACAGCACAACTGTAACGGATTAACTGGTAAGATCGCAGAGATAACTAATTTGATGACGCAATATGACATAAAACTTGCCGCAGTCCAAGAAACCAAGCTCAGTCCTAGGTTGTTGTTGTTGTTGTTGTAGCGAGGTGTAGCCCTGCCTAAATGTCAGACAGGGTCACCCCGAGTGTATTGCTCTTGGCCGGGTCGATATAAGAAAACGGCCCGGGTCGTTTCGGCACGATGGGTACAGCACAAGTACCGTTCTCGTAGAACCGGCAATACAAGAAACTAGCCGTGTAGGCTATGTAGGTCATTTAGCGTTACCCAGGGTGCACCAACTGGGAGGCGACCTGTCAGTCCTAGGTCGGACCTCATTACCTATGGCGGATATAACATCCACCGGAAAGACCGCCATAGAGTAACAGGAGGTCTGGGAGGTGGTCTAGCGTTCATAACGCACAACTCTGTACAGTATCATCTATTTGATACCGACATCGAAGGAACGGATGATATCTTAGAAAGCCAAGGTATTACCATCCGTACAGGAGATGTCGATCTGCAAATCATTAACATCTACATACCCCCTGTCTCAAGTTGCCCCACCGGTTATCATCCCGACATTAGCTTGCTATTACGAGGAGATAACCGCGTGATCCTGGGCGACTTCAATGCGCACCACGACATGTGGCACTCAAACTTGCCAGCAGACAATAGGGGGCATGTACTTGCAGAACAAATAGATGATACGGCTTTCTGTACATTGAACGGAGACGCCCCAACGAGAGTATCGGGTAACTGCTATAGTTCGCAAGATATTTCCATCGTAAGTGCAGGACTATTGAACAACACCAATTGGCGACCCATACTGACGTTGGCGTCTGACTATCTCCCAATAGTCATTACCATCGAACGACCGACGCACTTTATTACACCTGAGCATGGTACATATATTAACTTTACCAAGGCGGACTGGGACAGTTTTCAGACATATACGGACGAATCCTTGGCTGCTCTATCCATTCCTACGGACGTACGCAAAGGCGAACGAGACTTCCGCAACTTGGCCTCTAAACGCTTCATTCCTACGGGTCGAATATCTCAAATAAGACCAAATTTCCCCGCGGAGGCAGCGGCCATGGCTAGAGAAAGAGATGAAGTGCGAAGTCTCAATCCCGCAGACCCCCGTATAAGGGATCTCAACGCGGAAATTCGTAGGTTGGTCGATAAACATAAACTGGCCAAATGGAAACAACACCTAGAGCAATGCAACCTCTCTGATGGTGTTGGCAAATTATGGACTACGGTCAAAGCTCTATCTAATCCAACGCAACACAAGGATAAAGTAGATATTACTTTCGGTGACAGGGTGAAGAAGGACCCTAGGGGATGTGCGAACTCCTTCTGTAGACAATTTATACTACATTCCCCGCCCGATAGAGCTAAACGTAGAACCATGCGACAGGCGCGTAAATATAAAAACCAAAATACGCCCATTGTCATCACTGCCTCAGAGATCAAGGAAGCCATCAGACAGGCTAAGCCCTCAAAATCCATCGGCCCCGACGGCATTGCCATGAAGATGCTGAAACATCTAGGCCAGGAGGGACACAAATACTTAGCGGCTCTATTCAGTCTTTCACTGAACACTTTCGTCATTCCTGAAATATGGAAAAAGGCGAGAGTGGTTCCATTACTAAAACCTAGAAAACCGGCAAACATAGGCGATTCATATCGCCCTATATCACTTTTGTCGCCGGTAGTGAAGACGGTAGAGTCCATTTTGCTCCCGTATTATACTGCAAATCTGCACCTGGCTAGTCATCAACATGGCTTCCGTAAGCTGCACAGCACCACCACCGCACTCAATGCCATTAAAACGCAAATAAATAGCGGCCTAAATCAAAACCAACCAAATCACAGGACTGTGTTAGTGGCACTTGACCTGTCGAAAGCTTTTGACACAGTCAACCATACCACTCTCATACAAGATCTGTTTGAAACACAGATACCTGATGGGTTAAAGAGATGGACCGCTAATTACTTGAATGGACGGCAGGCGTCGGTTAACTTTAGAAACGCAACATCAAAACCTAGACGTATTATACATGGGGTGCCACAGGGTGGTGTCCTATCCCCGACACTGTTTAATTTCTATCTATCGAAGATGCCCCCACCACCAGAGGGCGTCTCCGTTGTTGTTGTAACGAAGTGTAGCCCTGCCCAGGGTGTACTTTTCCTTAACCTAAATTGTCATCAATTTCTTCTAACGGGAGTCCTAGGAAACTTGCAGTTTCGACAGGGTTGGACCAGAGGGAGATGGGTGTTAGAAGAGTGGGCTCCGAAGAGCAGGTAAATAAATGGTTGGTATTATGGGGGGACGAGCCGCATGCCGGACATTCATTCGGCACGTCAGGGTCTAGTCTGGATAAGTAGGAGTTTAACCTGCTACAGTATCCAGAGCGTAATTGAGCCAGAGTGACCCTTGCCTCTCGAGGAAGATGACGTTCCTCAGCCGCAACGCGAGGTGGTTTGGCGTGCAAAACGGCGTTCAGTGGACAGAGCGAGACATAGGACGCAACGGACGTGTCATGGATGTGCTTCAGGGCCTGCGTATGCACCTTTGGATCAAACGGCGAAAGTGTGAGGTGCCGGATCTCATCAAAATGCTCACGTAGATGCGCCCTTACTGTCCTAGGAGGTGGCTCATACTCAAGCAGTAGTCTGTTGGGATGTTGTGGTTTGCAACAGTTCAACAGGTACTGCCTGTTTAGCATTTCATTGTGCTCCAAAACTGGGAGCATTTCCACCTCATGATGTAAATGATGTTCTGGAGACATAAGGACGCATCCCGTGGCGGTTCTGAGTGCGGTGTTTTGGCAGGCCTGCAGTATTTTCCAATGAACCTCAGCAAGCCCCGGCGACCATATCGGCGACGCGTAATTCAGGATCGGCCGACCAATTGCTTTATAGGTTGCCAGCAACGTTTCTTTGTCTTTACCCCAAGTTCTGCCGGCTAGCGACTTGAGAATTTTGTTGCGGCTTTGTAGCTTAGAGACAATTGCGGTTGAATGAGCAGCGAATTTGTGCATGGGGTCGAAAGTTACCCCTAAGATTTTGGGGTGGGAGACAGTAGGTAATTTTTGGTCGCCTACGTAGATTTCTAACTCCATGCCAACTTGCGCCGTCCAAGTCGTGAATAGTGTCGCCGAGGACTTCGTTGGCGACAATGTCAGGTTCCGAGCAGTGAAAAACTCAACAAGAGAGGGGAGATAACCATTGATCCTGGAGCACAGCTCATCAACGGAAGTGCCAGATGCCAGGATCGTACAATCGTCTGCGTAAGAAACAATCGAGATTCCATCTGGTGGGGAAGGAAGGCTCGAAATATAAAGATTAAACAAAAGCGGGGAAAGGACACCACCCTGTGGTACCCCTTGTTTAATCTTTCTCGGTTTTGATTTTTTGTTTCTGAAAACTACAGACGATTGACGACCACTCAGATAATTGGCGGACCAACGCTTAAGACAGGGGGGGAGCGATGAATCTTCCAAATCGGATACCAGTTGTCCATGATTTACTGTGTCAAAAGCTTGAGACAGGTCAAGAGCAACTAGAGCCGTCCTGTGATGAGGGCTTTTCTGGTTGATTCCGTCAGTTATCTGAGTGTTAATGGCATTTAGAGCAGATGTTGTGCTCCGTATTTTTCTAAAGCCATGTTGGTGCTCGGCTAACCTCAACTTTAATGTGTAAAGAGGAAGTAATACCGCCTCCAATGTCTTCACTACTGGCGAGAGGAGCGATATCGGACGATAAGACTCCCCTACGTTAGCTGGCTTGCCAGGCTTTAGTAGTGGGACCACGACTGCCTGCTTCCATTTTTCAGGTATGACAGAAGTGGCCAGGGACAAATTGAAGACGGTAGTGAGGTATTTTACTCCCTCTTCGCCGATGTGTTTTAAATGCACCATGGCTATGTCGTCAGGGCCCATGGCTTTAGAGTTTTTGGCTTTCCTGATGGCCTCTCGACCCTCTGTAGCGGTGATGGAAACGGGAGCATTGTTTTTGTGTTTATGCGCACGCCTGAAGATCCTACGGCTGTCCCTGTCCTGTGCAGGGTGTGGTACAAACTGTCGGCAAAAGGCCGTTGCACTCTTCTTCGGGTCACTAAACGTCTTATCACCAAAGGTGATGTCTACGTTTCTTGGTGGCCCGTCGAATTTGACAGGGATTTGACTGTGGACCATAATTTTCCAACACCGATAGAGAGGTTACAAGACCTCAGATGCTCCTCCCATTTGGCATGTTTGTGTTCATCTACCAGCCGTCTGATTTCCGCGTTGAGACCACTGATCTGTGGGTCTGCGGGATCGATGCTACGTATAAGGTCACGTTCATTGGCCAGGGCTGCAGCTTCAGTTGGGAAGTTTGGCCGTATATTTTGTATTCTACCAGCTGGTATGAAAAGGGCTGCAGCTCTATTTATGACCTTACGTATTTCCTTTTCACCTTGGCGTACGTCAGTCGGTATGGGAAGAGCACCAAAGGAGCTCTCAGTAAACTCAGTAAAGCCAACCCAGTCAGCCCTCCTGAAGTTTACGTAGGATCTCTTCTCAGAGGTGATGAAATCCGGGGCACGATCAACGGACAGGGCGATTGGCAGGTGATCTGATGCCAAAGCCACCATTGGGCACCAGTTTATGCAGTTTATTAGACCCGGACTAACAATTGTTATGTCCGGGGAGCTACTGCAATTTACTGCCATCCTCGTGGGGGCGTCCGTGTTCACCGCGCAGAATGTGGAAGCGTCAATTTGCTCGGCTATTTCCCGTCCTCTGCCGTCAGCAGAATGGCGTGAATGCCACATGTCGTGGTGTGCATTAAAATCGCCCATAATGACACGGTTATCGCCCCGTAGGAAATCGCTTAAATCAGGGCGATAACTTCTGGGACAACAGGTGACGGGAGGTATGTAGATGTTTATCAGCTCGAGATCAACACCTCCAGCTGAAACGACAATACCCTGTCGCTCTAGGGGTATGTCCTCTTGGTCGGTGTTGAATGCAAATTCCCTATACCGCGTCGTGTGCCGTCGCTCTGTGCTGCTGGGTCGCTTCTTTTATAGCTGTGGTATCTGGTGTTGCTAACTCCAATTGTTGCGTTGCCATGGTTACTATACCGGTTTGGTGGATGATGAACGCAAGACCACCCCCACCGTCCGTACGATCATGCCGGAGAATATGGTAGCCACCACTCGCTCTGAGATCCGAGTGGGTGCCAAGTTTAGTCTCCTGGATTGCAGCAATTTTGATGGAGTTTTGCTGCATAAACTTGGTGATCTCCACAATCTTGCCAGTTATACCGTTGCAGTTTAATTGCATTATTTTGAAATGCGGGGGAGAGGCAATGGTCACTCTGGGAGTCAGGGACTGATGCGCTCGCCGTGGAGGTAATATGCTAGTCCGTGATCGTCGTCGCAGTCCTGAAGGCGCCAAATTCCGCTCGTTGGGAGACGAGGTAGAATTTGTCGGCAATGTGGGCTGCACAGCTCGGCAACACGGCGCAACATACGCATCAGTCCATAAATTTCTGTTTGCGAGCCCTGAGTATATGCGCAGGTGACATTGGCCAAGGCAGGTATTGCACTTGACCGATGGCACTCTGGACGCATATATTCTGTGCCGACAAACAGTGCACATAGTGTGAGGTACCAGGAGCTGATGGCCTTGATTCACATTTGTGCCGGTACCGGAAGAAGTAGAGGGGAGGGGAATATTTTGGGGCGGGGGTTGTAGCTCAGCAGTGCTCACTACATCTGTAGATGTGCTACTTAGGAAGTAGCTATGAGCTGCTGTATAAGGTGTTGGCGCACTAGGGCGCGAGCTACAACTGGGAACACACAATGCTTGCTGAGCAATATATGTATTGCGAGGGGGAGGCGATAGTGCTACGCCGGAGCGTCGCGAGCCACGAGACGTTCTAGGACGTGAACAGCAAGGCGCCACGAAGGTTTTAAAGAAACTAAGAGGCCGGTGTGTTTTTGGATCTAGTCCGGAGCAACTAGACTTGTGAAGCCAACCTTTACAAGATGTGCATTGCACTGAATGCGAACGTCTGGTATAAATTTTCTTCCGGCACACACAGCAGAACCATTCTGTTGGACCAGGGTTTAGCTCAATGCCAGACCGGAACAAGAGAATAAGGAGCAGCCCTGCTGCAAGGGACTGCTCCAAGGACGACAAATTTAGGGGGAGGAATCGTGACACGTTAGACAGGGCCACTTCGGGTGTACTGCTCTTGGCCAGGCTGTAATATAAAAACAATACAACCTGGGTCGTTTCGGTACGAAGGGTACTGCGCAAGCACATGTACCTTTCTCGCAGAACCGGCAGTACGTAGAAACGCCGACGGCGTCTCCGTCGTTTCATATGCCGCCGACTGTACAATAATGGCGACGGGGAAGGGCCCCTTTACTGATGAACTCTGTGCGAAAATCAACGGTTACCTCTGCGACCTTTCCAGGTTTTTCACTGAGCGAGATCTGACGATATCTCCGACTAAATCAACGGCGACGCTTTTTACGACATGGACGCACCAGGTGAGAAATGAATTAGACATTTTCGTTGATGGCACTAAGCTACCAACTGTCAGCCATCCAAAGTTATTAGGGATGACACTGGATAATACTTCCTCATTTGCTGGTCATGTGTCTGCAATGGTCTCAAAGGTACGTGGTCGCAACAAGATCCTCAAGTCACTTGCCGGCAGTACTTGGGGAAAAGACAAAGAAACGTTGCTGACTAAATATAAGGCCATTGGCCGACCAGTCTTTGACTATGCTGCACCCATATGGTCGCCTAATGTACATAACACCAACTGGACGAAGTTACAAGTCTGCCAAAATACTGCCATCAGAACTGCTACGGGATGTCTCCTCATGTCTTCCGAGTCTCACCTCCATCAGGAGGCAAAACTGCTCAATGTAAAAGACTATGCGGAAATGCTGAGCAGGCAATTCCTTCTGAACTGCCACAAGCCAGCACATCCAAACCGTCATCTTTTGGACATAGGTCCGCCCCCGAGAGACATAAAGAAACATCTCCGTAAGCATTATGATAAGATCCGGCATCATATTACCTTGCCGTTTGATCTGCAGAATCATAAGCGGGCTCTAACCGACATCCACACCGAGTCGGTAGACACTTTTGTCGGATCTCTACCTGTGAATCCCGTTCTGAACAGTCCTACACCGGATATTGCTGAAGAAGAACGCACCTTACCAAGGGAGACAAGAGTCACCTTGGCACAGCTTAGGTCTGGATATAGTGTAAGGTTAAACTCCTACTTATCTAGACTTAATGATACAATCTTAAACACATGCCCTGCATGTGGTAGGACCCCCTATGATACCCTACATCTCTTCAATTGTTCATCTGAACCTACTCTTCTAACCCCTCTGTCCCTCTGGACAAACCCTGTTGAAATTGCACGTTTCCTTGGACTCCCCTTAGAAGAGCTTGATGAAGATCTTCGGAATGATCATACACTCTAGACAGGGCAATGCATTGTTAACAACAACAACAACAACAACAACATAACCACTGGTTTCGGACTGGTCGAATTTCAAAGTTTGGAACCCGTCATTTTAAGGCTGATGGTTGCTTGAAAAAAGTTCCAAAAATACGAAAATTTACTTTGAAAAAAAAAAAAAAAAAAAAATTATATTGGTTTAGGAGATCCATCAGCAGAGACCCTTAGTATGAAAATAACAAAAAAAAATGTTGAGGTTTTACAAGCTAAAAGTCAGGACTGGAGTCCATGAGAAATTCGTATTTTTATCTCTTGAGAAACATGTCCGTTTTAGAGCCTGAAGACACGATTTTTGAAAACTTACAAATTTCTAGATAATAATTTATCTATAAGGAGTGAGTTTTTTGGCCGATGGATGGGTTATTTTTTTCTAGGATAAGTACCCTTAATTTCTAAAAAAAATTGAGCGGCTACTTAAAACAGTTAAGCTGCCATAGCCAGCTAAAAATGACAAAAAAGGATAAAAATTACGTATGTACACATTTTCAGTACCAGGTTTTTAATACCAGGTACTCGCTAAATGATTTATTTTTTACTTTTAAACAAACTACTCTCTTTTACCTTTAAAACGCCATATCGAATGTAAGGATATCTCTCATAGGAACATTCTTACAGCTATAATGAGGTAAGCCGGAAATTGACGTTTTTCAAAATTTGAAATTTGACCAGTCCGAAACCCGTGACTATAAAAATTAAAAGTGTGTACATTTGATCCTTTAGGACCCTAAAGAAGTGTTCCTCAAAGTTTGAGTGAAATCCGAGACTAGCCAGCCGTTTTCATATGGAATGTCTCATGTCCCTCAATTTACTTAACATAACGGGCATGACTCAAACGATTTCTATATTCATCCCGAGAAATTTGATCCTTGGAACTCGTATAACTATTTATTGCAAACCCTTGTTGGGTGCAAAATGTAAACTTCAATAATTAAATACGAGTATTAGCAGCATATCATTAAATTTTTATTGAAAATAATTTCAGAAAATTAATAATTTTCGATAACATTAGTATGTCTCTATGTTTTAGACAAAACACTTTTATACATTTGTAAATTTTCTATACAAATAGTCCAAAAAATACTCCACAAGTAAAAATACGTATGTATATAAAAAGTTAATGAGTTTAAAAACTCATTTTGTTTGTTTGTATAAATGTGTTTTAATAGAGATGAAACGTGTATATTTAAAACGGAGTACATCCTATACATATTTATTAATAGCATGTATGTTCACACTTTTTTTATATCCAAGTATGTGTGCATACATGTCATTTAAATGCCAACAGTGTTTTTGTATTAAAATTTTTTTGTTTTTTAAATATAGTGATAACAGTAAAATAGTAATTCATTTTTACTTGCTTTGAATTTATTTTTCTTAATGGAAGAATTGATGTTAATTAGTAGATAGTAATAGAATAACTGCGCATGTGTAAATGTCAGTATGTACGCCTGTATTAGCGCATTACTATGATAATACTTTAGAGTTAGTAAGAAACTAAATTATAGATAACTAGACGTGCAAGTACAGAGTTTAATGTTTCAATAAAATGTCGATCAGGGCATTACGCTCAATGAAAAACTACCACAACTACATACCTACGGTATGTATACATAAATATGAATTTTTTTTTTTATCGTAAGTAAGGCAATCTATATGTTGTACTTTTGTATTTAGTTTGACTGAGTAGAAGATCGTCTTAGCTTTAAATCGGCTCTTTTCACTTTCAAATAGTGCAATAACACTGTACAGCACTCTCCTGGGTTCAAACCGGCTTTTATCCAAGAGATTGAGACATAAGTAGAAAAATAATTTCCCCTTTCGAAGCTCGAAATTGTACCCTTTGTAATGTTTGTTTTCTTATTGTTGTATTTAAAAATTATAGTAGGTAAAATGTGAAAGGGGCCTGCTTACCTTCTTTTTTTTATATACACTTTCAAATAAAAAAATATCATCAAGAAAAATTACAAAAGTTACAATTTCGAACTCCGAAAGCCCTAACTAAGTTTTGAAGGTTAACTTCGAAAAATCTCTTCAAAAAAGTTGGTTTGGTCCAATACCCACAAAAAAAGTTTATTTTATCGTACAGTGTTGTAGAAGCGAATCTTTTTTGAACCGGCGCTCGAGGTGTTTTATATTCGTTATTTATGATTTAAATAATTTCGTTTAAATGTTTTGTGGATGTGTGCAAAAAAATGCTAGCAAAAAGCTTACGTATAAAGAATGAAATTGGATTTTAAGAGTCAGTTATTTTCTAACATACATAAGTGTAACTTAAGATAAAAAAGTGAATAAAATAAAAATCAATGGAACATTTCAAAACTTCTAAAACATAACTTATTTGAGAAACATATGTAAGCCTAGTTGAATGTAAATGAAAACTATTAAGTAGAAGATATTGCAATATGTGGCGTTATTTTGTAAACATACTTTTTTTAATATCCGTGTTCGCCATGTTGTTTGTTGAAGAAGATGTAAAGTTTTTTTTAATGCCATTTTTCGGCATTTGCGTCAACACAGTGAATCTAAAACTGACTTTCTTCAACTTTTGTAGTTTTTGTTGTAACTGTTTCACTTTCTCCATTCATTTTTTCGTGCGCAACACTAGTGATAGTCGATTTAATAACCACAGAGCTGCTGTTTGTCTCCGTTGTATTGCTAAAAACGGTAAAGGAAACAGTGCAAATTTAAATTAAAGTTTTTGAAATATTACTACTTTAATATGTACTAGTATAGGCTACATAAACCGACAAACCCGTATTTTTTAAATAGAGAAAATGAGTTTGTATGGAAGGTGGCACGCTCTCTTTTTCCGACAACGCGAACATTTTTTGCGAGAGTGGTATTGAAATAGAGATATTCAGGCTCAAAAATTAATATTTAATGGAGGTACCACGTCCCATGACGTCGTATATCACAATGCCAATGTCTGCCGTAAGCCCCTTTAGAGATATTCAGCCTCAAAAATTAAGTAAGCATGGGAGGTGCCACTTCTCCTGGTATCTTATCTCTTTATCAATTTTCAGGTCCTCAACTTGGAAAATGTCAATAATTGTAATAAATCTGCTTACGTAATACTTGAACGGTCCCTTACACTTTTATTTCACGAAATAAGTTAAGTCGAAATTCTTCCAATTTTCTTAAGAAAAGTCTGATATCCGACTATTTCGGAAGTCTTGGTTTGGTGGGTAATGGAGGTGCCACGCCTCTTTTCCCGACAACTCCCAATTTTTCTCGTGTGTATGGTGTTGATGTTGTATGTCTCCATACATATTTTGGAGATACTGGACTTTGTCTGCGAAACTTACAAACAAGCATTATAAATACGCATTTGGTGCAGTGTAAATGTATCATAAATGGGAAATAGTGCGAATAAAACGTTTCCCTTGGATTGGAAAAGCTTACAAAATCTGCAAACAATAACGTGCTTATTGGCGGAATCTAAAGGTTAAAGTTTTTCCCCGTGTGCAAAAGTCGATAAATATCCTGAACTCCTTTTTGTCTGAAATGTTCTCTGGCAGCAGTATGTGCTTTCGTTGGGGTTACAAAGACTGGGGCTGGCCTTGATTCATACACGTAGGCACGCCACTACGTAGTGTGTAGCTAAGATCGGGCGTTTTGGAAACTGGTTCGCTTTTTTTACTGTAGCTGTAGGTAGAATACAGCTGTGAATACAGCTGTGGACCCGTAGTGTTGTTGTTGTTGTTGTTGTAGCGAGGTGTAGCCCTGCCTAAATGTCAGACAGGGTCACCCCGAGTGTATTGCTCTTGGCCGGGTCGATATAAGAAAACGGCCCGGGTCGTTTCGGCAAGATGGGTACAGCACAAGTACTGGTACCGTTTCTCGTAGAACCGGCAATACAAGAAACTAGCCGTGTAGGCCATGTAGGTCATTTAGCGTTACCCAGGGTGCACCAACTGGGAGGCGACCTACTTTTACACCCGTAGTGTAATGGAGTGTGGTTGCTAAGCGACCTTGCTCAATCCCGACTCTTACGTCCTCGTTCGTGCACTCTGGGCAACGGTAGCTACCTAGGCTCGCGGCAGAAAGAGAGGGAGGCCCGGTGGGGCCACTCTGACATACTTGGTTTAAGGGCTCACCGAGGTCTTTTTCGCAGCGTCTGTTCACCACATGGTCCGGCTGCAAGCGGGTGTCTGTCTTGTGGCAAGCGGCTCGCTATATAAATGTGTGAATATTTTTATCAAAATCCCGGAGACGGGTTGTGAGCTGGGTTTGGGACCCGCCACGTAAAAACTTTATTCCAATGAAAAGCAAGGAACAGCCTCGGATGAGAACCCCCTTTAATGTTGACGACCCGGCAAAACGAAATAAGGGCTACGAGAAGGATATTAGGGCATGTACCTGGAATGTCCGGCCCCTTTCAAGGGATGGTACCGCTGCCCGACTGGTTGATGTCCTCGTGAACGCAAAGGCTGACATCACCGCCCTGCAGGAAATGCGATGGACGGGACAAGGAAAGACGACCATCGGACCTTGTGCCGTATACTACAGCGGCCAGACACGCGGCAAAGCACGTGGTGTAGGATTCGTGGAGGGAAAGAGACTTCGCCGCCAAGTACTAGCGTTCACTTCTGTGGACGAGCGTCTCGCTGCGATCCGCATCAAGGCGAGGTTTTTCAACATAACATTTATCTGCGCCTATGCGCCGACTGAGGAGACGGACGACGCAGATCGCTGCCCCCAACATGATATCAAAGTCGTGCTCGGCGACTTTAGTGCCAAGGTGGGCAAGGAAGGAGTCTTTGGTCCTACAGTTGGAAAATTTAGTCTCCACGATATAACATCACCCAACGGCACTAGGTTGATTGACTTCGCCGCTGCTCGCAATATGGTCATCAGTAGTACTAGGTTCCAGCATAAACGAATACACCAAGCCACCTGGCTGTCCCCTGATCAAAGAACAAGAAACCAGATTGATCATGTCATGATTGACGGCAGACATAGCTCCACCGTTCTGGACGTGCGTACACTGCGTGGTCCCAATATTGACTCTGACCATTATCTTGTCGCCGCCAAGATACGCACACGCCTCTGTGCAACGAAGAAAGTGCGCACAGTAAGGGAAGGAAAGTTTGACGTCGAGAAGCTGCGCATGACACAGACAGATGATAATTTCACAACTCGACTCTCACGCCTGCTAGCAGAGGGCAATCCCCGACCTAACGATGTAACCGAGCAATGGAAGCATATCTCTCACTCATTGCGTACCGCCGCTGAGGTCGCTATAGGGTTCCAGCGAGCCCACAAGAACAACTGGTACGATGAGGAATGCAAAACTGCCTCGAAAAAAAAGGACGCTGCCTACAAGGAGACGTTGCGAACGGACGCAATGCGCAGTGTATGGCAACAATATCGTGAGGCAAAGAAGGAAGAGAGACGCCTTTTCAGAAAAAAGAAAAGTGAGGCCGAAAGGCGTGAGTGTGAGGAGCTTGAGATGCTGGCTGACAGGAACGATGCCCGAAAATTCTATGAAAAGATCCGGCGGATGACGGAAGGTTTTAAGACCGGGGCAAGCTCCCTTAAGGACAATAATGGCGACCTGGTAACCGGGTTACAAAGTGTACTTAAATTATGGAGGGAGCACTTCTCCTCACTGCTAAATTGCGAGGGAGACGTCGAACCCGATACCCCAATCCTTGACGATGGAAAAGTCGTCCTACCACCTGACTATGATGAAGTGAGGATAGCTATATCCCGGCTCAAAAACAACAAAGCGCCGGGAAAAGACGGCCGAGCTGTTCAAACACGGAGGCGAGGAGCTTGTAAAAAGCATGAATCAGCTCTTATGCAGAATATGGTCAGACGAATGCATGCCTCCGGATTGGAATTTAAGTGTGCTTTGCCCAATCCACAAGAAAGGCGATCCCGGTAACCGCACCAACTACCGCGGAATCAGTCTTCTTAATATCGCATATAAGGTTCTTTCTAGCGTGTTGTGTGAAAGGCTGAAGCCCATCGTAGACAAACTGATTGGACCTTATCAGTGTGGCTTTAGACCTGGTAAGTCTACCATCGACCAGATTTTCACGATACGCCAAATCCTGGAGAAGACCCATGATAAAAGAATCGACACACACCATCTCTTTGTCGATTTCAAAGCCGCTTTTGACAGTGCAAAAAGGAGTTGCCTGTATGCCGCCATGTCTGAATTTAACTTCCCTGCAAAGCTTATACAGCTTTGCCAAATGACGTTGAGCAATACCAACAGCTCCGTCAGAATCGGGAAGGACCTCTCTGAGCCATTTGAAACCAAACGAGGCTTCAGACAGGGCGACTCCCTTACGTGCGATTTCTTCAATCTGATGCTGAAGAAGATAATTCGAGCAGCAGAGCTAAACCGCAATGGTACAATCTTTTACAAGAGCGTGCAATTGCTGGCGTATGCCGATGATATTGATATCATTGGCGAAAAAAGTGGGTCTTGCCGTGAACGAGGACAAGACGAAGTATTTGCTGTCATCAAAGAAAGAATCGGCGCACCTGCGCCTTGGCAGCCATGTCACTGTTGATAGTTACAAATTTGAAACTGTGAGGGACTTCGTCTATTTGGGAACCAGTATCAACACCGAAAATAATATCAGTCTAGAAATCCAGCGGGGAATCACTCTTGCCAACAAGTGCTACTTTGGACTGAGTAGGCAATTGAGAAGTAAAGTCCTCTCTCGAGGAACAAAGATCACGCTCTATAAGTCTCTCATCATACCTGTCCTGATGTATGGCTCAGATTCATGGACAATGTCAAGAGAAGATGAGATGGCCCTTGGAGTATTTGAGAGAAAAGTTCTCCGGAAGATTTATGGTCCTTCCCGTGATGCCAACGGCGAGTATCGAAGGAAATTTAACGATGAGCTGTACGAGCTCTACGCAGATCAGACCATAGTCCAGCGAATTAAAGCCCAAAGACTCCGCTGGCTGGGCCATATTATGCGAATGGACAAAGAAGCTCCAGCACAGAAGGTTTTCCTATCGTCGCCTGAATTCGGCAGCAGAGGAAGGGGGAGGCCTCGACTGACATGGAAACAACAGGTGGAGGATGACTTGAACTCCCTTGGGGTTTCCAATTGGCGTCAGTTATCACTAAAAAGGAATGACTGGCGTGCTTTGATATGCAACGGCCAAAATCGCTTAGGCGGTTAAGCGCCAATAAATGATGATGATGATGATGATGATGATGTTGTTGTTGTTATATCGACCCGGCCAAGAGCAATACACTCAGGGTGACCCGAATGAATGTCCGGCTTGCGGCTCGTCCCCCCATAATACCAACCACTTATTCACTTGCTCTACGGAGCCCACTCTTCTAACACCCATCTCCCTTTGGTCCAACCCTATTGAAATAGCTAGTTTCCTAGGACTCCCGTTAGAAGATATTGATGACAATTTAGGCTAAGGAAAAGTACGCGTTGGGCAGGACTACACCTCGTTACAACAACAACAACATATAAAGGTCATTGGCTTTAATCGCCGCTTACAAGAGGTATACTTTACCCCGGCAAAACTTCAAGCTTCTAAACCCAGATGCAGGTTGCGATGTCTTGTTGTTGTTAACAACAAAACACTCCCCGAAGGTTTTGGGGAGTGATGCCGAAGTTGAGTATACGTGGGAAAGGACACCTGTCGTTCGTGAAGTGGACAACTTTTTCGAAGCTCGAATTTCTTTCTGCAACTTGTGTGCAAAATTCTAAAAAAACTAATGGCGGCGATTTACCAACAGGCTATCATAACCTCTAAAGAGATTTTTGCCGATCTTCTCTTCCAACTTGTGAGTTGGGTTTTTTCTTACAAATTGGGGGGACTTACAGTTTTTTGCCGACCTCGAACGGCACCTGCATAGCAGATGAATTTTTGCTGAAAAGCTTTTCAGGGCAGACACTTGGAGAGTTTGCCAAACCACTGCCTAGGGGCGAACCCATTTAGAAAATCTTTTTTCTAAATAATTTTCTTTCACCTGGGGGCAAATTCGTAGTGATAATATGAAAAAACTTTCATACAAATTGTATAAAGGGAAACTTCATACACATTTTTTTTCACTTCATCACTTTATAGAACGAGTGGTTGCGATACCCGAAAACGTATGAATATGCATTGAGTCATACCAGCCAATTTCATTAAAACACACAACATTCGAAACTTTTTTTGTCATCTCTGTCTAATTGTAAACAATCACTTACCTCCTTGGCGCTAAATCCATAAGATTCGGTATATTAATATCGGTGACATCCTTCATATTTGCACTGGTCAAAGTTTGAAGTGTTTGCGTACTTAATACGGATAAACGACCTGTAAATAAATGTTAAGTTTTATTTGCAAGAGATTACAAGTAAAAAATTATGTATAAATTTGTTTAAACTGTTACGCTTCGGTAAAAATTTATTTCGGTAACCAAAAAAATCAAGAACTCACAAATTGTATGTATGTATGTTTATCAGTTTTAAAATAAATATATCCTTCCTTAACGTTCGTCTTTATAATTTAAAATATGTTGTCCTGGGTTTAAAAAGAGAATCCTGTTTTTATTATATTTTTTCTTATATAAAAGAACTTTTGCGGAAGCCTAAAAAATAAAATAAATTTCAATAACTGGTAGGAATATTTGTAGTGTGAGATTATCTATGAATCGACGCAGGACTGGTACGTTGACACATTATATTACTTAGCTGCAACAAGAGGACAAACACAATTCAATTAATAATTAAAAACATGATAACTTCGTGATAAAGTCGGTTAAGAACAGACTTTATTTTGTTATACTTAAAGCCCTATGCTTGAATCATAACAAAATTCACCTCAATGACAATTGTTATAATTGTGACTATTGGTATGCTTGGAAAAATTCGAAAGCTCTTTTTATAACAATTGTTATTTTTTTTGTTATGATCTATTTATCAGGTAACAAGGTTGAAATTATTTTTTTTGGGGGTCAATTTAGGGTAATTTTGGGATAATTTCCGCGTCATATTGTGGTAATTTTGAGGTAATTTTTTGGGTCGTATTAGGATATTTTTTGTGGTAATATTAGGGCCATTTTGGAGTCAATTTGGGGAAATTTTTGAGTTATATTGAGGCAACTTTTGTGGTCATTTGGGGTCATATTGAGGTCATTTTTGTTGTCATATTGAGGCCATTTTTGTTGTCATATTGGGGTCAATTTGGGATCATTTTGGAGACATTTTGAGGTCAATTTGGGGCCATTTTGAAGTTAATTTGGGATCATTTTGGGGTCATTTTTGGATCATTTCGGGAGCCCGCGGAACCATTAGGAGACATTCTACATGTTGTCAGTTTACAGTGGAGAGGGAAGTAGTAGAGAATAATAAGCTTCAAGCTTGGAGCCTGTGAGCCAACAGCACATCTGTGGAGAGCGTTATCATATCAGTGCTTTGACATACAATATACTTCGATGAATCAACATGACTAGGATAGAAATCCGAACTATCAATATTATTATCACATAGAGTCAACAAGGGAGGGAACAGCGAACTGTCTGTAGTGGGGTCACAAGGACGATGAGATCAATCCCTTAAAAGACTCCAGAGTAAATCTATAACACACCGCCGGTGAATATTCTGAAGGGTGTCCGGGAATAGTACCGGATTGTGTTACAAGATAGCTCATAGCTGAGATGGTGCGGCGTGCATGGGTTCTTGATGCAGTGTACCAATGTGGCGCATGCGAATTGGTCTTGAACATCACAACTCGTGCCTCACCTTCCTTCCTTTCATGCCTTCGGGTTAAAGATGTGGCGAAGCAGCTGATGTGGGCTATTCTAGCATGCTGCCTTAGCTGAATTAAATTTTCGTAGCAATGTTCCAAAAATTTTCGTAATTTTTTTTACAAATAAATGCAGTTTTGACAAATTTTCTGACATTTTTTCGTTGAAAGCTTTTTACCTTTTGTATGGTGAACTAAAAAAGCTTTCCGCTTGTCATTGTTGGCTGAGCATACCATAACAATTTCGAGTGACAAAATTGTTGTCTATTTAACTATAACAATTGTTAGGTATAACAAATTAGGAATCGGGCTGTTAGTGAGTTTTTCCCCATGAAATTGTTAGTTATACGGAAACAAAAAATGTGTTTTAGCTATAACTTTTAAATGATAAATAATATTGATTTCGTGACTCCGGATTATGATTTCTGGGACTGAAACGCGTTTTTGGATTCCTCTCCCGACGTTTTGCGACGTGTTTTTTGCAGTTTTAGTAGGATAGAAAAAAATGCAATTTCCAAAATTATGGGCGAACGCATAATTAAATACATATAAATTTTTCTTATAAATTACCCATATTTAAAGTTTTTTTATTATTTTTAGGGCCTTAAAAAACACAATTCTCCCATCTTTTATATTTGTTTGCGTTTTAGCAACCGATTGTTTTTGCCGCCAAAATTTGCTAGCTTTAGGAGAAAACTGGAGATTTTACGAGATGGCTAAAATTGCAGAATCGCAAATTTAGCTTAGCAGCTGTCAAAAACTGCCGATTGACTTTATCTGATTTATTTTGCGTTCGTCGCTAAAATTTGCCAAAAAAAAAATGAACTAAATGAACTTAGGCATAGAGATTTTAAGAGATTTTCCTTCACTAGAATCGCAAAAGTCGCCAAAAGTTGGCGAAATGAATTTAGAGATTTTAAGAGATGGAGACTTATGCTATGGATACACACACGGAGATTACCTCCAATCCGATCCAAATTTTACGCTGATACACACAAAATTGAAGATTAACAATCAGCGCACTAGATGGCTTTGGTTGTAGTAGCAGTAGCGACAAACTCGTAATTTTGGTAGTGGTCGTTGCGATGTTTGTTTATTTATCGATGACAGCAGCGGTCAAATAGTTATGATATCTGCTCAAATCTTCTTAATTTTTGGGAGTTTATAATGAAGATTATGCTCAAGTTAACTCCCGAAAGCGGAGATAATTCGGAATTTGCGCTAACATATCAGCCGTATAAGCTTTAGCGATGACTGGAATTTCTGTGGTGCACTCATATTTTTCACATATTTAGTACTCATATCGGACTCCTAATTAGGATCACTCCGAGAATTTTTGAGGGGTTAACGTTAGAACGTTATTCCCGATGATGTTTCAAATGTAAAAAAAAATCGGAACCAAAACCGAAAAAAATGTTGACTAACGAATTCGGAATCGAAAGCGAAATAGATGTTAAGAAACGAAACCAGAACCGAAACAATATTTCAAATTTGTTGTGGATCAGTGTTCAGCCTTGAACCATTCAAGTGGTAGATCAAACACTTTTTTTCTAAATGAGAACTTCTACCGTTTCTACCACTTCTGCTTCGAAATCTTTCACGGTTTTATCTGGTGGCATCATTTATCTTTCACTCTTTGGAAGGATTACTTTTATAATAAAAGTATTTAAAAAAAAGTCAGAAAAATTAATTGTGACCATGAATTTCATCCTGGAAGTCCTGGAATTTATTTTTTGGTGACATCTAGTGTATTTCTAGCGAATTTCTCCCGGTTTAAGGTTAGATGTCGCTGAAAATTGTTTACTTTTTGGCGAGATATAGCGTCCAGTGTAGCGGTCAAATCGTAATTTTAGTAGTATTTCGAGCTATTTTTGATTATTTATCGGTGACAGTAGCGGTCAAATCGTAATTTCGGTTTCTCAAATCTGCTCAAATGTTCTTCATTTTTGGGAGTTTATAAAGAAGATTAAGTTCAATTAGCTCCCAAAAGCGGAGTAAATTCGGAATTCGCGCTAATGTTTCAACCCTATAGCGTTATGGATACACACACGGAGATTAAAAAGTTTAAAAATAACTCTTATTTTGCGATCGAAATTTAAAAATTGAAATTTAACTTTCAAAATTTAAAAATAAGTTTTATGTTCCGATCGAAATTGAAAAATAACTATTATAACCAACTTATATAACATAAGTTACTAGTATTTGCGGTCCTTGGAATTAATAATGAAGATAATGCTCAAGTTAATTCCCAAAATCGCAGTTAATTCCGGATTTGCGCTAATCTATCAGCCCTATAAAATTTTGACAACAGACAAACAAAAGCTAAACATTAAATGTAAACAAAATATTTACTCATACATATCCCCATAAGGAATTACCATCACCAATGCTTCATTTTTCTATTTACAAATGTACATAAAAAAACATAAAAATCAAGGAGCATTTACTCTTTACTTACCAACAGTTTCTTCAGTTGTTGTCGTCAATAAAGTAGTTGTTGTTGCATTCAAATGATCACGCACCGAGTCAACGGTTATATCACCCATAGAACTTGTAATTGTTTCGTTGGCACGATTTGGTGAATTGCTCTCCGTAGCTGAACTAGTACCATTTGTTAAATTGATACGTGATCCTGCCTTCGAAGCATCAATGTCGACTTCAAGTGGTTTTAAGCGATCTTTCGCATTTTTTTCGTGTGTATGCGTAGTTGAGTTCGAATCATTGAGATTCTCGTCATTTTCGTCGATGACACTATTTGCATCACCATTTGAATTATCAGCCTCATCGTTAACCAATTTCTCTACTTCGATACCGCCTTGCGGTGTTATTCCTTTTGTGGTCGATAGTGAAATGCGTTGTAATTCAGATGAGGAGAGCATATAAAGTGCTTCGGCGCCGTTCGTAAAGCATAGAGATGATATGCCACTAGAAATTGGAAGCATAATTAGATTAGTTAAAAGTTTATATAAGAGTTTAGAAATAAATCTAACTTTATAAATATACTTGGTGGCCAAGAATACTTTGTGCTGTCAACTCCCACCCGGTTAACCCATATGACTAAAAATTAGTGAACTGGGCCACTTTTTTTCGAAGTTCGACTTTCTTTTTGGAGTTGTTTTCGGACCAATGTTGGGACCTTTTCGAAAAAATTTCGGGGCATTATTAGGATAATTTTGGGAATTTTATGAGATTATTTCGTTACTTTTTGGCGATCATTTCGAGACTTCTTTGGAAAATTTTGGGAATGTTCTTGAGGTCACTGCGGAAATTTGTGGAACCACACAGAAATATCCCCGACATTATCCTAAAAAACTCGCGAAATAATAAAAAAGTACAAAAAAATAAATTAAAAAAGTGCCGAAATGATCTCAAAAAAGGCCTTGCAATAATCTCGAAAATATCTGTACATCTTTGAAAGTAGTTGCAAGAGAGTATCGGAATTTAGTGGGACGACATACGAAAGTAATAGAAAATGTATGATGACTTACAAATTTAATAACTTTTGTCCCGTCTGCGAGTATTCTATATACATATCTGTTTGTTTAGACACAATAGAGACTTATGTGCTATTGCGATCTCAAAATGTATATAAACCTATTTTCTATAAAGTTTGTATGCTGGTTCGAGTAAATCAAAATTATAAGTTCAGAATGGTACGACCAATTGATGCTGTAAATAATTCTTGGTGTTCTTTCTTTCGTAGAGTGAAAAATCATTGAGCTCGAATCAGCATAACAATAGAACGCAGACTCCCCCCTGCGGGTTAGGGGTTTAGAATATGCCCGAGGTAGGCATATCGGTCGTAAGAGGCGACTAATATGCACATAGGTAATGACGTGCTAACTCGATGGTTGATCTACGGATATGGTGCCTCTCACCTCTCATTACCTATCTTCTTCTTCCCCATGGATGGAGGTATGTAATGACCAAGAAGGTTCCACTGGTCATACCAAATCGCTACCACGACAGTCGGGCAGTACCGCAAGGGAGTACCGCAGCGTACCGGGTTCATTTCCGGCCAAGGACTGTCAATTTCGGCATCACTCCCCAAACTCTTCGGGGAGTGTTTTCCTGTTAACAACAACAACAACGCAATCACTTAACTTACTTAATATCTTCACGTCTAACAGCTGCAGCATTCAATTGTCGTTTCAACTCAGGTACCGAAAGTACCATTATGTCGCCCAAATTCGTTAAACAAAGCAATGCCATTTCATGATAAATGCGAGAATCACTACCACCACCACTGCCACCGGTTGTATTGGCGCTCGTGTTTGCAACATCCTGTGCATTCTCTTGTGAACGGTTGGACATCGATTTGGATGGACTGCCACCACTCATACCTAATAAATCCGCAGGTAAACGACAAGCAAACGATGCAAAATGTATACGACGCACACGCGCCCCCTCATTGGCAGTCAACTTGTATTTATTGATGGGTTTCAGTTGTGGCAGTGAAAACACTTTAAATTGTTCTTCAGATGCGATTAATAAACGATGGGGTGGTGCAATTGCATTGGTATTGATGTGTTGATCTACAGGACAACCATTTTGATCGAATATAGCTATACCGACGACGGGCGCGCGATGTTTAAGTTGTATTTCTTTTGCTAGGAGAGCCGAAACGCGTCGAGGTTGTGTGGCAGCTGTTGCAGCAGCAGCATTACCACTCACTGGTGGTATGTTAGTTGCAGCTGTTTGAGCGGCTGGTAAATGCAATAAAAATACTGATACTGTACTTGAGTTTGTGGCTGACCACAATGTGGGAGATGTTATATTAACTGTAACAAAAAAATATTATTTAGCGATGAAAATATTTTAATTTTGTAATTATCATTACCGTTAGTTATAAATGTCTTGGCGAATTGTAAACAGCGTACCATTGAGCCCATGCCATCGTCTGTTGCACGAGCTTCTACTTGCCTTTCCACCGGTCGGGCTTCCAACTGGAAGAAACATTTTTTAATTAGGTTATTAAAAGAAGTAAATCCAAAGTCAACAAATGGTAAGACCAACGCGGAAGATGGAAAAACAAATAACGCACTTTTTACACATCTCACCAAATACTCAACTTTTATTCTTGAGGCCCCATATTTCAAAATATTTTTAAACAACGCCTAGTCACATATTTTTTCCAAAAAACACTTTTTAGAATTTGGTTGACGAACGCCCTATCTTTTTTTTGGTTTTGGTCGATACTGAATAAGAAAGTATCAGATGGCAAGGCTCTTATAATAGCCCTCAAACTGCCAGGTTATCATTAAAGTTTGGTTTGAAATAATCTTCCACTAATCGAAACGATTAAATGAAAGTTATTTCAGAAAAAAAGACATTTCCAAGAAAAAAATATGAACTCCCTAAAATTACTTTCGAAACTAAATTTGTGTCGCCTGTCTGAAAGTGGAAGACATGGCGGAAATGCTTTTTACTTTCTGGTAAGGATTTCGCTTTCTAATAGCTAATGGAAACATTCTAATAGGCTTACCGTTGTTGGTACTTGCGATGGATTATTTCGGGTAGAGCGACCTTTACGTAGTTTTCGAAATGATTCACGCAAAGATTTTTTAAATGACTTCCGGCGTGATAGTTGCTCACCAGCGCCTGTTAAATCTGTAAAAAAAACAGAAAATTAATACATTTCTTTATAAAAGAGTACTTTGAGATATAAAAAAAAATATTTTGAAAACAAAAACTTTAAAGTGCGAAACGCGTCATGGTATCCATCGTTGTGTAAATCTTGGTCAATTTTCTCTAAGTATCAAAATTCATAAAAATTTCGTAACATCAAAAATTAGAATACCCTAGTACTAGTAAAAAGTACAGCAGGTATAAACAATTTTCGAGCTAAGCTCCAATAAGAAACATTTAAAGTGCCAATATTTTAATATTTTTCGAGTTGACATTAAATTTTGGACTAACATTATTTTATGTTGTTGTTGTTGTTGTTAACAGCAAAACACTCCCCGAAGGTTTTGGGGAGTGATGCCGAAGTTGACAGTCCTTGGCCGGATATGACCCCGGTACGCTGCGGTACTCCCTTGCGGTACTGCCCGACTGTCGTG
Source organism: Campiglossa producta (assembly GCA_964058755.1). Classification (NCBI taxonomy): domain Eukaryota; kingdom Metazoa; phylum Arthropoda; class Insecta; order Diptera; family Tephritidae; genus Campiglossa; species Campiglossa producta. The sequence goes on along the minus strand of CAXKVI010000003.1, from coordinate 42,467,740 downwards.
GTAGCGATTTGGTATGACCAGTGGAACCTTCTAGGTCATGTCATCCGTGAGGAAGGAGAAGATGGGTAATGAGACGTGAGAGGCATCATATCCGTAGATCAACCATCGAGTAGCACGTCAATTACCTATGTGCATATTAGTCGCCTCTTACGACCGGTATGCCTACCTCGGGCATATTCTAAACCCCTAACCCGCAGGGGGAACATTCTTTTATATTATAACTATCTAAAATTACCCTTTTTTTATTTCCAAAAATTAATGGCGAACTTTAATTTTAAGATTTTTAAAAAGCTTTAATTTTCTATGTATTATATAAAATTAATATTTTTTTCCAATATAATTTTCACAACCCCGTTTCATTATTTGATTGAATTTCATTATTTTCCACTCACCATTTGGATTTAGAGTACAACGTTGGAAAACCGGTAAAAATGCGTTAAAGTCGAATAAAACGAGTCCATGCGCAGTGCCGCCAGCAACCAAACCCCAACTAGCTTCAAGAGCCAGGCATGTTATGCTAGCCGGTGGTAGAACTTGCAAAATACCAGTTATTTCCACGCCAGCATCACCCACAGGATCAGCATCTTCTTCAAGTAAATTTGCGCGCACATTCAATTGATCATGTCCCTTCCAGACGAAACCATCGCGATCACTAACCAAATTCATAGAACTCAGTTTAAGCGGTGAACGCTCAGTTTCACTATTCTCAAAGTTAGCAATTATTATTTGTCCAGCAGTGCCACCTACGATAAGACGACCAGTTTTTGGACATAATGAAATCTTTTTAACCGCTAAGCGAGGATCATCGGAGTAGGGATCGAATAAGCCTGCCTTGCGAAATGGTGGTTCTGAGTCATCCAAAGGTTCACACGATTCTGTTGGTATATCATCAAGATTCTCATGGCTAATGAATAAAATAGACAGATAAAAAATATTTCAAGCTTTAAATTTAACTAATATTTACCCAAATAATAGTGCCGTTTTAAAATTGTAAAGCGGTTTCAAAACAACACCAGTACAATCCCAAAATTTGACTGAGCCATCCTCGTGCCCAGTAAGCAAGATTTCATACAATTTTGTTTCAGTATTGGCCATCAAATCGTCATTCATGTCGTCATGCAAAATACCACCATTTATTGGCCATTCAATATTGCTGCATTCAGCATCCTGTTCCTCGCCAGCATGCACAATTTTATCATAAACATCTTGATTAACTTGCGATGCTAAATAATTGCAAGTAACTGCGGATGCATGGACGGAATGTAAATAAGGCGCCTTAATAACAGGCACTTTGCAATCAGTCAAATCATAAGCACAAAACTCCTCTTCCAGTAATACGACCAAGATTTCGACGTTGTCGGTGTTGTTTTGAAAAGTCACAAAGAAGTCTATAACTTTCGATGTGAAATCCAAGCACACTTTATTACCATCATTGGCATGTACGGATACACAGTTATGGTCTCCATAGGCTGAACGTGGCATACCACCCGAAAATATTACAACATCAGCAGTACTGAAAAATGTAATAATAAATGTAGTAATAGTTTATTTCTTATATGGGGTAAAAGTCCTCAAGTGGACCACCTTCGATTTGAACGAAATTTGGTGAAAGTGATCTCGGAATTCAGAATTTTTTGTGTAAGCCTCTTTTCTTTAAATTAGAAGTCATGTTATGGACGTGCTAAGGGACAAGGAAACCAGTTTCTAAAGTATTTTTTCCGTTCTTTTCGAATATATATTAAAAAAAAAAAAATTATTAAAAAATTTTATAAATTTTTTTTTTCAAATTTGAACATTTTTAATATATTTTTAAATTTTAGTTTAAAGCTTGATATTTTTCCTTTCAAATGATACCTTTTTTGTAATGGATTTCTAAAATTTCTATCATGAATAAAGCAATTAATTTACGGATTTTAATTTTTAATTTCCGATATGATATGGTGTCCAAATTTCTTTGTTGAAAATTTACAGCTAAAATTTACCCAATACACATCATTTCATGATGAAAAATAAAATTTATTTGCATTTTATGGTGAATTGTTTTTAAGATTAAAATGCGACCTTACGTGATATTTTTTTTTTACATATGTAGCAGATCACGTTCACCAAAATTTCATTCATATCGAAGCGATGAAATTTTAAGGTGGTCCGGCTGACGAATTTCGTCCCTTATGTATGTCTCTGTATGTGTTACTTCATGTCAAATCGTCAAATGCTTGGATCGATCCCTTCTGACATTACTTAATTTTGGTGAGATGTTTCCTTTTATCACGAAAAAAAATGTTAAGTCAACTTCTTAGGCGGCGATGCAATATTTTTATGGAGTGAAATTTGAATAGAAAATAAAAAAGGGGACGGAAATACGCAGTCGAAATTTTAGTGGCTATATCTCGGGAACGCCTGAGACGATTTGGGCCAAGTTTGCTATATAGATAGTATGCACCATCCTAAGACTTTCTGCTTGGGTGTTGCCACTTTGGGCGGCTTACTGAGTTGCCACCTATCTAATTTTTTTTTTTAAATATTGAGCATGATATGCCAATATGGGTATCAAATGAAAGGTTTTTATAAGACATCAACCTTAGTTTTTTTTTTGCTAACAGAGTTTATTGGCTAAAATCATTCTTGTATTATAGAAAATAATCCGAAAAAAGAAAGATTCAAATTGATTAAACCCTTCCCGTCTTCTGAAAAAATAGGTGGCAACCCTTATTTTTTGTCTAAAAATTATCCTGGTATTATGGGGAGCAATCAAAAAAAAAAAAATAATCATAGAATTCGGTTAAGCCGTTCTCGAGTTTGGAATCCTGTTTTTTAAGGTGCCAACCCTAATTTTTGGCTTGAAATAACCCTGGTATTATAGGGACCTAACTTAACTTTCTGTTGCAGTTAATTTAGTTTAACACAAAATTGCCCAACTTTGAGAGCTTACCTAAACATTTGTTCATACTATACCAAAACTTATGCAAGCTTATGCTGAAGGAGTACACACTCCGCCAAGCCAACGAAAGATGGCTGCAATCTCCAGGATGCCGGATATCCAAAGAAACCTGGCCGAAATGGGATCATAAAAGATCGAGACAAATTTATGCCCTAAGGAGAAGAGAAATCTCCATATTAATAGGCGTATTGACTGGGCACTGCCTCATTGGTAGGCACGCAGAAAGACTTGGTGTGCCCTACCGACGATGCTGTAGGAGTTGTAAGGATGATGAGGAGGAGGAAACGGTGGAGCACCTCATCTGCAACTGCCCGGCTTTAAGTGGCGCGAGAATGCGCTTTTTGGGAGTTCCCTTCCTGGTTAGCCTACGCCAGGTCACGGAGCTGGACATAAAGGACCTGATGACCTTCATCAAGTCATCTAAATGGTTCGAGGAGGAGTAACGGTGTCGGTATAGGTGTCAGTCCCGGGATTCTGCTATGTGGAGAATTCCGTTAATACCGGGATTTTCCATATGGCAGGGTCCCGGAACTGACTTTCCTAGTGTTGGTGGTATCACAACGGGCCTTTTAATACTGGCCTAGGTGAGCCTCTACGGTAGCCACTTGAACCTAACCTAACCTATACCAAAACTTCGTTGTTTTTTTTAAATCTATGTATCTACCAAAGTTTATTAAAATCGGAAGGAGTCGACTCCAAAACATTGGATGATTTTACATGGAATGGCCCAGAAATATTTACTATTAATTCAACTTACCCACGTTTGCCTTTGTACAAACGATTTATACTTTTACAAGGATCTGGTCCATAAGGAACGTAGTTAACGTTTTTCGGTGCTTCAGCGTTTGTTAAATTCCAAGAAGCATACGAACCATCTGCATGATACCAAGTAAATTGTGTACCAGTTGCATTCACACATAGGCCGACACTCTGTCCATGACCGGGTGCAATATATGCGCGTACTACCGAGGAAGTCTCTAAATCCCATAGTACACAAAGTCCACGATTGTATGCAATCAACAGCTTGTTATGTGCGTTGGGTAATTGTTTGATGGATTCAATAGCACCAGGATTCAGTTTATATGTGGGCGGTACTTGTTCAAGTACAATATCATGATAGATAACTGGTTCTCGTATTGCGAACGATTTCAGGTCAAATTGATATATATTACCACCTTCGGTACCAATCCAAACAATATCTTTATTTAGTGAGCAGCAGAGTGATGATACTTTTTTCAATTTTCCATCAAAAGGTAGCGTTTTTATGGGAACCAAAGTTGCTCCGGCAGGCTCCCATAGTATCAAATGATTCGATGCGGTTAAAGAGAGTACACGCCCAGTACCATATACCCATTCCAATAGTTGCACATTGAGTTCGGCGGCTGAATTGCTTATGAGCGTATGTTGACCATAGAACTCTACACCAGGCTGACCCAACACTTTTATAGCTCCCGTTTGCGTGCCGATTGCCATCAGTTTGGATATTGGGTCATAAGCCACCGCAGATGGTTTGTGTGGAAACCCATGTTGCGCAGTCTGAACATAAAAATATTGAAACAGAATTTTATTTTAGAGATTAAAATGTTGGTTGTATCAAACAAGTATTAGGGACATTTTCTCATCTAGCCTTTAACTTTATAGATCACTATACAATTATTTGAAACTTCATTTTAAATTAAATGGCCGATAAACTAATAGTGAGCTTTAAAATTAAAGGGTAGATGAAAAATGGCTATAAGAAGGATGTAATATTCAGAGATAGCAAAGTAATCCATTCTGCACAATTTTGAGCGCATCTACCCATCTTTATCCAGTTTATTTTCATATGTTATATGTATCTCTGGAACCAATTGAGATATTGAAATTGTTGTATTAACATAATTTGGGTTCAATTAAAGTCATGATCCAAACGTTTTACAGTTTCAGATCGACCTGATTTCGTCTGATTTAATAGTATGAATGCTTGCTTTAATTTCTGGCTATACCACTGTTATACTCTGCTTCGCTTCACAACAGTGCCAAAATGTTACTTTAATTAGTTTGGTTTTTTTTTTTGTAAGTTTTTTTTTGCTTAGAGTATCGACCAAACCCCCCCGACACAGCATTTTATGTACAACACTAGCAGATGCCCGAGACTTTGTTTGCGAAACTTAAAAAAAAAAACACTAACTATACAGAGGCGGAAAAAATAAAAGGGACAAAATTTAGGATTGATTTACTCATAGTACTTATTGAGGTGTGTGGTTTCTATTATAGAATTAGCTACGTCCCTTATTTTAGCGGCGATAGGTTGGCGAAATCAGTTGAAATTTTGCCTGAATTAGTAGCTAATTTATTGCTAATTAATTGCCAAAAGAAAAAATTTATAGCTCTTAAATTTTTTTTTTATGACATTTTTCGCCAAAATAAGACTGAAGTTAGCGAAACGATCAGCGAAAAATTGTCGGATCAAGTTGAAAGTTTGCCAGAATTAGTGGCTAATTAATTGCCAAAAGAAAAAATTTATAGCTCTTAAATTTTTTTTTTATGACATTTTTCGCCAAAATAAGACTGAAGTTAGCGAAACGATCAGCGAAAAATTGTCGGATCAAGTTGAAAGTTTGCCAGAATTAGTGGCTAATTTATTGCCAAAAGAAAAAATTTATAGCTCTTCAATTTTTTTTTATGACATTTTTCGCCAAAATAAGACTGAAGTTAGCGAAAACATCAGCGAAAAATTGTCGGATCAAGTTGAAAGTTTGCCAGAATTAGTCGCTAATTTATTGCTAATTAATTGCCAAAAGAAAAAATTTACAGCTCTTCAAATTTTTTTTTTATGACATTTTTCGCCAAAATAAGACTGAAGTTAGCGAAACCATCAGCGAAAAATTGTCGGATCAAGTTGAAAATTTGCCAGAATTAGTAGCTAATTAATTGCCAAAAGAAAAAATTTATAGCTCTTCCAATTTTTTTTTATGACATTTTTCGCCAAAATAAGACCGAAGTTAGCGAAACCATCAGCGAAAAATTGTCGGATCAAGTTGAAAATTTGCCAGAATTAGTAGCTAATTAATTGCCAAAAGAAAAAATTTATAGCTCTTCAAATTTTTTTTATGACATTTTTCCCCAAAATAAGACTGAAGTTAGCGAAACCAATAGTCGAAAAATTGTCGGATCAAGTTGAAAATTTGCCAGAATTAGTAGCTAATTAATTGCCAAAAGAAAAAATTTATAGCTCTTCAAATTTTTTTTTATGACATTTTTCCCCAAAATAAGACTGAAGTTAGCGAAACCATCAGCGAAAAATTGTCGGATCAAGTTGAAAATTTGCCAGAATTAGTAGCTAATTAATTGCCAAAAGAAAAAATTTATAGCTCTTCAAATTTTTTTTTTATGACATTTTTCGCCAAAATAAGACTGAAGTTAGCGAAACCATCAGCGAAAAATTGTCGGATCAAGTTGAAAATTTGCCAGAATTAGTAGCTAATTAATTGCCAAAAGAAAAAATTTATAGCTCTTCCAATTTTTTTTTATGACATTTTTCGCCAAAATAAGACCGAAGTTAGCGAAACCATCAGCGAAAAATTGTCGGATCAAGTTGAAAATTTGCCAGAATTAGTAGCTAATTAATTGCCAAAAGAAAAAATTTATAGCTCTTCAAATTTTTTTTATGACATTTTTCCCCAAAATAAGACTGAAGTTAGCGAAACCAATAGTCGAAAAATTGTCGGATCAAGTTGAAAATTTGCCAGAATTAGTAGCTAATTAATTGCCAAAAGAAAAAATTTATAGCTCTTCAAATTTTTTTTTATGACATTTTTCCCCAAAATAAGACTGAAGTTAGCGAAACCAATAGTCGAAAAATTGTCGGATCAAGTTGAAAATTTGCCAGAATTAGTAGCTAATTAATTGCCAAAAGAAAAAATTTATAGCTCTTCAAATTTTTTTTTATGACATTTTTCGCCAAAATAAGACTGAAGTTAGCGAAACCATCAGCGAAAAATTGTCGGATCAAGTCGAAAGTTTGCCAGAATTAGTAGCTAATTTATTGCTAATTAATTGCCAAAAGAAAAAATTTATAGCTCTTCAAATTTTTTTTTTATGACATTTTTCCCCAAAATAAGACTGAAGTTAGCGAAACCATTAGTCGAAAAATTGTCGGATCAAGTTGAAAATTTGCCAGAATTAGTACCTAATTTATTGCTAATTAATTGCCAAAAGAAAAAATTTATAGCTCTTCAAATTTTTTTTTATGACATTTTTCGCCAAAATAAGACTGAAGTTAGCGAAACCATCAGCGAAAAATTGTCGGATCAAGTCGAAAGTTTGCCAGAATTAGTAGCTAATTTATTGCTAATTAATTGCCAAAAGAAAAAATTTATAGCTCTTCAAATTTTTTTTTTATGACATTGATCAACTTGATCCGACAATTTTTCGACTATTGGTTTCGCTAACTTCAGCCTTATTTTGGCGAAGAATGTCATAAAAAAAAAATTTGAAGAGCTATAAATTTTTTCTTTTGGCAATTAATTAGCAATAAATTAGCTACTAATTCTGGCAAATTTTCAACTTGATCCGACAATTTTTCGACTATTGGTTTCGCTAACTTCAGTCTTATTTTGGGGAAAAATGTCATAAAAAAAAAATTTGAAGAGCTATAAATTTTTTCTTTTGGCAATTAATTAGCAATAAATTAGCTACTAATTCTGGAAAATTTTCAACTTGATCCGCCAATTTTTCGACTAATGGTTTCGCTAACTTCAGTCTTATTTTGGCGAAGAATGTCATTAAAAAAAAATTTGAAGAGCTATAAATTTTGTTTTTGGCAATTAATTAGCAATAAATTAGCTACTAATTCTGGCAAACTTTCATCTTGATCCGACAATTTTTCGCTGATGGTTTCGCTAACTTCAGTCTTATTTTGGCGAAAAAGTCATAAAAAAAAAATTGAAGAGCTATAAATTTTTTCTTTTGGCAATTAATTAGCAATAAATTAGCTACTAATTCTGGAAAATTTTCAACTTGATCCGCCAATTTTTCGACTAATGGTTTCGCTAACTTCAGTCTTATTTTGGCGAAGAATGTCATTAAAAATAAATTTGAAGAGCTATAAATTTTGTTTTTGGCAATTAATTAGCAATAAATTAGCTACTAATTCTGGCAAACTTTCATCTTGATCCGACAATTTTTCGCTGATGGTTTCGCTAACTTCAGTCTTATTTTGGCGAAAAAGTCATAAAAAAAAAATTGAAGAGCTATAAATTTTTTCTTTTGGCAATTAATTAGCAATAAATTAGCTACTAATTCTGACAAATTTTCAACTTGATCCGACAATTTTTCGACTATTGGTTTCGCTAACTTCAGTCTTATTTTGGGGAAAAATGTCATAAAAAAAAATTTGAAGAGCTATAAATTTTTTCTTTTGGCAATTAATTAGCAATAAATTAGCTACTAATTCTGGCAAACTTTCGACTTGATCCGACAATTTTTCGCTGATGGTTTCGCTAACTTCAGTCTTATTTTGGCGAAAAATGTCATAAAAAAAAATTTGAAGAGCTATAAATTTTTTCTTTTGGCAATTAATTAGCAATAAATTAGCGACTAATTCTGGCAAACTTTCAACTTGATCCGACAATTTTTCGCTGATGGTTTCGCTAACTTCAGTCTTATTTTGGCGAAAAATGTCATAAAAAAAAATTTGAAGAGCTATAAATTTTTTCTTTTGGCAATTAATTAGCAATAACTAAATTAGCTACTAATTCAGGCAAAATTTCAACTGATTTCGCCAACCTATCGCCGCTAAAATAAGGGACGTGAAATAAGGGACGTTAAAAGAAAATGATTAAGCATACCTCAATTACTAAGCATACCAGCAATTTTATCCCTATTATTTTTTCCACCACTCTATATGGCTTTTTATACCCAACGTACTAGATAACCACGCCCCCTTTTTCGATATCGAAAAACACATAAATTGACATTTCTCGGTAGCTGAAATGGCTAAAATGATATAATTGTATAGGTGAATACCCCTGGTCATTCTCTATTATTTTTCTATACGTTTTTTTAAGTGGGAGTGGCAGTTGAAAATTCGACTGGTCGTAACTTTTAAACTGATTTCGATAGAAGGATGAAATTTGGCATAAAGCATACTATCGTTGGGAGTATACCTGATGAAATTGGATAAAATCGCCCTCCAACCATGCCCACTTTCGATATCGAAAATCGCCTAAATTGACATTTGTAATTCGGTAACGGAAATGGCTAAAATTATATAGTTTGGTAGGATGAACCCCCTAGTCATTCTATTATGATTTTTTGATAAATTTTTAAGAGTAGGCGTGGCACCGTCCAGTTTTCAGGAAGGCATATTTGAAAATTTCACTGGTCATAACTTTTAAACTGATTACGGTAGAACGATGAAATTGGTGCAAGGTATACATAATGGGGAGTATACCTGATGTAATTGGACGAAATCGCCCACGTCCGAAATGGAATATTTCGGAAATCATATAAAAATTACCGCTGGGTATAAACTTTCGAGTGCCTCTAAAAAGAGACAAAAAAGTTGGTTCAAACCATTTAACTAGTCCTTTAGGATCTTAGTTCGGTCAATAATTCAACAGTTTGTAAAAGCAACTTAAATTATTTATGGGAAATTTGACGCTGCCTAAAAAATGTTTAACTAGTTCATTTTCAGAGCTAATTAACGAACTAGTTTTAGTTGACTAGTTATCAGGAAAATTGGTGAAAATTGGGGAAAAATATTCTTCTATATCTATAAAATTGTAGGGAGAAAAACCCCCGAATTGGTTCAAAAACGAATGAACGGATTTTCGCACAATTTTGACAGTTTCTTCTCTTATCAAGTCTGTTCGCAATAGGTTATATTTTTTCTCTTTAGATGGCGATGGGGTCGCTATATATGCAAAATCCGGCTTTATGATGCGATTCTGTTACAAAAATAGAAATCTTCTTGGTGGCGCTGGAGAATAAAATACCGTATTTATGGTCCGATTTTAGGGTTTCGAAGACAAAGTCGCGGGCATCTGCTGGTATCCCAAAAAAAAAAAAATAGATTTGTATTCTTTATACGGTGATGCCATTTCGCCAATCAAACAAGTGTATGCAGACTTGAAGCGAAAATAAGGTGACTTTCTACATTAATTTAATCAAATAGTTTGTATGACGAAACACTTTGATAAGTTCAAAAGCTAATGCCGACCGTGGATGCTAGCTAATATTGACGTCAAAATTTATGACATTGAAAACTGAAATAGAGATCAAGTTATGGAAGATGACGAAGAGTTACAAATTTCGACCAAGATGATCAACCAAAAGTGAGTTTTCTTGCAAACAGTCGAGAGCACGGCACCTACATATCGTCCCGTTTCTGCCTTAACCTCGTATCTACACTTTTTGAGAAAACTCGTTTTTTGTGTGGAAATGCCCCTATGCCATCGAGAAATCCGAATCGAAAATCTGCTTGGTAAAATATATAAACCTTCGTGGGTTTTTGTACGATCCATTACCTCGTATCTACATTTTTAGTATACAAAACTTGGGAATTTCAGTTGGTTTTCTTCGTTTTCTGAAATATTCTTTTTATGTAGATACGAGGTTAAGGCAGAAACGGGACGATATAATATTTTAACAGATGAAACTGACTTGTTGAAACATATGGCGTTTTTTTGAAAAAAAAAAAAAAAATTTTGCATTCACGATTTTCTAATCCGCCGAACTTCCGCTGGCCCGAACATTTTTGGCGAATACCATCATTGTACAAACATTCAACCCCATATATCATCCAAAATTATTCCTTTCAATATTTAGTTTTTAAATTCCGCAACATTTTAATATATAAAAATCGATAAAATACTTCTTTTAAGAGGAGTCGTACCTCGTTCCGAACACCACAACCACTTTTATTTGCACTTTGCGCTTTAAAACCGCTCGTATAGAATAACATCACGAAACTAAACTTACATTTGTAAGATTTACCTACCATTCTGTTTTTAGCAACATTTTCTTTAGGCTCTAACTGGCTAGAAGAAAGTAGAGAAAATTGAGCGCAAAGCTTTCGATTTTTCTTAATTCAACTTGTTTTGTTGTAGGTTGCTTGCAGAAAATGGCAAAGAAGGGAAATTAAAGTTTTGCGAGTCTTATGGAGTTTTAACTTGAATGGCCGTTAAAAATAGCCCAACATAAAATTCAATTGGTCTAGGATGATTTTGGAATAGTTGAAGGAAGCTTAGAAAAAGTGAAAGTCCAAATGTAATCATCCTTCCATAATTCCTCAATGTAAAAATCGAAAGTCAAAACAGAAAAGGATGAAGAATAAAAAGATCATTCACCTCATATATTTTCTTCGATGGTCAATACAATGCACTTTATAAACCTACACGTGACCAAATAAGATTTAACGTTAGCTGTAAATTATGGCTTTGGTTTTTTGTGTGATAACTTTAACTAATTTTAAAGCTTTGATGTCAAAGAAACATTCATAAGCACTTTGTGCAATGAAAACAGCTCAGCACTTGGTGTTCATTAAGTGTATGCGGTGAAGTTCTATTTTTGTAAATATTCGTATTATGAAAAATCATGTTTATGGTTGGTTAATTTAACGATGTATTATTGTACATATTTGCACAATTACGCACAATTATTTAAGGATGGGCTTGTCAGTTAATCCACAAAAAATTGATATCCCGAAATAAACGTGTATTTTTTTAATGATTTTTTGTTTATGTAGATTCCAAACCTTCAGAAAAGCTTTTAATAACACTAGTTTACAAATAAATAATTTGAAAAATACCAAGATATTCATGCATATGGGTGAATTGGCACTGATATGCCGAGCACAAAACATATTTTTAAAATTTTTTGTATGGGAAGATTTTCGAAATATGGGCAATTTTGTGTTTTTTCAGGTATCACTTTATTCAAAAATTATTTTCGCCAATGTAGCAAAGGCGATGTAGGGGGTCAAACCATCGCTGAGAAATAGCTGGCCAAAGTCGAAATTTTCTCGAATTTTTACGATTTTTGAAAAAAATTTGATTTTAAAAATGTGTGTTTCATGCGAAGTTGTAAAAATCAGAATTTTTTATTTATTCTACTGGCTGTAAACTAGTGTAATGAACAATTGTGTTAGCGCATAGATTACACCTTTTTCTTTTTAAACAAGATATAACTAAGTTCGAGTGGAACCGAACATTAAATACATTCCGTGTAAAATTGGAAACAGGTAGTAAAAAATTATTTAATATTATTGGATAGGGGTCAAAAGACGGGTTTTGGCCTCGGGATCACGAATCCGGAAGAGTTTTTTTAATTTTTTGTTTCAGTGAAAAGTTATGGTCAAAAAACCGAAAAATTACCCCAGTGCGATGCCAAAATTGGGGCGGAATCAATGGTATTTATTTGCCGAACACCTTTCTGAGTTGGCGGCCTTGGCCGCGCTTATAAAAAATAACCCTGGGCTACGCCATGCCAAGTCCGGACGTGTGATATAACCGTAGCTACCGCCACGGCTGCGTGATTTTTAGGGACAGCCTGATGTAATTACAACAACCACATGAAAACTTGCAACTTTGATTGCGAATATCTCTTCAGGGAAGCGAAATATTGAAAAAACGCTTCCGGATTCGTGGTCCTGAGGCCAAAACACGTCATTTGAGTCCTCTGCCATAATTTTAGCTAATTTATTAGCATATGGGTGCTTAAGGAAACAAATACCTTATATTCCGCCGAATACCGAAGCCTAATACGAAAGTTAAAAAAGTTGACTAAAGCCCGGCCTACAATGAAAATCGTCGCGAAAAAACAAAGCCAATATTCGCCTTGTCAAAAAGAAACATGTAATTTTATAAATTTGAACACAATCAAACGCCAAGCAAAAATACGCCCGCTAGCCAGGGCACGACCAAGCAGGGTTTTCGGGATAAAGAGCGCTTAGATATGCCGTTTGCCACATGCAAGCTAATGCTGAAAGAACACACACTCCGCCAAGCCAACGAAAGATGGCTGCAATCTCCAGGATGCCGGATATCCAAAGAAACCTGGCCGAAATGGATCATAAAAGATCACGACATACATATGTATGCCCTAAGGAGAAGAGAAATCTCCATATTAATAGGCGTACTAACTGGGCACTGCCCTATTGGTAGGCACGCAGAAAGACTAGGTGTGCCCTACCGACGATGCTGTAGGAATTGCAAAGATGACGAGGAGGAGGAAACGGTGGAGCACCTCATCTCCAACTGCCCGGCTTTAAGTGGCGTGGTTAGCCTACGCCAGGTCACGGAGCAGGACATAAAGGACCTGATGGCCTTCATCAAGTCATCTAAATGGTTCGAGGAAGAGTAACGGTGTCTCTTTAGGAACGTCAGTCCCGGGATTCTGCTATGTGGAGAATCCCGATAATACCGGGATTTTCCATATGGCAGGGTCCCGGAACTGACTTTCCTAGTGTTGGTGGTATCACAACGGGCCTTTTTATACTAGCCTAGGTGTGCCTCTGTGACAGCCACTTGAACCTAACCTAACCTATGTATATAAATCTCTTAATTCTCTTTTTTTTAGTTTTTCCAATTTTTTAAATAAGCTTTTTCAATAGTTTTTAGTACTGCCTACAATAGCTTGATTCGTTTTTGAAGCAGGTGTCCAGTCGCAAGTATCTGGCTTACCTTAAAGCAAACTTTCAGCAAGGTTAAATTATCACGACTACCGTGCCACTAATCGGAATTTTTATTTCAAAAAGTTGTATTGTCATCGTGTCTGTAAGTTTTAAGTCCTTATGTTACCAGACAGTTTGTTAAAAGTCTAAATTTTTTGTTGAGTGTCAAGTCAAGTCTCAAGCTTACCGGGAAGTTACTCAAAAACGATCGCAAGTTCCCCCTCCTTTTCAAAAATTATAAATTATCTCGATCAGTGTGACATCTACCTAAATTTTGTGTGTAACGAATTCATAGTCGAAATAAAGTATACCTATAGGTACTAAAATTAGCGTCAGAATTTTTAACAGATAGTCCGTTGGAAATGGTAGATATGACTACGGGTCATTGTCTATAATTGTTTATCTACATGCCAAGTTACCAAGGTCTGAAACCGATTAAAATAACGTTCGGGTTACGGTTTCGGTTTTGCAACGTGTTTCGGTTTCGGTTCCGGTTTCGTTCTTCAACATTTATTTCGGTTTCGGTTACGGTTTCGTTCCGGTTTCGGTTACCAAATAAAAACACAAACAAAATAAATTTTACTACTAAAATAGTCAAGTACCTATGTAGCTTCGAAATAGATCTGAATTTTCATAACTTTTTCCTGCTGCCATGATGGGATTTCTCTAATATAATAATAAATTTTATTAACGCTATGCATGGATGAAATTTCTGCAAAACAAATTCCTAGAATTAACTCTACTTTTTTATTAGAAAAATATTAAATGAAATGTATAAATCGCCAAAAACATTAATATGAGTGGTGCTTTCTGAGTCAAGCCTGAACATTTCGTTTTCGTATCTCGTAAATTTTTTTCGGTCGCTTCATTCAACTATAATCAAATTTTCTCTTTCAGAATTTTTATACTAAGGTTAAAACGCGTATTTTGTAACCTTGCTCGACAATCCTCCCTGAAAGTTTTCAGAGTACCTGTTTGTGCCCACTTAAAGAAGTGATACATTAAAAAAATTCAAAACCGTTTGGAACCGGTTCCGGCTTTTGAAACGGTTTCGGTTTCGTTCTTTTCCAGATCAAAATAACGGTTACGGTTTCGGTTTCGGTTTTGAAAAATGAATCGGTTTTAATCGGTTACGGTTACGGTTTCGGTTTCAGTCCTTGAGTTACAATAATGTAGCTCATCGGGAAGTTACTTAAATATGAGTCGCGAAATTTCAATTTTTGAATGAATTTTTGAATGATATGGCTGCCACCTAGCGGATTATTTTTTCGGTGACATTACATGTTTCAAGTGTCTAATAGCCTGTTCATGCTGAGCCAGCATTTTGCATTTTAGCATTAATCCCAAAACGCAGGATTTACTTTGTCATTTTTCATACTAATTCTGACACCAAAAGCAACTAAATGCTACAATATTTTTGAATTAACATTATTAATCGTTTCGAAGTTCCATCTCTAGTGACCTTTTCTTGACATGTTCTATTCTCTGCCATTCGCAAACAACTTCAAAATTTATTTGTTTGAAAAATTAGCAAATTCGCGCGCGTGTGTTCAAATAAAATTAAACAAGTAAGGAAAGCTGTTGTTGTTGTTGTAACGATGTGTAGTCCTGCCCAACGCGTATTTTTCCTTAACCTAATTGTCATCAATATCTTCTAACGGGAGTCCAAGGAAACTAGCAGTTTCAATAGGATTGGACCAAAGAGAGATGGGTGTTAGAAGAGTGGGCTCAAATGAGCAAGAAAATAAGTGATTGGTATTGTGGGGGGATGAGCCGCATGCCGGACATACATTCGGCACATCAGGGTTCAGTCTAGATATGTAGGAGTTTAACCTACTACAATATCCAGAGCGTAATTGAGCCAGAGTGACCCTTGTCTCTCGAGGAAGATGACGCTCCTCTTCTGAAATGCCAGGTGTTGCGGCATGTAAGACATTGTTTAGCGGACAGAGCGCAGAGTAATGGCCAACAGACGTTGTATGGATATGCCCCAAAGCCTGTTTGTGCACCTGTAGATCAAACGGCGTTGTTATATAGTGACGGATCTCATCAAAATGTTTACGTAGATGCGACCTTATGGTCCTAGGAGGCGGAATGAGTTCAAGCAGTTGTCTACCGGGATGCTGTGGTTTACAGCAGTTCAGTAGGTACTGCTTGTTTAGCATTTCATTATGCTCCCTAACTGGAAGCATTTCCACCTCATTATGTATATGAGATATAGGTGACATAAGGACGCACCCCGTAGCGGTTCTGAGCGCGGTGTTTTGACAGGCCTGAAGCTGATTCCAGTGAACGTCTGCAAGCCCCGGCGACCATATCGGCGACGCATAGTTCAGGATCGGCCGACCAATTGCCTTGTACGTTACCAACAACGTTTCTTTGTCTTTACCCCAAGTACTGCCGGCTAGTGACTTGAGGATTTTGTTGCGGCTCTGTAATTTTGAGACAATTGCGGCTGAATGGGCAGCGAAAGTGTGCATGGTGTCAAAAGTCACTCCTAAAATTTTTGGGTGAGCGACAGTAGGTATTTTATGATCACCTACATAGATTTCTAATTCCATGCCAACCTGCGCCGTCCACGTCGTGAATAAGGTCGCCGAAGACTTTGTTGGCGACAATGTCAAGGTTCGGGCAGTAAAGAACTCGACTAGAGAGGGGAGATAACCATTTATTTTGGAGCACAGCTCATCAACGGAAGTACCAGTTGCCAATATCGTGCAATCGTCTGCGTAAGAAACAATCGTAACTTCTTCTGGTGGAGGAGGAAGCTTCGAAATATAGAAGTTAAACAATAACGGGGAGAGGACACCACCCTGTGGTACCCCTTGTTTTATCTTCCTGGCTTTAGATTTTTTGTTTCTAAATACAACAGACGACCGACGACCACTGAGATAATTGGCGGTCCAACGCTTTAGACAGGGGGGGGAGTGACGAGTCTTCCAAATCAGCTACAAGTTGCCCATGATTTACTGTCTCAAAAGCTTGACTCAAATCAAGTGCAACTAGAACCGTCCTGTCATTAGGCCTATTTTGATTAAGACCGTCAGTTATCTGAGTGTTTATGACATTTAGAGCAGATGTTGTGCTCCTACCCTTCCTGAAGCCATGTTGGTGCTCGGCTAACATCAAGTGTGATGTGTAGAGCGGGAGTAGGACCGCCTCAAGTGTCTTTACTACTGGCGAGAGGAGTGATATCGGGCGATATGACTCCCCAACGTTAGCTGGCTTGCCAGGCTTTAGTAGTGGGATCACAGTTGCCTGCTTCCATTTGTCGGGTATGACAGCTGTGATCAGAGACAAATTGAAGACGGCCGTTAAATATTTGACTCCCGCTAGGCCGATGTGTTTTAGATGCACCATGGCTATGCCATCAGGGCCGATGGCTTTGGAGTTTTTGGCCTTCCGGATGGCCTCTTGAACCTCTGTAGCGGTGATGGGAACGGGGGCATAGTTTTTGTGTTTATGCGCACGCCTGAAGATTCCACGTCTAGCCCTGTCTTGCGCAGGGTGTGGGACATATTGTCGACAAAAAGCCTGTGCACATTTCCTGGGGTAATTTATTGTCTTGTCACCAAAGGTAATGTCGACATTTTTTGGTGGACCCGAAGGATTCGACAAGGACTTGACGGTGGACCATAATTTCCCAACACCGGTAGAGAGGTTACAAGACCTGAGGTGCTCCTCCCATTTGGTTTGTTTGTGTTCGTTAACCAGCCTTCTGATTTCCACGTTGAGATCACCGATCTGTGGGTCAGATGGATCGATGTTGCGTATGAGGTCACGTTCGTTGGCCAAGGCTGCGGCCTCAGCTGGGAAGTTAGGCCTGATATCTTTTATCCTACCAGCTGGTATGAAACGGGCTGTAGCCTTTTTAATGACCTCACGTATGTTGCGCTCGCCAACGTGTACGTCAGTGGGAATGGGAAGATCACCAAAGGAGCTCTCCGTGAATTCCAAAAAGCCGACCCAATTGGCCTTTTTGAAATTCACGTAAGTACGTTTCTCCGACGTGATAAAATCCGTGGCACGATCGACAGACAGGATGATAGGCAGGTGGTCGGATGACAGGGCCACCATAGGTTGCCAGTTGATGCTGTTAATTAACCCCGGGCTAACAATAGTTAGGTCCGGGGAGCTACTGCAGTTAACAGCCATCCTAGTTGAGGAGTCTCCGTTCACAGTACAGAAAGAGGAGTTATCAATTTGCTCGGCTAATTCCCGTCCTCTGCCGTCCACCGAAAGGTGTGAATGCCACATATCATGATGGGCATTAAAATCGCCCATGATGATACGGTTATCGCCACAAAGAAACGCCCTAAGGTCAGGACGATAACTTCTGGGGCAGCAGGTGACGGGAGGAATGTATATATTGATTAGCTCGAGATCAACGCCACCAGCTTGTATAACTATACCTTGACACTCTAAAGGTAAGTCACTTTGGTCAGTGTTGATATCAAATTCCCTATACTGCACCGTATGGTGTACAAGGAACGCGAGACCACCTCCGCCGTGGGGGCCAAGTTTTGTCTCCTGGATTGCAGCAATTTTGATTTTATGTAGCTGCATAAATGTGGTTATCTCCGCTATCTTGCCGGTCAAGCCGTTGCAGTTAAATTGCAACAATTTAAATTGCGAAGGAGAGGCAATGGCCACTCTGGGAGTTAAAGACTGATGTGTTCGCCTAGATGGTGGTAGGTTATGTCGCGATATTGATCTCCGTTGCAGTCCTGAAGCCGGCGGAATTCGTTCACTATTAGATGAGTGTACTTCCGTCGGCGTTGAGGGCTGCACAACTCGACAGCAAGGCGCGACAAACACATCAGTCCAAAGATTTCTGTTTGCGAGCCCAGAACATATGCGTAGGTGACACAGGCCTAGGCAGGAGTTGCACTTGACCGATGCCACAGACGCATATATCCTGTGCCGACATACAGTGCACGAAGAGTGAGGGACCAGAAGTTGATGGACTTGACTTTCATTCGTGCTAGTGCCGGAAGAAGTTATTAAAGAGTTTAGAGACGGGGGCTGAAGCTCAGTAGTGCTACAAGCATCAACCGATGTGCTACGAAGAAAGTAGCCATGAGTGGGTGCTTGTGCTGTTGATGCACTAGGAAGTAAGCTACAGCCGGGAACACATATATTCTGCTGGGCAATATAATTATTGCAGGTCGTGGAGACTTGATTATTATTAGAGGGCGATAAAGCAACATATGAGCGTCGCTTGCCTCGGGACGTCCTTCGACGTGAACAGCAGGGCGCCACAAAATTTTTATAGAAACTTGTGGGCCGATGTGCTTTCGGATCTAGTCCGGAGCAACTTGATTTGTGCAACCAACCTTTGCATGATGCACACTGTACTGAGTGTGATCGTCTTGTATATATTTTCTTCCGACAAACGCAGCAGAACCATTCTCTTGGGCCAGGATTTGGCTCAATGCCAGCCCGGATCAAGAGAATAAGGAGCAGCCGTGCTGCAAGGGGCTGTTCCGGGGATGACAATAGGTGAGGGAATCGTGACGCGTTAGACAGGGTCACTTCGAAATGTATTGCTCTTGGCCGAGTCATTATAAAAAAAAACAACCCGGGTCGTTTCGGTACGAAGGGTATTGTACAGGTACAAATACCGTTCTCGCAGAACCGGCAATACGTGAAACGGCTGTGCCGAAGGCTAAATACCTTTCATGAATAAGCGTCACGATTTTCACTGTTTGATCCCCAGTACAGCCTGTGTGAATTTAACTTTAGCTCATACCGAAATTATCGGAGCTATCGATTATTTGGGGACGATGTGTTATATTGGTCCAATCTCATTGATTTTTAACATCGACATTCCACATTCTAAAATAGCAACATTTACGAAATTTCACGTTCCTACCGATATAATTACAGGAGTTATCTACCAAAATCCGTTTATCGGAACAATCGATTGTATGGGGGCTATGTGAACTATTTATCCCATTTCAATGATTTTCAACATCGATATTTTACATATAAAAATAGCGATGCTTCCAAAATTTCGCGTTCCTATGTGTTTAATTACAGGACTTATAGCCCAAAATCCGCTTATCGGAATAATCGATTGTATGGGAGCTATGTGAAATATTTATGCCATCTCAATGATTTTCAACATCGATATTTCGCATATAAAAATAGCGATACTTCCAAAATTTCACGTTCCTACCTATATAATTACAGGAGTTATCTACCAAAATCCGTTTATCGGAACAATCGATTGTATGGGGGCTATGTGAAATATTTATCCAATCTCGATGATTTTCAACATCGATATTTCACATATAAAAATAGCAATATGTCCAAAATTTCACGTTCCTATGTGTTTAATTACAGGAGTTATAGCCCAAAATCCGTTTATCGGAATAATCGATTGTATGGGAGCTATGTGAAATATTTATCCCATCTCTATGATTTTCAGCATCGATATTTCACATATAAAAATAGCAACACTTATAAAATTTCACGTTCCTTCGTGTTTAATTACAGGAGTTATAGCCCAAAATCCGTTTATCGGAATAATCGGTTGTATGGGAGCTATATGTTATATTGGTCCGATCTTGCTGGTTCCGACAAATGATTCCTATATTGGAAAATGGTGGCCGCATACCAAATTTCAGCCAAATATCTCAAAAAGTGAGGGACTAGTTTGCGTTCAAACAGACAGACAGACAGACAGACGGACAGACGGACAGACGGACATGGCTAAATCAACTCATCTCGTCATCCTGATCATTTCGGTATACTTATTGATGGGTCTATCTCTTCTTCTTCTCATATTTACAAACATCGGACCAAAGTTATAATACCATTTCATGTTCATGAAAGGTATAAAAAGTGAAACTACAATTAAAGTGATGCTTGTGAAACAGTATAAACAGATCAAATGTATAATAAAAGTTCGACTTTTTGTAAACATGCTCATAACCTGCAACCGTCAGCTAAATGCATTAGAAATGCGGCAGCTTGAACGCATCTTCGAAATATATGTCCGAAAATGGTAAACGCAGCATTTAAAACTGAGCATGAGCACTGCATCACTCAACGGAAAGTTACATAAAGAGCTTTGCGAGATTCGGAAATTTCGTATGAAAATAAGGCTGCAGAAAAGAAAGCAACTTAATGTATATGTAGGAAAACGTTAGCAGTACTTGTCATTATTTAGGTGGTACTTCAATATTTCGTAACATACATAGCAAAAATTAGGAGTGTCCATTTTTTTTAGATTTTTTCAATCCCAAAGTTTTTGGAGTTATGATTTTACAAATGGGATATTGTATTTAATCTCATGACCTCGGGTAGTCGTTATTCTCCAAAAGAATTAATATCTCAGCATTTCAAAACGTCCTATCTCAGTTGAAATGTATTGAATTTTCGTACAGATATTTCGCTTCTGAAACTCATTCTAAGTTAGGGCGTTAGTCATAGTAACGATATTTCGAAAAATCCTACTTAGGAACTTGAGTAGTTCTGTATTCCAATTGCAATAGCCTACTGACATTTCCTTTCTGTAATCCCGGAATTTCCGACACCTAAAAAAGTACGGGATTAGAGAGTTCCGGGATCAGCATCCCTAGTACAAAGGTAATAGTATGTACATTAGGGTGATTAAAAAAAAATGTCAACTTGGTCTTACCTCCTAAACAGTTAGGTATTGATGAGAAAATAAGCCTAGCAAAAAATTAGCGCTCTAACTTAACCCTTTAGGGGTGGCTATTTTTTTCGCCCTTTCCCATACATTTTGTATGGGGGAGAATGGCATTTTTTTTCAAAGTGAATTTTCTTTTAATTTTTGAAACTTTTTTGAAAGTATTTTTACATACTCTTTAAGTTGAAGCTTCCAAAATGGTAAACCATTTGCGATTATCTTAACTATTAAGATAATTACAGCCATTTGAAAATGGCTGAGTTTTATACTATTGCACGCATACACAGTAACACGTATAAAATTTAGTAAATTTTAAATGTCTGTAATTATTTTAATAGTTAAGATACTCGCACATGGCTTACCATTTTGGAAGCTTCAACGCTTCAACTTTAAGAGTATGTAAAAATATTTTCAAAAAAGTTTCAAAAATTGAGAGATAATTCACTTTTAAAAAAATACCATTTTTGGCCATAAAAATGTATGGGAAAGGGCGAAAAAAATAGCCACCCCTAAGGGTTAAGTTAGAGCGCTATTTTTTTGCAAGGCTTATTTTCTCGTCAATACCTACAATTTCAGGGGGTAAGACCGGAAAAAACCAATTTTTTTTTATTTGAATCACCCTAATGTACATATAAGTGACATTTAAAGCTCTTCATCAGACGACACCATGTCTTAACAATGGCATAAATGTTTCGAGCGACATAGCTGTTTGTTTGCGAAAAGAAATTACAACAGGTGCTTATCAATTTGTTTCGTATGTACTAGTTTAGTTTGAGCTTCATATCTTATCTGCTAGCCCTTATCAGAAAACATTTTATGGTACTTCTGACTCAGGCACTGGCACAATAGGTGAACGCAGTGCATCCCCCACAAGGTTTAATGAAACACGTCTAATAAAATTTTATATTTGGGACATTCCATCGTGGCTCCTGGGACATTTGACTCGAGAGCTTAGTCAACTTTGACTTAATCAACTCACATCGGAACTTCAATTGCTATGAAATATATTTATCGACATGGATAAATATCCAATACAATAAATGCATCAAAAGAATTGGCGAAATAACAATAAATAACTTTATAACTACTCAGTAAGTGAGTGTGACTCCTGGGACACCGAAACATCCCTTTGTTGCACCTTTATGAGCACAAAAACGAATTTTAGCTTTACAGTTCAACTTTGAACTACAATTTGTATATGATCGAAAGTTCATACTACATAGTACCATATTTAAGATCACTATTAGCTTTTAGGAACTTTTTACAAAGGTTAAAGAGTGTGACTCCTGGGACATTTTCCTGTTCTTTCGTGATACAATTTTTAAGTTTTTTCAGTTTTATCGATGCAGTTTCCTAAAAATGTAGCTATGCAACTAGTTACCCTTAACCCGTGATAATAAAAAGACCTTTATTGTAAAGTTCTGTCAGAGCAGTGAGAGTTCATGGCATTTTAAAAATTTGGTACTTTTCCTCTTTTGGCTGGAATGTCCCATTTATGAATTATGAGGACGTAAAATGAAAACAAAAACATCCATACACATACCTAGCTAGCTTAAGAAAAATTAAAAACTAGATGCAAATTTGCTGTAAATTTTGACTAGACTCTAGGTATTGAATTTATTCATACAAAAAATAGCCATTACCTAACCAATATTTCAAGAAATATCTGCGGCCATGTCGATCAACTCTTATTTATAAAAATGTAATGTAAGCCGGCATTTACAGCTTGGTAATAGAAACTACACCAACACCCACAATGATCTTTGTGGCAAATCTTGAATTCGATCTAAAAACGTGCAATGTACAAAATCAAAGCTAGCAATGAGGGGGGATGTATAACAGCAAGCTGTAGCCAAGGCAAGCAAAGAAGTAGATAAACAGGTTATTTTGGATGATGACGACGACTACGCGCTTTGCGTGTCTATTACAAACGGCAACCATCCATCTAGTTAATTTTTTGCACTACAGCAAATGTATTAGGGTTAGTTATACTTTTTTGTTAGATCATACACTGGGCGAAATTTGACAGTTTAAAAAGTAAAAGCAAATTAACTAAATTTACGATATGCTTTTTTAAAAAATATTAAAGAAACCGACCAACCGTGCAGCGAAAAAAATTTTACCGGTGGAAAAAATTAGACTTATATTTATGTTCTATCAGATGCCGGCGACTTTGTCTGCGAAACTAATATAAACTAACAATTAATATGGGATTTATCAATATCTTGTCGTTGTATATCAAAAACACGTGTCAAATATGAATAAATACGGATTTTGTAAATATAGCAACCAGATAGGGTTGGACTGATGTTGACAGTCCTTTGCCGCAATGGATCCGGTACATTCCGGTGAAAACGCGCCTCCTGCCAAAACAAGAACACTACACTAGACCGCTCCCTAAAACTTCCAAGTTCTCACTAACATGTTTTCGGATTACCGTGGACTGGTTTCTTGATTTTTTTCATGTTGCATACACTTTTCTCGCCAGAATAGATAAGGCCTAATTTGGTTGCATCCGAAAGAAGTATAGTTTCTCAAAATTCTACACCTTTGAGTGTGTGGATTCTTGAGAATGACAAAGGTGCTTTAATGTTCTTGTTTGACAGGTGCGGCGTTTTCCTGTTTATGCGCCCATACTTTTTATTTTCATTTAGGGGTCTTCGTATAAGTTTTCTGGACACAGTTGAGCACAATTCCGCAATTATTTCAGCCACTTTCATTGGCAAGGACTTAAAAGGTTGACTTTTACTCTTTCTTCCGAACATTTTATCCCCTTGGGGAAAAGTTTTACAAGGGGGATCTTTACGTTTTTTGTTATGCTTTGACAAGTTCGGATCCGAACACACATCTCTTATGGCATTGTACACCATTTTTCTCGAAAACATACCAAAATTCTTGAAATTTTGCCCTTGATTGGTCCCTGATTAAAAAAGGATTTTTTTGCCAAACCGACCAGTATTTTCTTCCAGAAAATTTAACAAAAATAACAGAGAAGAGGTTATTTATTAAATATTAACCAAAAAACAGTTAACTTTTTCAACCAATCGCAAGTAATATGAAAACAAACGTAAGTGCGCTAAATTGATGTCCAATGCACTTTAGACGGATGTAAAGAAAAACTTGGCAAAAACAAATATCAAAGAAATATAACGGAAATTCTTTTGTCATTTGAAGAGAGCAATACAATACTATTGTTAAGCCTCAAATTTTTTTGTGCAATTAGTATTATCTTGAAAGTTACTGTACTATTTTCCAGTACAATGGAAAGTGCGCTAAATCTCTGACCATAGCTGTATATACATTATTATATATAATTCGACCCTAGCGCCACCTAGATGGTTTCTCTTATGTAAAAGAGTTTTTGGTTGCAAATACAAATATGTATGTAAAAATCAAGCATGCATACCAAAAAATAAAGGATCGGATCATAAATACGGATTTTACAAATATAGTGACCCCAGTGGCATTGAGCGGAAAAAAGTCTGGCATATGTCAAGTAGACTTATCAAAACAAAAACCCGCTACAATTTTATATACATATAAAGATTTATCTGTGGCGGAATGAGTCGGGGTTGAGATGTTCCCGAACACAAGAATAGTAAACTATTGAAAAAAATTTACAATTACTGCTTGGTTTTGCGTTTCGACCTCTTTTAAATGGCACCAACATGTTCCCTAGTTATGGGATTTAGGCCGGGTGATTGCGCAGGGTAGGGTATGACCTCAATCCCTTTAATACAAAACCACTCCCTGTAGGTTTGGGTTATCATGTTGTTTTTGTTGTTCTTTACAATAAATACACATCCCGAAGGTTTTCGATAGAGATTTCGAAGTTGACAGTCCTTGGCCGGATATGAGCCCGGTACGCTGCGGTATAACCTCCCGACTGTCGTGGTAGCGAATTAGTATGACCAGTGCAACTTCTAGGTCATGTCACCCATCTATACGCAAGGAAGGAGAAGATGGGTAATGAAAGGTGCGAGGCATCGGGCCATTATCCTGCTAGATAACTATACTGCGTAAGGAAGCACAGTGCTGTTCACAATTTAGACGTAGCAGAAAGTCCTGTATTTTGTGCACCTGTCTCGTATTAAATTTAAAAAAAAATGTCCTGTATTTTTTTCAATGTCCTGTATTGGTACTTCTTAGTGCAATTATTAAAAAAATTTTAGGCACAAAGCATGAAAATCATCAAGAACGGAGTGTAACGAGGTAAGTATTGAACGTGTAGCATATCTTTGTGATTCATCAATCCAATAGTGATAAATATTGAATGATGAGTTTAAATACTACCCCTCATAATTTAGGAGTCCGATATGAGTCCTAAATATTAGAAAAATATGAGCCTCCGAAATAAGATCATATAGGAGTCCTTTATGACTCCGATTTGAAGAAAATTATGAGCCGTATGCCAAAATTGTTCATTTAACAAAGCAATTTTGGAACAAATTTTCATATTTTGTTTGTGAAAATTTTTTGATTTCAAATAAATATTCAATTACATCGCGTGCGGACTGTTCCTGGCAATTTTTCTTGCTATCCTGTTGGCACCGTTCTAGCGGATTCCCTGATAAGTATACCTATAAGTGTTTCTTTTTTCATTGTACCAAATACATATAAAAAAAAAAAAACTAATGGCGGCGAAATACCAACAGGTTATCATAACCTCTAACGAGATTTTTAGCCGAGCTTCTCTTTCCAACTTGTGGTGTGTTGCTTTTGAGTTTTCCTACAAGTTGGCGGGACCTACAGTTTTTTGCCGACTCCGAACGGCACTTGCAAAGCAAATGAATTTTTTGCTGAGAAGCTTCTCATGGCAGAAATACACCCGGAGAGTTTGCCAAACTACTGCCGAGGGGCGACCCCGTTTAGAAAAATTCTTTTTCTAAATAATTTTTGATGTTACTTTTGTCGGGCATCGAACCGCCACGACTTGGTGTAGAAGACCGAACACTTAACCGCTACACCACGGCGGCCGCCAACAAATACATATATTTAAAGGAATTTCCCCACAAACATCTCATGCAAGCCCCGGCTTCCGAAAATGTGAGATCCAAATTCACTTGGAAGGCGCTATGAACGCACTGGTCAATCAATATATGTTATTTCTTACGCTCAGTCGCTCACTTGCAAGCAACGACTCAACAAAATACGCTGTTGCCTCGGTTTTTGCTAGTGGTGCGATGATCGCTCTTTCCCTAATGCACCCCCACATTCTGTCCCTGATCTAATGCCAAAGGTTCACGTATGATTCCCCAATTCCAGTGTCCCCCTTTCAATGCCGAAAAGGCGCCATTTAAGACCACAAAAAGTGCAGTAGGTATATGGCAATACAAGAAACTAGCCGTGTAGGCTATGTAGGTCATTTAGCGTTACCCAGGGTGCACCAACTGGGAGGCGACCTACTTTTACACCCTCCACAGCTTTACTGTCTTGATAGCAAGTATTTAGTTTTGGTTAGGCGACGCATATCCTTTAACACATAATATATTTCGCCACCTGTCCACCATCCACTATTATTATTTTGCACACAACTGTATGTTTATGAATAATTACTCATAGTTGCATTAGTTGATATCTCAAAAATTACTTAATATTTCAATCGGTGTTATCTACAATTATTATGTAGCCTTCTAAATATGTTAGATAAATAATACCTTAGTTTACCCTAAGAAAACAAGTTAGGTTTTATCATGAAAGTATGTATTTCGTTGATATTAAATAAATATAGTTTAAAAAAACTAAAACTCACGCTTTTAGAGAGTATTGAACTAAAAAGTTGAAAATAATTTTAAAAACCCTACACAGTAGTATTGTGGAAAAAGCGTGGTCCGCTTTGTTCCATAATCTTCGTTTTTTATTTAAATTATTTTTACCTTTTTAGTGCAATATTCTTTAAAAGCGCGTGTTTTCGCTTTTTAAACTATATTTATTTTTTACTTTTTAGTTAAATGTGTTATGAAGTAATCGACAAATATATCGAAATATACCGCAGCGCAAACGAAACCTCTAGGGTTCCACTTTCGTTTGATACCCATATTGTAGGCAATTTTGAATATTATTGGACAACCTCATTTTGACCGATAACTCAGTTATCGATAAATATATCGAAATATTCCAAAATCCAATAGAAACCTGTAGAACTTCCCTTTTGTTTGATACCCAGATTGTAGGCATTATGACCGATAGCTTAGTTATCGATTAATATATCGAAGTCATAATGCAACCTCCTATCGTTTGACACCCATATTCAAGGCACATTTCAAGGATTTTGTGACAGTCATAGTTATGCCACTATCGGGTAGACTGAAATACAGTTACATACAAACAAGCAAACATACATATGAATGTATGTACAAGTAAAGCTAATGAAAGCGTAGTAAAGAAACTAGCATTATGTGGGAAAAGCATTATGTGTCGAGCGCTCGATATACGAAAATTATGGCACAGAGCGGACCACGCTTTTTCCACAATACTACTGTGTAGGGTTTTTAAAATTATTTTCAACTTTTTAGTTCAATACTCTCTAAAAGCGTGAGTTTTAGTTTTTTTAAACTATATTTATTTTTTACTTTTTAGTCAAATGTCCTATGAAATTATCGATAAATATATCGGTTTTCGGGCAACCACATTTTGACCGATAACTCAGTAATCGATAAATTTATCGAAATATATCGATGTGCGAGTGAAACCTGGCGCATTCACCTTTCGTTTGATACCCATATTGTAGGGAATTTTTTAGGTTTTTGGGCAATCATATTTTGACCGATAAGTCAGTTATCGATAAATTTATCGAAATATGTCGATGTCCAAATGAAACCCGGGGCCTTGCCCTTTCGTTAGATACCCATATTGTAGGGAAATTTTAAGGTTTTCGGGCAACCACATTGTGACCGATAACTCAGTTATCGATAAATTTATCGAAATATGTCGATATCCGAGTGAAACCTGGGGCATCCACCTTTCGTTTGATACCCTTATTGTAGGGAATTTTTTAGGTTTTTGGGCAATCATATTTTGACCGATAACTCAGTTATCGATAAATTTATCGAAATATATCGAAGTCCAAATGAGACCTGGGGCCTTCACCTTTCGTTTGATACCCATTATGTAGGGAAATTTTTAGGTTTTCGGGCAACCACATTTTGACCGATAACTCAGTTATCGATAAATTTATCGAAATATATCGATGTCCAAATGAAACCTGCGGCCTTCACCTTTCGTTTCATACCCATATTGTAGGGAAATTTTAAGGTTTTCTGGCAACCACATTTTGACCGATAACTCAGTTATCGATAAATTTATCGAAATATATCGATGTCCAAATGAAACCTGGGGCCTTCACCTTTCGTTTGATACCCATATTGTAGGGACATTTTAAGGTTTTCGTGCAACCACATTTTGACCGATAACTCAGTTATCGATAAATTTATCGAAATATGTCGATGTCCAAGTGAAACCTGGGGCCTTCACCTTTCGTTTGATACCCACATTGTAGGGAATTTTTAAGGTTTTCGTGCAACCATATTTTGACCGATAACTCAGTTATCGATAAATTTATCGAAATATATCGAAGTCCAAATGAGACCTGGGGCCTTCACCTTTCGTTTGATACCCATTATGTAGGGAAATTTTTAGGTTTTCGGGCAACCACATTTTGACCGATAACTCAGTTATCGATAAATTTATCGAAATATATCGATGTCCAAATGAAACCTGCGGCCTTCACCTTTCGTTTCATACCCATATTGTAGGGAAATTTTAAGGTTTTCTGGCAACCACATTTTGACCGATAACTCAGTTATCGATAAATTTATCGAAATATATCGATGTCCAAATGAAACCTGGGGCCTTCACCTTTCGTTTGATACCCATATTGTAGGGACATTTTAAGGTTTTCGTGCAACCACATTTTGACCGATAACTCAGTTATCGATAAATTTATCGAAATATGTCGATGTCCAAGTGAAACCTGGGGCCTTCACCTTTCGTTTGATACCCACATTGTAGGGAAATTTTAAGATTTTCGGGCAACCACATTTTGACCGATAACTCAGTTATCGATAAATTTATCGAAATATATCGATGTCCAAATGAAACCTGGGGCCTTCCCCTTTCGTTTGATACCCATATTGTAGGGACATTTTACGGTTTTTGGGCCACTGGGGCTTAGACCGAACGAGAGTTACATACATACAAGCAAGCAAGCAAACAAACAAACATACAAGTGAACCTAATAAAAGCGTGGTAAAAAGGTTACAAACAGTTCTTTAGTATATTCAACATAACTTTTACAAAGTTAGGTACGAGTTTTAAATCGCTGAACACTATTCAGTGGCTTGATTTTTTGTTTTAGAAGTATTTTGGGCATTTTAGTCACAACTATATCATACCTAAGCAACTAGTTGTTTTATGGGTCGCTAAAGAGCCCCCAATGCTTGTCTATTAAGCCATAATCCCAAGAACGAGCGCGAGACACACCTAGACCTCCCAGGCATCTTTTATGACTTGAAAGTGTTTACTTTCAAAATAATACTTCAAACATTTTCTGTACTTACCTTTCTATACGAAAAAAGCTCCTTCTGTAGTCGCTGTCTTTCTGCTGATGGTTGTGCACCTTTACCGCGTATAAATTTTAACATTTTGTTTCAAGTTGAACTGATATGTATGATGATGTAAATAGCTTTACTAAATTTTTATTTGTTAAAATGAAGTCTGAAAATTTAGAAGAAATTGCTAAGGTTATTACTTGAAATCATGTAGTTAAATATATTGGAACAAGTGCAGAATACATACATTTGTCCAAAAAAAAAAAAAAAATTGGGCTTGAAAGAGGGGTTTACGCTGAATTTAATGGTACTTTTCTTTTTTGGTGCACTCGAAGGGTTAAAAAGATATTCAAGGTCAAAGGTCAAAAATTTTTTTTTTCATTTCAAATTATCTTGCAAACTGGTGAATGGATTTTTAAAATTGTTTTTTCCTAAATTTTCTCTTCGAAATACCTTTCATTCAATGCATGGTATAAATACTACAGGTAAAACCGTTAATGACACTAATGACATTTTTAAGCAATTCTCATACTCATTTATTTTTTGCCACGACGTGTCTGTTTGGTTTTTTCAATCAAATAAATTACAAATCAAAATAATTTCTTTTAATTTTTCTTCAATTTGCGATTAGAACTATTGCTAGAATTGTTAAAAATAAGGACTGTAAAGCGGTCCACATGTGTCCCTCTAGCAGGATAATCTACCATCTCATTTCCTGCCATTTTATAGTGTCCAAGCGTCCACCTAAACGTGCAGTGTAAATTGGAAAATATTTTTTGATTTTTTTCAAATTTTTGTTATTTTAAATTTTTTGGATATTTTTTTTCTATTTGACTTACATACTGACACATTTTATATTGCTTAAAAACGTCAAAACAAAATCAAAAGAGAGAACGGTTTTACCTATAGTACTTATACCATGCATTCAATGTATACTTTATTAACCCTTTGACACACTATGTACTAAAAACGACCAAAAAAGCAAATTTCGTTCAAAAACGATCAAATACTTAATTTTCTTTAAAATGGCCATTACGATGGCTACGCCAACTCCGGGTGGTTGCCTCTATGGGCGGGATTCATGATATTTATGTGAAGAACACCTTTCTGAGTAGGCGGCCTTCGGCTGCTTTTATAAAAAATAACCCTGGGCTACGCCATGCCAACTCCGGGTGGTTGCCTCTATGGGCGGGATCCATGGTATTTATGTGCAGAACACCTTTCTGAGTAGGCGGCCTTCGGCCGCGCTTATAAAAAATAACCCTGGGCTACGCCATGCCAACTCCGGGTGGTTGCCTCTATGGGCGCGATCCATGGTATTTATGTGCAGAACACCTTATAAAAAATAACCCTGGGCTACGCCATGCCAACTCCGGGTGGTTGCCTTTATGGGCGGGATCCATGGTATTTATGTGCAGAACACCTTTCTGAGTAGGCGGCCTTCGGCCGCGCTTATAAAAAATAACCCTGGGCTACGCCATGCCAAATCCGGGTGGTTGCCTCTATGGGCGGGATTCATGATATTTATGTGCAGAACACCTTTCTGAGTAGGCGGCCTTTGGCCGCGCTTATAAAAAATAACCCTGGGCTACGCCATGCCAACTCCGGGTGGTTGCCTCTATGGGCGGGATCCATGGTATTTATGTGCAGAAGACCTTTCTAAACCACTTTTAGTCCCTGTTTTTTACTCCAAAAAAAAATTAACCCTGAGCCGATTACTTTCTTTACCTTTTTATAATGGAAATACACCATTTTCATATAGCAATATGTGTATAAAATGAAAGCTTATTGCATTATCTACAATATTTTACCATCTAATAATACCGTTAACGGGACATTTTTTCGTTTTTTAAACAGTTTTATTCATTTCCATTCGTTTTTTTTATAAAAAACATAGTTTTCATATAAAAATTTTACATAAAGGTGGGAGTGTTATACATTAAATGAAAGGTATTTTTATTATTTAAATATTGGTATTTAACGTTTTCTAATCCGATAAGTAGTTTGAAAGATATTTCGATTTAAAAAAAATTAAAAATTGCGCTTTTACGTGGAATTACCCAAAGTTTTTATTTGCACCAAAAAAAAAATTATACGTTTCAACTTTTCGCAAATACCGCTATCGATACATATAAATATTTTTTTGATTTGCGAAATGTATGTATTCTGCACTTATGCCAATATATTTTCAGGGCCAATTTTTCATTGAACTAAATTTGTTCACTTCACAATAAACGCGATCCCGAAACCCCGAAATAACAACAAACCCCACCATGAGTCTTACCATATATGGATGGGGTTGTTGTTGTTGTAGCAATACTTTGCCCTGCCTAGTCGGAAGATCACTTATAAAAATTTACGTGACAGACCAGACAGGGCTTGTACGGGTGTTGACAGTCCTTTGCCGGACGAATTCGGTACGTTCCGGTACTCCCTTGCGTTATTGCCCGACTGTCTTGGGAACGATTTCGTGGATTTTAGTCGCCTCTTACGATGGCATACCTAGCTCGGGCATATTCTAAGCCCCTAACCTGCAGGGATCGGGTACGCGTACCTTCTGGTACTAGCCAGATTGCTTCGATTTGTTGGACCCCGTCGAAACTCTCATAACGGCAAGAGCTTAACGTGGCAATCTACTGTCGAGATGTAGGCTCGTCCCTCTACCAATTCTTCCTGGCGCCTATTTACACTGTAAGGGAATAGGGATCTATCAGCTATTTCTACGAACCTCCCTACAGAGAAAGCTCCGTCGGAATATTTGAGGCCCACTGTTACATGTTAAAGTTGTTCCAATTGATTATTGCTAAATTATAAAGACTTATATTCTAAATCTTTCGAAAATGAACTGTAATCCAAAGGTTAAGTAGTCCAGAATTCAATCAATTTATTCTAATTGAAGTGCTGCAGAACCAGCGGTTTCAAGATGGTTGCACCATAATTAATTTGATGTGACGTGTCATCTAAGTTGATCTGTTAAAACATGATTGGTTTCAAATAAGGCCGCACGGCGTTCCGGCGGGCATTCGGCCTGACGTAGTTTGGCTAGATATCCCAGTGAGAGTGACTCCCGATTCCTATGAAAGTTCGGGTTCCTCTTCATCTACAGGTAAATATTGGTGAGTCTCTGTGGGCGTATCTTCAGATAAAACGGCATTTTTAAATGTCTTTTAAAATTCGTTATCAAGTTCTTCAGAAAAGCCCTAGTGCGTATTAAAATATGCGGAACGAAGTTGAGCCAGAATGACGGGAATATCCTTTCGGAGGATTATATCTTTAGCTATTTCAGGTAGTAGGATGGTAATAACTGTGTTCACAGGTTGAGACCTGACCACCTGTAGCTACGCAGATCAAACGGGGTGTAAGAGTAGGTCGCCTCCCCGTTGGTACACCCTGGGTAACGCTAAATGACCTACATGGCCTACATGGCTAGTTTCTAGTATTGCCGGTTCTACGAGAACGGTACCAGTACTTGTGCTGTACCCATCGTGCCGAAACGGCCCGGGCCGTTTTCTTAATTCTACCCGGCCAAGAGCAATACACTCGGGGTGACCCTGTCTGACATTTAGGCAGCGATACACCTCGCTACAACAACAACAATAACAACAACAACGTGTGAGTAAAGTGGGGTAAAATCTTAGCACAGCGCTTCCGGAGATGTTTCCTAATGGATGGTTGAGCAGAGGTCCGCTTTCCCTGTGTATTAGTTAGATGCTTATTAACATATGAACAAAAAATAACATACCTGAAAACATACATAAGGTATTAGCGACACAACAAAACTATATAGGTAGAGCAATAAAACCAACAATGCATAACGCTGCAAAATCCAGCATATACACACAAAACTCATTGATAAATATTTTTAACCGAATATTACATGTCAGCGATGCGCTCATTAAATGAATACACATTGACTGCCCCAATAAATATGTACGAAGCCATTCCTGAACAGAAGGTGCATAACAGAACCGTATATTACGCACATACATGCCTACATATGTATGTACTGATATGTACACAAAAGACACTATGCGCGTTTATGCCTGCCCGTACAATATGAGTCAACAGGAAGAGTGCATAATTTACTAATAATTATTATTCTATTCATTAATATAGGCACAAAATGTTAGGGCGTGAGCAAATATTCCACCTTTACGTGGCTTACATAGTTATCCGCTTATAGGAATACCCCAAGGTTCATTCACAGGTGGTAGGCGAAACTGGGTATATCTTCATTCAACAAGCGGTTTTGGATACCATTCAGAACTACATACTTAACATTCACACTCCTAAGAAACTTCAGATGAATTAAATTTGTTTTTTTTATATACCAATTAATGTTAATCTGTAATCTTTTTGCTTCAAATTCACCAATGTTTTGTATTTATTTACAAAAGCCAACACTTCAAAACACTACATACAACACCCAACGCGATCGGCATTTTTTCTGAACTGACACGAAAAAACAAGTTCGTATGCACTCGCAAAATGGCCGACGAATGACCGCAATAGTTGCCAGACCGTGGGAAATGTACCAAATTTGATTGTGCGGTAAAATTTGTCAACTGTGCAAGAAGTAGTTTTTCCGTACATTTATAGTACATTTACACTGCACAAAATTTGACAAATTTGGCGAAAAAAAGCCAATTTGGTGCTGTACCAGACAAATCTCATTTTCCAAATTTGGAACTTCATCATATTTGACCTTATTTCATTAAATTTTGTAAATGTATTATTATAGTACATTTACACTGCACCAAATTTTCGAATTCAAATGAGCCAGTTCGACACCATTTCATTTACATTTGCCCTCACCTTCCCTGCAAGAATCTTTTACCAGGACAAAAAACCACCGAAAGAAAAAACATTACCGTGATGATTTAAACACCCATAGAGTAATAGAACAGAAGAGTCAAGAAGGCTTCTGTCTTTTCCACTATGCACAGCTATAAATAACAATTTCAACTTGTTTTTTTTTTTTTTTTTTGAAAATGGGCCAATTCTACCAGAAAAGGCCAGAAGCAAAGATTACTTGATTTGAAACCCTTTTGGGTCAGTTACATAAAGCTTTATTTTGACTTTACCTCAAACTTTGACTTTGACAGAAATGTTCAGTATACGTATTTAAACGAAGCATGGCAAATTGGAGACCTCAAAGTTGAAGCAAGGTTAAAATTAGGCAAACTCTCAAATTTTGCTTGCTTTGACAATCAGATGTTGATGAGTTTGCTTTAATAAAAGAATAAAAAGTTGGAGAAAATAATATTTAATTCATTTTTTCTCTATTAAATTAATAAATTAACCAAAACACTCTGAATGCAAGGAAATAAATAACGAAAACAAATGTATAAAAGAGAAGCGTCAAGGCGTTCATTGTAGCATACCTCTGAAGTTCGACGCAAAGTTTTGAGGTAGCAAATGTCAGGCGAGGTTAACAAAGCTTTATGTATTTCACCCTTTTCTCTCTTTTTCATTGTTTACTTAAAAGGGGTACTGATTATGTGCTTCTACTTGGCAACACTGCATAATCGAGGAACATCCAACAATAGATACAGAAAAAATGAGTAGCCAGAAGCAAAACACGCCATGCATATTTGCGTAAATCAGTGTCGCTATTAATGGTGTGAAAAATATATGCGTTGGAAAAAAAAAAAAAAAAAAAAAAAAATTAAAAAAAAATAATTGAAGGTGAACATATACGTTTCTTTAAAAAAATACAAAGAGAGTATTAAATAATGTAAAACTTGTATCGAAAACTATCTCACTGAAAAAAAAGTGTAATATAGACATTTCAAATTGCTATACTTTGTATCAAAAAGTTGTAAATATGCTGTGATTGCTCAGTGCCGGTGGCCACCGTTTTCATAAATTCCCTAACAAGGAGAAGGACGAGTCCAGTAGGTCGATTCCCTAACTATTTTATCGCCAAGTGTTAGCGTTAATTCCGTTTAACGCCATTTTTATCGCTTTTCCCTATTCTCTAAGTGTTAACCACACTAAAAGTCGATAAGCTAGATCAGCTGTTTTCGCTAACACTTTTATTGTAGCTAGTTATCGCGGATTAATTTTATGGTGTTTAAAAGTGTTTAAGAGAAAATAATAAATTTAAGTTGAAATAAAAATGTCTTTTGAGTTTGTGGCGCTTTATTTGGTGCGAAATATTGAAAATATGGAAATGCGTTAAAGGCAAGTTAGAGAATCACAGTTTCGTTAAGAGCAAACGCCAAACCCTGGCGAAAACCTATACGCTTGGCGAGTAGTTAAAAGTTAGGGAATCGGGCTACAGGTGATTATAAAAAAGTATAACTTAGTCCTTTTAAAATACTGTCCAGACATTAATTTTGTACATAACTTCTGTGAAAACGTGTAGTTTCGGGTTTTCAAGGATTTTAGTTGGATTTGTTCATTCTTAACTTGATTGACGAAAGTGAGAAATTTGTTGCTAAATATAGATAAATATGAAATATTTTTTTATACAAATTTACATTTTTGCTATGAGTATAGTGGTATTCCCATTCCGAATGACCTTCAAGTAATACAAAATATACAGGCAACATGAGCAGGACCTTTTTTAACGATCGTTAATCATGATGAATCCCACACAAAACCAATCTAAGTATATACTCAGACAGCATGCGCCACATCTTTGTTTGAGGGTCGTCAGTCAAATGAAAAACAACAAATACAATTATAAACCACGTACATATTTTGTTCACTAGTAGATCTTTTGTCCAATTTTCTTTGAAAATAATAAAAAAAATTTATTTAATATTTGAAGAAATTTAATTATTTATAATTTATTACAATTTTAAACTTTATATTATGAGTTATTTTCTTTTTGATTTATTTTATAATTTTCTATTTATTTGAATTTTACTTTTAACTTAAATAAATTTCGACTTTTGTTTATGTATAGATATATTTTATTAACCTCTTTTTATGAATTATTTTTTTTTTATTTGTGCAGTTTTTAATTCTTTATTATTTGAAATGTTAATTATTTATAATTTCTTATAGTTTTTACCTTTTTATTATAAATTATTTTATTTTTTATTTATTTTATAATTTCCGATTTATTTGAAATTTTACTTTTATTTTTAAATATATTTTGACTTATTCTTATGTACACAAGACTGGGCAAAATAAAAAAAAAATTGTTATTTTTTTGCAAATTCTATTGATTTCATTTTTCCAATTGTTATAATAGGGGTGATATAGGCCTACCGGGGAACCGAGCACCCAAAAATAAATTCGGTAACGCGCCTTTTGCATACCTCTTGGTGGTGTGGGAATTGCTAAGTACCAAAATTAATACTAAAAATGCCCAATTTCGTTTTCACCATACTGGCACCTTTGCAAGTGTTATAAAAAAAACCGCTCTCAGGGAGTGATAAGTTTCAAATCAAGTCATCTTTGGCCATGGTTCAATTATACCAGGTTAAAGCTTTCGGCAGAATCAGTCCGTCAATACGTCACGTACGTGACGTACGTCGTGACAAAACGTACGTGCCGTACAGGGATGGCACATAGCGATTGACGTACGTCATGTTGAAGTACACAGATATGTCAACAAAGTAATTGGCGCAAAACGAAAATTATTAAAAAAAAACATAACAAAAGCAAAATTTCGGTTAAAAACATGGAAAATATTCAAGTAATACTTGTTATAGTCACAATTTTCACAATCCCGTTGTCAAATTGGCGGTAAAATTGATTTTGACATTTGTCACGCAGCTGACGTTCCGTCAAAGTACAAAATTGGCGAAGGATACCGGATCCGTTGACTGATACTTTGTCAATGTAGCGTTTTACATGCAAAATACACACATCCTACTCGGCTGTCAGTTTCTTCCTTTTCCGGCACGTACGTGACGGACTGATTCTGCCGAAAGCTAAGCGTTCAGCAGAATCAATCCGTGACGTACGTCACGTACGTCGAAATAACTGACAGCAAAGTAGACTGTGGATGTTTGTATGCGTAACGCCAGATAAGACGGATACGTCAAAGTAGAAATTGCTCTAAAATTGACGTACGTGACGCAGCTGACGTATTGGCGGACTGATTCTGCCGAAAGCTTTAGCTTTTCGATGACAGATTCTGTCAGTTGCGGCCATAGTACAACTGTACAAGTAAGATATGAATCAGCTGTTCGACTTACAGCTGTGCTCACCTGATCGGGTTCCCCTTATTGGAAGCCACTCAACGAAGGGTGTTATTCGTTAGGACCGAAATAAAAGTAGTAGTAGCTTGTGACAAATGTCATCAATTTTTTTATTTTCTAAAACTTTCTAAAACTTTTAGCACTACTCAGAAAAGCAATCCTGTGGTTGATATTTCCATGACAACTCTCTTGTTCTTCTTTGTTTACATAAAACGCAACTTGCTAATTGTATAAATTTCTGTGAATATTTTTAATAAACAAGCATTTTTCTTACTTACAGCATATATTAGTAAAGTGCCCCACCATTTAAATGTGTTTTTTCATAGATGCCTGTGCTTATTTTCTTTTTGTACTTTGTGTGTGCGTGGCGTGCATATAAGGGAGTGTTCACATGCTGCTCCAAAGTTGCTTATATGGCGTTTCCACCAAACATACACAGCATCCTTTGGGTTTGGAATAATTGTCAACTGTTTCTGATGCGTGTTCCTCCTCGTTGCTCGGGCGTGATAGACCGCGTAGCTTTGTTATGAATAATCATAGCAATTAAATAATTATTATTATTACCTTGCATTAAACTCGAGGAAAAGCGACAACAAAGACGACGTATTGCACCCTCGCTGTTAATGTTGAGATTTATCACCAAATTTTCCATTAAATAATGAATAAACAGACATATTTGTATAAAAATCATTGTTTATTTAAATAAATAAATAAAGAAAATAAGTGAGTCCCATAACTCAAACATAAAAAAGTTACTATAATTGGACACAGTGCACTAAATCATTATTCTCACACATTCTTAATAGTAATATATTAAAAATTTAAGATTAGTGAGCTTTTTCACAAAGGGTTTCTTTAAAAAACAAAGCAGCTTGTTTAGTTCACTGATATATACATACATTCTTTGTGTGGGAATATAACAATATGCAACAACAGCTAAAATGGACATAACCCTGTAAAACTGTCATTGATGGTTGGAGCAGGTCAAGCAGCTATGCTAACTACCTGCTCGCGTTCTTGTAGGAAAATAACGAAAATATCTGTTGAAACAAGCGATTACCGCATAAGTGGTTATTGCTGTAATGACAGTTTTGGTTTTTTAGGTAGAGTTAAAGTGTTGTTGGCATGAAACATAATCGAAAACAAAAATATAAATTATAAAAAAGTAAAAAAAAACCAAAAGTGTTTGGTAAATTAAAAAGA
This sequence comes from Campiglossa producta, assembly GCA_964058755.1. Classification (NCBI taxonomy): domain Eukaryota; kingdom Metazoa; phylum Arthropoda; class Insecta; order Diptera; family Tephritidae; genus Campiglossa; species Campiglossa producta. The sequence continues at coordinate 42,428,568 of CAXKVI010000003.1, read as the reverse complement.
TTCTTTTTTTTATATAATAAAAAAGCATTTTAAAATAAAAGGAAAACAGCGTTGTAAATTAAACAAAAAAACATTGCGTTGTAAAATAAAATGTATTTAAGATCAAAAAAGCAGGAATCTTTACCAATAAACACACATTTTTTATAATACCCGTTTTGGTCCGTTAGGGATACAATTTTTTCTGAAAACAAATATTTAAAAAATATTAAGTATACATGTAGAACATTTCTTAAATAGCTTTTTGCTTTAATTTACACCATATAAACTTAAATGGTTAAATAACAATACTTAAAATTAAATGGGTTTATATGTATACATATATATTTTTTTTACTAAACTCAAACTGTATAAAGCTAGGAAAATTATGAATGGCATAATATCTAATATCTGAATTTATGCACAATAATTGCCCATAAAGAACTTAACAAGAATTATTGAAAGAATACTTTCTCATATTTAAAACTTAGTCACTTTATACACTCACCTTGGCATTTCTGTTTCTGCAGGAAAAGGGTATCGCGGGACTCCTAATCCGCATCCTAAAATACAGCAATGTTCGGGCATTTCTGGAAACGAACAACTTTATTAGATACATGTATGCATGTCTTATTTGCTAAAATTCTTATTACCACACACTATTTTTTCCACTTTAACTTTAAAAATATCTGAAAGACGGAAAAATGTTGTTCTTTGTAAATAAATTAAATTATTAGCCGAAATTGTATTATAAAATTAAATATTAAAATAAACTTTTTTTGAAACGACTCACTTCACCAACTGCTTCGTTTGAACTAACAGTTGTGTATACATACACATATGTACGTACATATTTACGCGCAGGGTTGCATTTCACGTCTGCAATGTATTTCAAAATATTCTTATTCATAAAATATGTAAATATATTGAAATCATTTCATTTATCATCAAAATAAATATTGAAATGTATAAAAACTGCAAAATATATTGATATTCAAATAGTTATAGTTCATATAATTGAAATGACATTATTTTTCATAAAAAAACAATACATTTTATCCAAATCACAAAATTTGTTTAGTTAATAGGCATACATTTTGTTCTACATTTCCATACTAAATTGCTTTAAAAATATACCTACACAGCAACCCTGTATGGAGATTTCACTCCATTTCTTCTTGGAAATTTCAACCCTGGGCCTCGGGTTGCTGTGTTAGTTAAGCTAGTTTGACACTGTCTACAGTGTCAAAATTGGGTGTATTAGAAAGAGAGAGAAATAAGGATAACTTACTTGTAGACCTGTACTATGGTTGCGGCCATCTTGCTCCCTGAAAAATTGTCATTCTCATTCTGGGTAGCCTTTTAGCAAAATCATGTAAAAAAAGTAGTTAGAAATTTAGTTTAAAATAGTAGTAGTTAGAAAAATAGTAGAGGTTGGCTTTTGGAAAATTGATGAATTTATCATTAATAACTGACTTTAAAGATTTTTCTTCTGTGATAAGACTATGTTATTTTCATTCTTAATCATCAGCCAAGTGTGCATGAAAGAGTTGGAGGTAAATTTATTGGAACTGGTTAAATTTGGTTAGTAAAATGGTAATACTATCCCTTTGGCACACTTTTTCCGATAATATTTATGACCTGAAAACCTTTCAAGGAACTTTTAGTAAAAATTTAGGTTAAGACTGCTTTACATGAGTCGATGTCCTATTCGATTTGACGTTCGATTGTATTCAACCATCAAATACAAGTTGTCGATCGATCGAGTTACTATTAACACGGTGGAGCGAAAAAAAAAAAATCGACCAGGAAATCGACACTTATTTTGAGGCTAGAATAATAGGAAACGGCTAGTCAGAGAAAATTTTAGGCTATGCAGCTTTTGAAGGGATTCCGAGTTCTTACTCTTAATATGACGTAAAGTCTGTGAAATCTAAACTAGCGATGATAGACCTCTAGAATTTAATGTTAAGATCTGCAATTTTTGCAGTAATGTTTATTCACCTTTCTGAAAAATAAAATCAATATAATTTTTGAAAAAAAAAAAAAACTTTTTTTGGCCCCGTCTTATGTGTTAGTTTACTTGGCAACTTTTTATTTGCATTACAATTTATATCCTCCTTTTTAGATTTTTCTACTACCATTTCCTTGACGAAAGAAAAATATTCGCAAACGAAACCCCTTACACATTTTCATATTGGGAGTGTCAATAATAAACGTCAAGGAAAGAGCAAACCTTCTTATAATTGAACCATGATCTTTGGCCAGAAGCCTTCTTGACTCGTCCTATATTATTAGTCCTGGTGGAGAATTCTTGCAGGGAAGGTGAAGCCAAATTCAAATTTGCCAATGTAAACGGTGTCGAACTGGCTCATTTGAATTCGCCAAATTTGGTGCAATGTAAATGTACTATAATTGTACATTTATACTGCACCAAATTTGGCGAATTTGAATGTGTCATTTCGAACCTGTTTACACTGGCAAATTTGCATTTGGCTTCACCTTCCCTGCAAGAATCTTCTAATAGAACACAACGCCACCGAAAGAAAATGCACCACCGTGACGGTTTAAACACCTGTAGAGTAATAATAAAAGAAGAGTCTAGCAGGCTTCTGTCTTTTCTTGGTCCAATTTCTTTAAAAAAAGACTAGTTGAAATTGTTATTTAAGCTTTCGGCAGAATCAGTCCGTCACGTACGTGCCGGAAAAGGAAGAAACTGACAGCCGAGTAGGATGTGTGTATTTTGCATGTAAAACGCTACATTGACAAAGTATCAGTCAACGGATCCGGTATCCTTCGCCAATTTTCTACTTTGACGGAACGTCAGCTGCGTGACAAATATCAAAATCAATTTTACCGCCAATTTGACAACGGGGTTGTGAAAATTGTGACTATAACAAGTATTACTTGAATATTTTCCATGTTTTTAAACGAAATTTTGCTTTTGTTATGTTTTTTTTTAATAATTTTCGTTTTGCGCCAATTACTTTGTTGACATATCTGTGTACTTCAACATGACGTACGTCAATCGCTATGTGCCATCCCTGTAGGTTCTTGCTATTTTGAGGAACTGTGGATTGTATTGTTCGGCTAATGAGGCCAAATGTGATGGCAAAAAAGCGCCAAATTTGCAATTTTTCGCCAAATTTACCAAATTTGGTGCGGTGTAAATGTACTATAAGACAGAAAACGGCAATTAATTATCTTCAATACGGCAACGCCGTAGAGAATTGACAGCGCTTTTCTATTGTGAATGGTGTATTTAGGGCACAGTAAATCAGTGGTTGCACTAAAGCGTTCAGCAGAATCAGTACGTCAGTACGTTGAAACAACTGACAGCAAAGTAGACTGCGGGTGTTTGTATGCGTAACGCCAGATACGACGGATACGTCAAAGTAGAATTTGCTCTAAAATTGACGTACGTCACGCAACTGACGTATTGGCGGAGTGATTCTGTTTCCCGCTTAACGCCAGATACGACAAAATAGAATTTGCTCTAAAATTGACGCACGTCACGCAACTGACGTATTGGCGGACTGATTCTATTTCCCGCTTAACCAACAACAACGTCGCTATATTCACCCCCGAAGAGTACTTGAAGTTGCAGTCAACAATTTTTGGCATAGTGTATCAATACAAAGTGAAAACTCTTCTGCATAGACGTCAAAATTCCAAAATGAGTTTAACACCTGTTTGAGATTGTGGTTAATAACAAGTGTGATATCATAGGCATAGGCGTGAAAATTTCAAAGTGAGTTTAGTCACCTGTTTTTAATTTCCTTTTTTGTCTCACTTCTTTCCATCTTCCCATCTCTTTCTACCATTAGGTAAAAGATAGGAGACCGCCATATTGATGTGTGCAGGATGTTAAACAACGCCATTGCTTTTCTGTTATTCGGCGCTGGCGACATTTTAATATGTGCAGGATGTAAACAAACCGACATTTTAATATGTGTTGTCAAAAGAGGAGTTCACACTTGTTATTGATACACTATGATTTTTGGGAATTTCAGGGTGTTGTGTTGCAAATTTTATGAGGTGAAAAAAAAAAGTTTTTGGAGAGGAGAAATAGTAATTTGAGATTTTAGGTTTTTTAGAAAAATTATTACATATATATCTCGGAGATGGGTTGTGCGCTGGGTTTGGGACCCGCCACGTAAAAACTTAATTCCAGTGAAAAGCAAAGAAAAGCCTCGGATGAGAACCCCTCTAATGTTGACAACCCGGCAAAACGAAACAAGGACTACGAGAAGGATATTAGGGCATGTACCTGGAATGTCCGCACCCTTTCAAGGGAGTACCGCTGCCCGACTGGTTGATGTCCTCGTGAACGCAAAGGCTGACATCACCGCCCTGCAGGAAATGCGATGGACGGGACAAGGAAAGACTACTATCGAACCTTGTGACGTATACTACAGCGGCCAGACACGCGGCAAAGCGCGTGGTGTAGGTTTCGTGGTGGGAAAGAGACTTCGCCGCAAAGTACTAGCGTTCACTCCTGTGGACGAGCGTCTCGCTGCGATCCGCATCAAGGCGAGGTTTTTCAACATAACATTTATCTGCGCCTATGCGCCGACTGAGGAGACGGACGACGCAGAGAAGGACTCCTTCTACGATAAACTTGAACAAACTTATGATCGCTGCCCCCAACATGATATCAAAATCGTGCTTGGCGACTTTAATGCAAAGGTGGGCAAGGAAGGAGTCTTTGGTCCTACAGTTGGAAAATTTTGTCTCCACGATATAACATCACCCAACGGAACTAGGTTGATTGACTTCGCCGCTGCTCGCAATATGGTCATCAGTAGTACTAGGTTCCAGCATAAGCGAATACACCAAGCCACGTGGCTGTCCTCTAATCAAAGAACAAGAAACCAGATTGATCATACGGCAGACATAGCTCCACCGTTCTGGACGTGAGTACCCTGCGTGGTCCCAATATCGACTCGGACCATTATCTTGTCGCAGCCAAGATACGCACACGCCTCTGTGCAACGAAGAAAGTGCGCACGGTAACGGAAGGAAAGTTTGACGTCGAGAAGCTGCGCATGACACAGACAGCTGATAATTTCACCACTCGACTCTCACATCTGCTAGCAGAGGGCAATCCTCGACCTAACGATGTAACCGAGCAATGGAAGCATATCTCTCACTCATTGCGTACCGCCGCTGAGGCCACTATAGGGTTCCAGCGAGCCCGCAAGAAAAACTGGTACGATGAGGAATGCAAAACTGCCTCGAAAAAAAGGACGCTGCCTACAAGGAGACGTTGCGAACGGGCGCAACCCGCAGTGTATGGCAACAATATCGTGAGGCAAAGAGGGAAGAGAGACGCCTTTTCAGAAAAAATAAAAGTGAGGCCGAAAGGCGTGAGTGTGAGGAGCTTGAGATGCTGGCTGACAGGCATGATATCCGAAAATTCTATGAAAAGATCCGGCGGATGACGGAAGGTTTTAAGACCGGGGCAAGCTCCTGTAAGGACAATAATGGCGACCTGGTAACCTCCTCACTGCTTAATTGCGAGGGAGACGTCGAACCCGATACCCCAATCCCTGACGATGGAAAAGTCGTCCCACCACCTGACTATGATAAAGTGAGGATAGCTATATCCCGGCTCAAAAACAACAAATCGCCTGGGAAAGACGGACTACCCGCCGAGCTGTTCAAACACGGAGGCGAAGAGCTGGTAAAAGGCATGCATCAGTCTTCTTAATATCGCATATAAGGTTCTTTCTAGCGTATTGTGTGAAAGACTGAAGCCCTTCGTCGACAAACTGATTGGACCTTATCAGTGTGGCTTTAGACCTGGTAAGTCTACCTCGATCAGATTTTCACGATACGCCAAATCCTGGAGAAGACCCATGATAAAAGAATCGACACTCACCATCTCTTTGTCGATTTCAAAGCCGCTTTTGACAGCGCAAAAAGGAGTTGCCTGTATACCGCCATGTCTGAATTTGACTTCCCTGCAAAGCTTATACGGCTTTGTCAAATGACGTTGAGCAATACCAACAGCTCCGTCAGAATCGGGAAGGACCTCTCTGAGCCATTTGAAACCAAACGAGGCTTCAGACAGGGCGACTCCCTTTGGTGCGATTTCTTCAATCTGATGCTGGAGAAGATAATTCGAGCAGCAGAGCTAAACCGCAATGGTACAATCTTTTACAAGAGCGTGCAATTGCTGGCGTTTGCCGATGATATTGAAATCATTGGCCTCTGGACTGGATAAGGAAGCGAAAAAAGTGGGTCTTGCGGTCAACGAGGACAAGACGAAGTATTTGCTGTCATCAAAGAAAGAATGGGCGCACCTGCGCCTTGGCAGCCATGTGACTGTTGATAGTTACAAATTTGAAACTGTGAGGGACTTCGCCTATTTGGGAACCAGTATCAACACCGAAAGTCTCTCATCGCTCTATAAGTCTCTCATCATACCTTTCCTGATGTATGGCTCAGTTTCATGGACAATGTCAAAAGAAGATGAGATGGCCCTTGGAGTATTTCCTGTGATGCCAGCGGCGAGTATTGAAGGAAATTTAACGATGAGCTGTACGAGCTCTACGCAGATCTGACCATAGTCCAGCGAATTAAAGCCCAAGGACTCCGCTGGCTGGGCCATGTTATGCGAATGGACAAAGAAGCTCCAGCACAGAAGGTTTTCCTATCGTCGCCTGAATTCGGCAGCAGAGGAAGGGGGAGGCATCGACTGAGATGGAAACAACAGGTGGAGGATGACTTGAACTCCCCTGGGGTTTCCAATTGGCGTCAGTTATCGCTAAAAAGGAATGACTGGCGTGCTTTGATATGCAACGGCCAAAATCGCTTAGGCGGTTAAGCGCCAATAAATGATGATGATGATTACATATATATTGGGTTATATTTCCAAAAAAAGGCAATTGCTTTTGCAGACGTCTACACGCCAATGTTTGCGCAGCCAAACAAAAGCCTGTGATATTTATTATTAATTCATGTACTAAACCCGTTTTAAATGTACACATTTTTATAACATTTCATTAAAATGACAAAAATGTCAGAAAAATGAATTTCATCACTATGTCAACATCAAAAATTAAAAAATTTAAGGCAACACAATTTTTGTTTCTTTGAGTTAACTCTAATACAACTTATAAATACTACAGGTAAAGCTTTCGGCAGAATTAGTCCGTCACGTACTTGCCGGAAAAGGAAGAAAGTGACAGCCGAGTAGGATGTGTGTATTTTGCATGTAAAACGCTAGATTGACAAAGTATCAGTCAACGGATCCGGCATCCTTTGGCAATTTTCTATTTTGGCTGTGTGCTAATTGAAAACATTTTTCGTCAGAGTAAAATGAGGTGAACAAATTTCCTATGGTGTACAAAAGTTTTCCATTTTGCTGTGCCAAACGAAAAGTTAAATTATGACAGTAATAAATTTTGACGTATGGAAAAAGCACGCGCAAAAGCAGATGCTTTGTGAATCAATTTTCATTTTACGTGTTTTTCATGCATTTATATTACGTATTATTCGCGTTATATTATATTTTAGTGTTAAATAACGCCTGTGAACATAAATTTATGTGAAATAATATGAATGTTAACAGCACATGCATCCCTGTGCTCACATTATTGATTGTCAAAATTTGACCTAGACCCCAGGGCTAGGGCAAATTCTGACGTTCATATTCACCACGATAACTGTCAGAATTTAACATCGCTCTGTCAAAATTTGCTTTTTTAAACCGTTTGGCACACGGCCTTTGACGGAACGGCAGCTGCGTGACAAATGTCAAAATCAATTCTACCGCCAATTTGTGAAAATTGTGAAAAAGCAAATTTAACCAAAGTAATTGCCGATTTACATATATTTTTATTTATAGATTTGCAGTTTGAATGCTTGGCCAGTTTTTCCCTAAGCAGGTTCAGCAGTAGATCAAATATGGGCTTCTCCATTCTCCTCAGCCGTGGATGTTCCTGTCCTGTAAAGATGGACGTACCCACCATCTGCGGTTGTAAAGCTGCCTGAAAAGCTCCATTGCTTCTATTAGCATCACTATAACAAGTATTACTTGTATATTTTCCATGTTTTTAACCGAAATTTTGCATTTGTTATGTTTTTTAATAATTTTCGTTTTGCGCCAATTATTTTGTTGACATATCTGTGTACTTCAACATGACGTACGTCAATCGCTATGTGCCATCCCTGTGCGGCACGTACGTTTTGTCACGACGTACTCACGTACATGACGTATTGACGGACTGATTCTGCTTAACGCTTAAAACCGTTCTATCTTTTGATTTTATTTTGAAGTTTTTAAGCAATATCCCAGTGGGAAAAGGTAATGTTTGGTAATGTATAAAGTAATGTATATCCCCTATAAAATTTTTTATGTATAATGGAATTCATGCATTACTTTTTCTCCAGCAATGTCATAGGAAAAGTAAAGTTTTTGAAAAATAAAACCTTACGAACTACATTACATGGGAAGATTTTTCCAATATTTTTTCATGCGTTACTTTGCTCATGCTTCTTTTCATGGATGAAAAAGGTAATGCATTACCTACTTTCCCACTGGGATAATATTTGTCAGTATATAAGTCAAATAGAAAAAAATATTCAAAAAATTTAAAATAAGAAAAATTAAAAAAAAAAATCAAAAAATATTTTCGAACGCCTGGACAATGTAAAATGGCAGGAAATGAGATGGTAGATTAGCCTGCTAGAGGGGCACATTCGCTACTCTTTTACAGTCCTTATTTTTAATAATTCTATCAATAGTTATAATCGCAAATTGAAGAAAAATAAAAAGAAATTCAGGCCGATTCTAAACAATTTCTCACTTTGCGGATTTTCTCACTCTTATATAATTTGTGAGCAATATGTATGAAAAAGGAGAAACGGTTTGCCCCGGTTCACTAGTGAAAATTATTTAGAATTGGCATGATTATTTTGATTTGTAATTTATTTGATTCAAAAAACTCAACAGAAAAATCGTGGCAAAAAATAAATGAGTATGAGAATTGCTTGTCATTAGTGTCACTAACGGTTTTACCTGTAGTATTTATATCATGCTATAAATGACTTGAAAGCGTAAATGGGGTATAAGAAATAGCCCCTGATTCGCATTGCGCTACAACTTAACCCATTAACGGCCACTGTAGCCATACGAGTACACTTCTTCAAATATTAAAAAAAGGCATTCTAAATGTCGAAAACATATAGTTTTGCTACAAGTATGACATAAACTGCTTTGAACCCAAGTAAATTATTCAGTTTCATATTTAGAGTGCCCATTAACCCCTTATGAGAACTCCTATTTGCTGGAAATTGAACCAATAATTTTTTATTTATTTATTACTGTTTATCCTCCCAATCCAGGGTGTTATGCGACCACGTGCCCATTGGACGTTTCCAGCCGGGAGGCAAATCGTTTTCTGTAATCGAACGGAGCCTCTCTGATACCGGGCCGCCTCGGAGAGTAACTATGGCCTTACCGCGGTATGGGGCCTTAGAGCAGCCGCAAGGATCCTGAAGAAATACGAGGGAGTTTCACAAGAGATCTACCAAGGGGCAAGAATCGAGGTTGTCGACTGGAAGGATATCCCGGCTCGGCCAAGGGCAAGAGTATGGATTCCTGCCATTCCTGCTGAACCTGAGAGAATTCTCAGGATGCTGCGGATCATGAACCCGTCTCTACCGACGCAGGACTGGAGTCTCAATCTGGTTGAGGATGCGGTAGGTCCTGATAGGCAAGTGGTCTTCACCTTGAATAAGGGGGCACTCGAGCCCCTTAAACGGTGCAATGAACGAGTGCACTACGGCATGGGTCAGATCGTGATCCACGTATACCGCGGCGATGCACAGCGCGCTGATATTTCGGCTGCACCGGAGGACTCGGACATCGCAGTGCCGGAAGAGGAGCCGGAGATGTCCGACACGGAAAGTATGGTATCTGCCACGTCAAATGGCGAAGGAGCAGTGAACAGCTCGGAGATGGGAGACAACCTGATGGACGGGGAAGACCTTAACGTCACAGTGATAGCAGCTAGTCCAGAGCGCACCAATGTTGATACTGCCACAGTTAGTAGGGTTTCCGCCACGCCAAATCGTGGTCTGAACAACTCGTCATTGAAAGACAAGCCTCCAGACGAGGTGGAACTCGACGATACGGCGGTGGCAGAGAAGTCTGAACGCTGTCATGTTGGTTGTGCTTCAGATAGACCTGCAAAAATCTAAAGCAGTCTCGGCTGCTTTAATCCGTCGTCTTTACAAAGGCGACGTAGATGTGACGTTACAGCTGCCAGTTTAACAGTCGACAGTACCAGCCTGACGATGGCGTCGGTATATATGCCCTACGACGCCGTAGAACCTCCTCCACAGAGGGAGGTAAAAGACCTGGTGGCAAATTTTTCCATGGGTCATCTTATTATCGGAACTGACGCTAATGCTCATCACGTCCAGTGGGGAAGCTCCGATATCAATGCTAGAGGAGAGTCGTTGTTTGACTATTTGTTAACAACTAGCCTGGTAGTTTGCAACATGGGTAACGAACATACGTTATTACTAAAACCCGCAGGTAGGTCATAGATCTCACTATTTGCAGCGAAGGCGCTTATGATTGGGTCAGAAAATGGCGTGTTCTCGATGAACATTCATTCTCCGACCACCGGTACATAGAATTAGTTCTAGACTTTTCTGTTGTGCATGCGGTTATGAAACGCAACCCACGTAACACTAACTGGCAGCTACACAATGAAATACTATCTAGAGACCTACCAGCACTGCCCCCCACAAGTCCCCTCATCAGTAGGTGAGTTGGAGGATCTGGTAAAGACCTTTACAACGGTGCTCTCGAATGCCCCAGAGCAGGCTTGCCCAGTGCCAAAACCACGCGGCAAACATAGGCCGCATTGGTGGTCCTACGACCTGGACTCGCTCCGCAAATCATGTAGGACACAATTTAATAAGGCCAAGAGCCTTGGCACGGAGACTCAATGGCTCGAATATAAAGTTAAACTTAGGACCTACAAAAAAGCTCTGAGGCAGGCGAAGAGAGTATCGTGGAGAAATTTCTGCACTAGGGTCGAAAATGTCGACGATACAGCGAGACTTAAACGAGTCCTCTCGAAAAGTCAAACAGCCACAAGCTATTTGCGCAAACCTGACGGATCCTGGACCAGCACGGAGGGGGAAACCCTAGAGCTGCGCTTGAATACGCACTTCCCAGGGAACTTGCATGAAGAACCCTTAGCACCTACAACAAACCTGGCTGTATACATACCCATCATGGAGGAAAAGGTTAGGTGGGCGGTTATAAGCTTCGAACCGTTCAGGGCTGCCGGGCCAGACGGAATTATTCCTGCACAACTCATAAACACGCTGGAGACATCAGCCAAATGGCTGGTATTTCTCTATACAGCCTGCCTGGCTCTTAGCTACATTCCGTGCTCCTGGAGAAGTGCCACGGTAGTGTTTATTCCTAAGGCGGGGAAGGGGTAGTCGAATAGTTTCATCACTCCGCTTCTATGGAACCTCACTGTCAACTCGCTGCTGCGAGACACAGAGCATCAACCCGGGAAAAGTAGAATTGGTCCTTTTCACCAACCGCTATTAGATACCACAGTTAAACCTACCAAAACTGAATGACGTGCGCCTGAACTCGGCTTAAAGCCAAGTTCTTAGGCACAGTTCTGAATAGGAAACTAACTTGGAAGGAGAATGTTCTTCAGCGCCAGAAGAAAACGTGTATTGCAGTTTACACGTGCAAAAGAGCCATTGGAAAAAACGGGGGCTCAGCCCCAAAATATGCAATTGGATCTACACTGCAATCATTCGACCAATCATGCTCTATGGAGTTGTGGTATGGTGGCCTGCGCTGAGCAAGGCAACAAACTTTAATCTGCTAGGTAAAGTACACAGATCTTGCATGATCTGTATAAGCGGTGCGTTAAGAACAACGCCCAATGAAGCACTCCAGGCCATTCTTGGCATTTTGCCACTCGATCTGGAAGGGCACCGAGTAGCAGCAGCATCGGCTCTGCGTCTAAGGGAAACATCCGGCTGGGGCGCAAGCACTACTGGACACGCCCGTATTTTGGGATCCTATAGCTTTCTTCCGCTGAGCACAGATCGTTGTGCGACCACAACAATCGGAGATAGTGATTTTAAAATAAACATTCCCAGCAGGGAAGAATGAGAGAGCAGGAATCGGAGACCCGCCACTCGTGGCGGCACTTCCATTTATACCGATGGCTCGAAGTTAGACGGCAGAGTTGGAGGAGGGGTTTATTCAAATGGTCTGAACCTTGAGCTCTCCTTCAGACTACCTGATCACTGCAGTGTCTTCCAGGCTGAAGTTTCAGCAATCATGGACGCCGCGGCTTGGATAGGCCAACACACTATCGTGCAGGATATTTTTATTCTCAGCGACAGCCAAGCGGCCATCAAATCCCTTGGCTCTTACTCGTTCAACTCTAAACTGCCGCTCAGCTGTCGTCGATCTCTACAAGAGATGGCCCAACAGAACCACGTGAACCTCACATGGCTCCCGGGGCATAGGGACATTGAGGGAAATTGTAAGGCAGACGAACATGCGAGACAGGGAATGACCATGCAGGTTCTTCGGGATAAAGAGCGCTTAGGTATGCCGTTTGCCACATGCAAGCTAATGCTGAAAGAGTACACACTCCGCCAAGCCAATGAAAGATGGCTGCAATCTCCTCTTTGGATATCCGGCATCCAAAGAAACCTGGCCGAAATGGGATCATAAAAGATCAAGACATATTTATGCCCTCAGGAGAAGAGAAATCTCCATATTAATAGGCGTATCAACTGGGCACTGTCTTATTGGTAGGCACGCAGAAAGACTAGGTGTGCCCTACCGACGATGCTGTAGGAGTTGCAAGGATGATGATGAGGAGGAAACGGTGGAGCACCTCATCTGTAACTGCCCGGCTTTAAGTGACGTGAGACTGCGCTTTTTGGGAGTGCCGTTCCTGGTTAGCCTACGCCAGGTCACGGAGCTAGACATAAAGGACCTGATGGCCTTCATCAAGTCATCTAAATGGTTCGAGGAAGAGTAACGGTGTCTGTTTAGGAACGTCAGTCCCGGGATTCTGCTATGTGGAGAATCCCGATAATACCGGGATTTTACATATGGCAGGGTCCCGGAACTGACTTTCCTAGTGTTGGTGGTATCACAACGGGCCTTTTAATTTTGGCCTAGGTATGCCTCTGCGGCAGCCACTTGAGCCTAACCTAACCTATTGGTGTTTAATTAAATATTTAAGAAATTTTTGACCGCAGATTCGATGCCGGACATAAATGGGATGAATAGTTTTGACGTTCAAGCGAAGTTTTACCGAATTTTGTTAAAATTTAAATTCAGACTTAATATTTTGTAATATATTATATGAACAATATGCTCAAAGTCGTTTTATTCATGTATTAACACTAAATAGCAGTTAATACAAAAATATTTAGTATTAGAAGTGGATCGTTAAAAAATTGATTTTTTTTCGTCGCTCTTGGATTGCCACTTCGTCAGTTTACCGGCGGGTTTTATGTGAAGGTCATTGTGAATAACATAAAGTGTGAAATGTAGCTTTGACAGAAATGTCAAAACACACTTCAACGTCAATCAAAACACACATCCATAGTACAGGTCTACAAGTAAGTTATCCTTATTTCTCCCTCTTTCTAATACACCCAATTTTGACACTGTAGACAGTGTCAAACTAGCTTAACTAACACAGCAACCCGAGGCCCAGGGTTGAAATTTCCAAGAAGAAATGGAGTGAAATCTCCATACAGGGTTGCTGTGTAGGTATATTTTTAAAGCAATTTAGTATGGAAATGTAGAGCAAAATGTATGCCTATGAAATAAACAAATTTTGTGATTTGGATAAAATGTATTGTTTTTTATGAAAAATAATGTCATTTCAATTATATGAACTATAACTATTTGAATATCAATATATTTTGCAGTTTTTATACATTTCAATATTTATTTTGATGATAAATGAAATGATTTCAATATATTTACATATTTTATGAATAAGAATATTTTGAAATACATGGCAGACGTGAAATGCAATCCTGCGCGTAAATATGTACGTACATATGTGTGTGTATACAGAACTGTTAGTTCAAACGAAGCAGTTGATGAAGTGAGTCGTTTCAAAAAAAGTTTATTTTAATATTTAATTTTATAATACAATTTCGGCTAATAATTTAATTTATTTACAAAGAACAAAATTTTTCCGTCTTTCAGATATTTTTGCCGAGTTAAAGTGGAAAAAAATAGTGTGTGGTAATAAGAATTTTAGCAAATAAGACATGCATACATGTATCTAATAAAGTTGTTCCTTTCCAGAAATGCCCGACCATTGCTGTATTTTAGGATGCGGATTAGGAGTCCCGCGATACCCTTTTCCTGCAGAAACAGAAATGCCAAGGTGAGTGTATAAAGTGACTAAGTTTCAAATATGAGAAAATATTCTTTCAATAATTCTTGTTAAGTTCTTTATGGGCAATTATTGTGCATAAATTCAGATATTAGATATTATGCCATTCATAATTTTCCTAGCTTTATACAGTTTGAGTTTAGTAAAAAAAATATATATGTATACATATAAACCCATTTATTTTTAAGTATTGTTATTTAACCATTTAAGTTTATATGGTGTAAATTAAAAACTAATGGCGGCGATATACCAACAGGTTATCATAACCTCTAACGAGATTTTTTTTAGCCGAGCTTCTCTTTCCAACTTGTAGTGTGTTGCTTTTTGAGTTTTCTTACAAGTTGGCGGGACCTACAGTTTTTTGCCGACTCCGAACGGCACTTGCAAAGCAAATGAATTTTTTGCTGAGAAGCTTCTCATGGCAGAAATACACCCGGAGAGTTTGCCAAACTACTGCCGAGGGGCGACCCCGTTTAGAAAAATTGTTTTTCTAAATAATTTTTGATGTTACTTTTGCCGGGCATCGAACCGCCACGACTTGGTGTAGATGGCCGAACACTTAACCGCTACACCACGGCGGCCGCCAATTAAAGCAAAAAGCTATTTAAGAAATGTTCTACATGTATACTTAATATTTTTTAAATATTTGTTTTCAGAAAAAATTGTATCCCTAACGAACCAAAACGGGTATTATAAAAAATATGTGTTTATTGCAAGGTATGAAACCGATTAAAATAACGTTCCGGTTTCGGTTTCGGTTTTTGCAACGTGTTTCGGTTTCGGTTCCGGTTTCGTTCTACAAAATTTATTTCGGTTTCGGTTACGGTTTCGTTCCGGTTTCGGTTTCCAAATAAAAACACGAAAAAAAAATTTTACTACTAAAATACTCAAGTACCTATGTAGCTACGAAATAGGTCTGAATTTTCATAACTTTTTTCCTGCGGCCATGATGGGATTTCTCCAATATAATAATACATTTATTAACGCTATGCATGGATGAAATTTCTGCAAAACAAATTCTTAAAGTTAACTCTACTTTTTTATTAAAAATGGAAGCCAAATGAAATGTATAAATCGTTAAAAACATTAAAATTAGTGGCGCTTTCTCAGACAAGCCTGAACATTTCTTTTACGGATCTCGTAAATTTGTTTCGATCGCTTCATTCAACTATAGTCAAACTTCATCTTTCAGAATTTTGAAAAACGTGGCTCGACAATCTTCCATGAAAACTTTCAGGGTACCTGTTTGTAAAAGGAACTACCTATGTGCCCACTCACAGAAGTAAGGTATTGAGAAAATTCAAAACCGTTTGGAACCGGTTCCGGCTTTTGAAACGGTTTCGGTTTCGGTCTTTTCCAGATCAAAATAACGGTTACGGTTTCGGTTTCGGTTTTGAAAAATTAATCGGTTTTAATCGGTTACGGTTACGGTTTCGGTTTCGGTTTCAGTCCTTGGTTTATTGGTAAAGATTCCTGCTTTTTATTTTTGATCTTATATACATTTTATTTTACAACGCAATGCTTTTTTGTTTAATTTACAACGCCGTTTTCCTTTTATTTTAAAATGCTTTTTTATTATATAAAAAAAAAAAATTCTTTTTAATTTACCAAACACTTGGTTTTTTTTTTTTACTTTTTTATAATTTATATTTTTGTTTTCGATTATCTTTCATGCCAACAACACTTTAACTCTACCTAAAAAACCAAAACTGTCATTACAGCAATAACCACTTATGCGATAATCGCTTGTTTCAACAGATATTTTCGTTATTTTCCTACAAGAACGCGAGCAGGTAGTTAAATTTTTAATATATTACTATTAAGAATGTGTGAGAATAATGATTTAGTGCACTGTGTCCAATTATAGTAACTTTTTTATGTTTGAGTTATGGGACTCACTTATTTCCATTACTTATTTATTTAAATAAACAATGATTTTTTATACAAATATGTCTGTTTATTCATTATTTAATGGAAAATGTGGTGATAAATCTCAATATTAACAGCGAGGGTGCAATACGTCGTCTTTGTTGTCGCTTTTCCTCGAGTTTAATGCAAGGTAATAATAATAATTATTTAATTGCTATGATTATTCATAACAAAGCTACGTGATCTATCACGCCCGAGCAACGAGGAGGAACACGCATCAGAAACAGTTGACAATTATTCCAAACCCAAAGGATGCTGTGTATGTTTGGTGGAAACGCCATATAAGCAACTTTGTAGCAGTATGTGAACACTCCCTTATATGCACGCCACGCACACACAAAGTACAAAAAGAAAATAAGCACAGGCATCTAAGAAAAAACACATTTAAATGGTGGGGCACTTTGCTAATATATGCTGAAAGTAAGAAAAATGCTTGTTTGTTAAAAATATTCACAGAAATTTATACAATTAACAAGTTGCGTTTTATGTAAACAAAGAAGAACAAGAGAGTTGTCATGGAAATATCAACCACAGGATTGCTTTTCTGCGTAGTGCTAAAAGGTTTAGAAAGTTTTAGAAAATATGAAACATTTTTCACTAAACAAGTAAAATCTTTGTACAAACATTTCCAGATCAAATTAGTTGCTATAATAAATAATTTTCGGCAAATAGTTTCTATTATTTATGAAGTTATTAAACATTTGTCACAAGCTACTACTACTTTTATTTCGGTCCTAACGAATGACACCCTTCGTAGAGTGCCTTCCAATAAGGGGAACCCGATCAGGTGAGCACAGCTGTAAGTCGAACAGCTGATTCATATCTTACTTGTACAGTTGTACTATGCACACATCCATGTCAAAAATCTGGGTTACTATTGTAGTTTCTGCAAACGAGGGTTTTGTGCAGGACCGTAAAACAGTGAGACAGGGTTCTTGTTTGCAAAAAAGTGTTGCTGTGTTGCACAACTTTTTCATTCCAATTTGTAGGGAAATTTTTAAGCGAATCTTTCAGCTTACACTTTTATTATATTTTGCAAAAACTACAAAACTTAAAACGATTAAATTTTATTTATTTTACAGGAAAAATCTTTAATGTTCGAAATAAGAAACCAGATTTCTGAAAAGAGAGTGCTACAAGTTCAAAATGTAAAATAAATTTTATAAATTACAACTCTAAAGGCTGGTTTTCATTAGGTCAAAAGGTGTCAAATTTCATCGAATTTATCAAGATTCGGTTGCTTATTTGGTAATTGTCTACTTTAGCTGTCAACTGCTAATAAATTAGCTAAAATTATGGGGGTTCAAAATGCGAAGTTTGGCCTCAGTATCACGAATCCGGAAGCGCTTTTTTAATATTTTGCTTTCAAGTTTTCATGTGGTTGTTGTATTTAGATTAGACTGCGCCTAAAAATGTCCAAAAAAGTGCGTACCGTGGCACGGTTCAGGCAACACCCCGGACTTGGGATGGCATAGCCCAGGCAATTTTTTTATAAGCGCGGCCGAAGGCCGCCAGCTCCGAAAGATGTTCTGCACATAAATGCCATGGATTCCGCCCCAATTTTGGTATCGAACCCGGGTCAATTTTCGGTTTTTTGACCATAACTTTTCGCTGAAACCAATAATTAAAAAATCGCTTCCGGATTTGTGATCCTGAGGCCAAACCACGTCTTTCGAGCCCCTTCCATAATTTTAGCTAATATATTAGCAGTTGACAGCTAAGGTAGACAATTACCGCATATTTCGATAAAGTCGATAGAAATTATCAAAATTTTACCTAATGAAAACCAGACTTAAGAAGTCTTCAACCATTATTTTTCACCTTATTTTATAAATTTAGAGAACTATTACCCCTTTATTTACTACAAATTTTTTTACGCAATCGAATGCAACTCGGCGCTAAATGATACTACAGTAGACGCTCACAAATTAGAATCTCTTTGTTTTTAGGGTGATTCTGATTTCTGAAAAATTCTAATTCCTGGACGTTTTTTTATTTCAATAAAACCTTAAAATTTAAGTCAATTTTCATTGAAAAACTACAATGAAATTTTGTCTTATTAAATTTTATTCATTAAAACGAGAAAACATAAGGTAAAAATCCAATATACATATATGTATTTATGCGCTAAGTCAAAAAAAGGTCCAAAAAACAAAAACTCTAATTACAGTAAATATATTTATTTTATCAAAAACACCTAAGAGATCGATAAAAATACATTAAAACAGCCAAAACTTAATCAAAAACTTCGTAGCTAAAACGCCAAATGAACTTTCATCTTTATCGGGATATTCCACTTTAAATATTTGTTTGGCTTTCTCCTTTAGTATTGGCCCAGTTAATGTACACTTTTTTCGCGTTAATTTAAAAACCACTCATAAAGAGTTGCTTCCATTTTTGGATATTCAGCGATATGCAATGATTTTTTTTAGCCTCTTGATAGGTATTAGAAACAGCGCTTAAAATTGATGATTTCATGGATTTGATATAGGTGATTGCAGATGGCGCCACATCATATTCTAGTGCTAAACGCTTCCCTTGAATACATTGGTCAAGCTTTTCCAAGATCTGAAACACGTGCACGCGTATCGAATTCAAACAAAAACTGACAAAAACTGTACAGATAGCGACGAAAATCAACGACTACCGAGGGTAACATGAATAAATTGGGGATTCCCCTTTTTATATCTCATTTTGCAACAAAAAACAAAATACGCTCGCAAATTAGAATTTTCGATTCTAATTTCAGAGCGTGTAATGTATTCAAAAAGTTGATTCTAATTTCTGGAAATTCTAATTACTGAGAGTTCTAATTTGTGAGCGACTACTGTATTTTCCAAAAAAGCAACTCTGATCATCAGGTGTTAAACTCACTTGACGTCTATGCAGACGATTCCACACTTGTACTGATACACAATGCCTACATCATAGTACAACTGTACTATGGCCTACATGTAAAAACAACTGTACCAAAACCAGTAGAATAAAAAGTTGTGACATTTTAAGGTTGTGACATTTCGTGTTTAATTTATTCCAAAATGTATTAAACAAAGTGTGATTGACGTAAAATATTTTTATCTTGTAAGGGGCTATAATGTCAAATGAATGTAAACAAATAAATTAACCCTATGTGGTGCAATGTCTCATTTCGCCACACATATATAGGATCAAGAGAGTGCACACGCGATCGTTTTCAATAATGTCGCATCGATCTTTTAAACATTCCAGCGAAAATTGTATAACGCCCTCTTCAAGCAGAATTTTACTAGCCCAAGCTCAAAGCGTGCTTATATGAGGCAGTGGGTGGTTACTTTTGTATAAATGTTTGTATGCTCTCGGCCCGGAGGCATGTAAGCATATTGCTGGATATATTGGCCTCCCACTGCCAAAACACTTTTTTATTTGGCGCTTTAAGTTTTTTACCTGTCCTTTGCTAAAGATTTTTTTTACGGAAGATATTATGGACTCAGACTAGAAGAGTTTTAAATTGAGCTCCTCGAACTTATCTTCCATATTTCCAATCTCTTTAGAGAGGGTAAATACTTCAGCTCGAAAACTGCTTTCCAAGGGACTCTCTGTTTGAGTTCCACAATCAACAACAGACCTGACCTTTTTCATTAAAACTCCCTCACTTGGTAGACTTGGTTGTATTGGTATTGGCATGGGGACGGCACCTGGGTACAACCTAGCACGTTTGGAGACACTAATCTCGGGCGGACAGCAGATGAAATCAGTTTTTTAAAATGGGTTTCGCAAACGAAAGACGAAGCGGGTAAGCTAACCCCACAGCTTTCCTCCCATCGCTTTCGCCTTAGCTCGCAGTTGGGTGTTTCAAAAAAACGAATTTTATGGCTATCTGCGCTTTTCTTACACACAGCGCAACGTTCGTATGTCTTGGACCTTTTCATATTATTATCTAAAGTAGAATAAAACACCCCGTTATTTTATGATACATACATATATAACAAGTTCATAAGCTCTTACCCTTCTCCGAGTGTATCCTGCTATCTTTTATTCCATCTAATCTTGGTTTTTGCGGCTAGCTAATATTGCTTCCAAAAAATTTTAAAGCTTACAAAATTTGAATAAAACATTGTCACAAAACGGTTAAGAATTATTTTCGATTTGACATTATACCCCAGTTCTAAATGAGAGCAATGTCAAATTCAATCACACTTTGTTTAATACATTTTGATTTATTCTCATTTATTATGGCTTAATATTTTTGGACTTCCGTTAGAAATTAGATGTATGCCACCAAGGTCTAAATGTGTTCTAATTTTTAAGGAAAAATTGGACCTAGTTTTTTGATGCATAATGGTCAAGGGGGTATGCGTTTAAATAAAATAACTTTGAAAATTTGGAACAGTCTAATGGATGTCTGTATATAAAAATAAAAACAACAATAATGACAAACGATAAAATCGAAGAAAACGAAGGCAGACTCATTTAAATTTCCACGAATGATGACGCTATAGTGCAAATCTATGAATGAATGAATGAATGAGATTTGCTCTTTCAGTTCAATAGGTATGTAGCTACATATGTAGATGCCAGCAATTGTTGGGGAATCTCCAATATCTACGGATTTATGTAATCTAATAGTAACGTTTTGGTATTTGTTCATGACTCACACACCTATTCATAAAATTGGCGAGCGTACGATAGACTTGCTTTCGAACATGTATAGAGTATGCATATTAGACTGGGCCAACAAAATTTTTTTTTTTTTTTTTCAAAATTACCTATACCTACCTGTAGATTTTATTTTTCAGAATAACGAAAAAAAAAAAAATACCCAGGGCAATTTTAAATAATTTTTCACAGCTAGCCGTTTCCTCTTTTCATACATTTTTGGTCACAAATTAGGTAGCTGAGTGAGAAAATCCACTAGGTGAAAAATTATTTAGAATTGCCCTGACTGTAACGGTTACAGATCTTAATATTATAGAGGTCTATCACTGCTATTGTCGATTTTGTAGACTTTGCCTAATTTTTGGTATAAAACTGACAAAAGTTTGTTGGAAAAAAACGTAGATAGGTACCTACCTGCATTTATTTTTGTAGAAAATTTGATTCTTTGCAAATAGGTACATACGTATGTTCTACGCTAAAATTTTCTCAAGTAACCGTTTTATTGGAGGAATCTTGCCTTAAATATTGGTATGTTTTTTCAAATGCCCGTTTTGGCTTACAATTTGTCAAAAATGCTAATATTTATGCAGAAAAATTACCATTGCTCTATGTTATGAAAATATGTATAGGTACAGGGCCCGACAGACGACGTTAATTTTCCTATTCCTTTCCATTTTCATCTTCTCCTTTCCCTCTTGCATATCGTCTCTTTATTTTTTATCCCTTTCCCTTTCGTATGAGAGGATGGGAGGTGCCACGCCCCCTTCTCCCTACCTCCCTTTTTTTGAGGTGTTAGAGACTAGTTTCATTTAACTTCTTACACATTTTCAATGTTCAACGATGAATAGTTCCAGAGATCCGGGTAGAATATCTGCTAAATTTACCCTAGAGCATTGCTAGATTTTGCCTTTTAAAATCATGGGCATGCCAAGGAAAGTTTACGCAGGCCATAGCCTGTTTCTTAATGCTTTTTTTTATAATGGGCCTGTGTGGTAATGCAACTCTAAGCCCAATGCCAGCTTGGGAAATAAAATATTTCGTTGACTTTCAGACAGCATTGAAATTTATTTAGCAGTTACCATGCATGCAATTTGTTCGGTAAATGAACAACTTTAATTAAATTTTGTGATCGTGGAAATACTAGGCCGACCCAAAATATTCAGGTCCTGGATTGGAAAAATGGAGCAGGCGCAAGCTAGGCAAAATTAGCAGCCCTCTTACAGAATATACCATAAATTGCCCGTAACTTGAGAAACATACGCTTTCTATTCTAGAGTCCTGGTAGGCGCAAGGCAGAATTGTCTATTGTAGGAATATCTAGACAGCGACCAGACTTAATATAGATTTGCGTATATTATTTTCTACCCGGGGATGTCCAGAACGAAAAAATCTCATTTGTGTGGGGGTGCCGGATTTTGAATCTAAACCATCCTCAAACCTACCTGAGTATACACAAACAATTTCATCAATATCGGCACAGGCGCTTAGGAAGAGTAATTATTATACCCCTGCGGGGTAGGGGTTGGAATATGCCCGAAGTAGGGACGAAATAGTTCCCAAGACAGTGTGGCTAGCACCAGTATTTCCAGTGGGGAAAAAAATTATTTTAAATCCGTCTAATATACGTTAAGGTAGGTACTTACATACATAGGTAAATGACTTATCAAATTCAAATTGCAATGCAAATAACTCTCTAGCATATCTAGTCTTCTCGCGGATTTGTTTTTTTCAGGTGTACTACTTTTTGTGACGTAGTTTTTATTGTAAGGTCATAAGTTTGTGTTTATACTCACATCCCGCACTAGAAAATTCATTCATAAAAATTCGTAGCATGCGATTTTTTTTTAGTGATCGTGTAAAAGTTTATGTTTTGGCCCATCTTTGGTTCGTGGTTTTGGCCCTAGGAAGTGTATAGTAAGTTATAACGTAGTAGGTATTTGAATAGAATTAGGGAAAGAATTTCTGAAGCAGGTGGGACATTCGTGTTCTATGAAGTGATAAAATGGGACATATTCATAGTCAGAATTAAGTAGGTACCTACTTAAGCCCCAATTACCTAAAACATTGCAGGTTCTACTTTCATACAAAGTTTGTGGAACGTAAGGCGAAGCGAAATTTTGGCAAATGCTTAAAAAAGAGGCGGGCATCTGTCTAAGTTTCACAAATTTTTATATAATTGGGGCTTTAAAGTTAGCCTCAGCTTATCCCTGTAAAAACGTTGGAGCACCAATACTACTCCAAGAAAAACCCAATTCCATTTAAAAAAAGGTGCTCCAATTAACATGGCGATCTCCTAGGATTGGACCACCTAATCCAACTATCCGTACTCAACACCCACACAAGAGTATTTTCCAAAAAAACTTCCAACTAGATTATCCAAGTTGAAGTAGAAAGCGTAGCGAGAGCGGAACACCTACTCCAACTCTCTAGGGCGTTCAGGCATATACCTCAAAGCTGAGGAATGTTCATAATTCTTTTTGCGCTTTCACATATTTAAGCGGTTTTGGCCATCTTTGGCTGTTTTAAATGCCGGATCTTTACACATGTGTCGTAGAACACTAAGAACACTACTCCTAAGTAAGAAGTCTGAAAATGCCTGATCCTACTTAGGGGTAGTGTTTTACGACACATGTGTAAAGATCTGCCATTTAAAAAAGGCAAAGTTGGACAAACCTGCTTAAACATGTCGTCGGTTCCAAAGTAAACAGATGTATTTACTTTTTAAAATTTTTGGGAAAACAGCATTTCAAACTTTTATTTTTTCATAGAACTCAATTGTAAAAATTAAATGTTGAATGCCGTTTCAAAAACAATTTAAATTTTGAAATACTTCTGTTTACTTTGGAACCGGCGATGTGGTAAGAATTAAGAAAAAGCCCGAGCTTTGAGGTGCTTGGCCATGCTTCGAAGTCTAAAAATGCCTTATAATAGTAGAGGGTAGTGTTCTATAGGACAAAAATCGGGTGCTTAAAAACAGCCAGAGTTGGCAAAGTTCGTTAAATTGTTAAAACGGAATTAATTTCCATACGAAAATCCGTGAGCTTGGGGTGTCTGGCTGGTGCCCTGTTACTTGATACTGACGCGGGGTGGTATTCTACGACAAATATGTGAAAATCATCCATTATAAAATAAGTGAAGTTAGAGTAATTTTTGACGACTTTGGCCCCTGATTCCTAGGCCCCTGTCATAGCTTTGAAATTTTCACATTCGTTCTAGATTCGGGGAGGACTTTGCAGCAGTATTGGTTTCATCCATTATAAAATAAGTGATGTCTGGCGGCTCTGGGATCTTGGTTTATTTGTTCTAAATTCAGATGCCAAAAACCCCGAAATTACTGAACATCCAGAAAGTTTTTATTCCTAGTACGTGCACATGTAGGTACTTACGTGGGGAAAAATGTTAACAAGATATGACTAATAAGTCGCACGATGCTCAAACTAGCGCGATGTCCATATGCACCGTCACAGTGGATTTCCTCACTTATCGTTTGGCACATACCTACTTACCTTTGGTCATGCGAAAAATTCTTTAACGCTCTCATACACTTACGAGAGCTTGCCAGTAAAAAAATCGCATGCTAAATTTTTTCGTTGCCGGCAAAGCTCTCACTTGATCGCTACTTTCATATAGCAGATTGCTGATCGGTAACCGTAACCGCCATTCATATTCATTCACTGTGCGGTCATGTTTGAAGACGGAAATACGTTGTGCGATCAATAGCTGTTAAACTTTTAAATAAACGCGGGATGCTAGCAGAGTTTGAAATTTTTTAAATATTTAAGCCAAAATCGGTGTTTTTAAATGCGAAGAGATATTTTCTGCAAACATGTGTAAAATGTGATAAGTCTATAAATTGTTGCTGTAGTATCACTCGGTTCGGAAGAATGTAATTAAGCTGCATGTGTGAAAGTGAGGTGAATCAAAAATGTACATGATTCATGCACATTCAACTTTTGGCGAAAAATTTCCAGGAAAGCCTAGCTTAATTGTGAATCATAATATTTTGATTTTTAATCGCCTTGACAAGCCGGATAATTAATAAATGCCCATCGTTATAAAATACTCAAATAGGTATACATAAGTGAAGAGTGTCGTCCTTGTGGTAAACAATTTCTTATTTTCACTAAATCCATAGCTGAGTGGAAGATTACCATTTTTCTGAATAGGTACTTTTAATACATAATTTTATGCCTCAACTAAAAATTTATTCGGTCACAGTCTTTGTCAAATTGTGTTTCTAAAATAAACCTTGTTTTTTTACGTAAGTTCTAGTTAAACCCACCTGTTTTGTTGTAATTGAGTTCAGTTAATGTGAGTTTTGAAATTTACATTTTACGTTCTTATAAATTGTTTGAAGAAAAAAAATACATTTCAAAACTCGCATTTACTAATTCCAACCCCTAGTGGGATTCGTAGTTTCGCTGCCCATTGCAATCTTTTCTTGAGCAAATGGCCTTCAAGTTAGCTGACAAGACAGTCTCACTTTGAGATCTTCTTGGTAGTGTTGGGCAGTATCGAGTATTTTTGAGTAGTTACTACTTTGGTATCGATACTTTTAAGCATCGGGTACTTTCAAAGTATCGGGTACTTTTTGTCAAGTTCTGCTGGTAGGTCTATATTTTACAACAAGCACCCGGCTTACCATTTTGGAAACTTCAAAGCCTCCACTTTAAGAATATGTAAAGGTTTTTGAAATAAATTAAAAAAAGGAAAAATTTCTTTGAAAAAGATCCCATTTCCCTATACAAAATGTAAGGGAAAAGTGAAAAAAAAACAGCTACCCCTAAAAGTTAAGTTACAAAGCAAATTTTTTTGCGAGGCTTATTTTCTCATTAATACCTTACTTTTCAAGGGGTAAGACCGAAAAAAAACAATTTTTTTGTTTGAATCACCCTAATGTACCCGAGAATTAGTTTGTATGCAACTACAAGCCGGTTTGGCAGGACTATAGTATTCTTGAATTTATGTTCATTTACCCAATTTAATTTTATAGTTATAAATCTCACATCGAAACTGAATTGCTTTAAAATAATTTATTTTTTAATATAGTTACACACAGAATAATTTTCATGTTGAATCAACACTTTTTTAACACTTTTTCAGGTTATTATTTTTCAACACTATCGCTCAGGTTGTTTTAACATGAAGCTGGTTTTTAACTGTTCCTACATGTTAGATCAACATGAAGGAACAGTGTGAATTTAACATGATCACAAAGGTTTGAATCAACATGATTTCCTGTTGATACAACATTATTTTTCTTGTTAAATCAACACGATCAGACATGTTAAATTAACACTATACCATGTTGAAATAACACTTTCGTCCTGTTAAATTTACACGATCTATCATGTTAATTTAACAGGTTTTTATTGTTAAATTAACCCTTAAAATAAAACACCTTGTTTTTGATTTTTTTAATTTTTATTTAGTTAATTCATTTATCGAAAACCTTTAACATACATATTTTCAGGTATGAAAGAATATAATGCTTGTATAATTTATTAACACGATCTGTCATGTTAATTCAACATGTTTTTATTGTTAAATCAACACGATCTATCATGTTAAATTAACACGATCATCATGTTAAATTAACACGATCATCATGTTAAATTAACACGGTCTATCATGTTAAATTAACACGATCTGTCATGTTAAATCAACACGATCTATCATGTTAAATTAACACGATCATCATGTTAAATTAACACGATCTATCATGTTGAATTAACACGATCATCATGTTAAATTAACACGATCAGCATGTTAAATAATAAAAGTACACATATGTACATACATATACATATTCTTATTTTAATGCAATCATTGGCAACTTCTGCATCGAAGACAGCAACAACAAGCCCCAATCTGAAAATTAAATAAAAATTGTTTCATTGAAAGCTCTTTAAATTATCCAAGCGATTGTAAAACTGGTAGCACACGTCCAATTAATGTAGGGATAAGTATCAAAAGACGCCTTTTCTACCCGGTATCCATAATCCTAAAGCGCTTCCATGGTATTTATGTATGTATAGTGCGCGTTGTTTTTAACCTACCCCGACATTTTTGGACGTGTTTTAGCAGGAAACGTTTACAAAATATGAAAAACAACACAAATTACTTACCCAAAACTTTTTGCAAAACTTCAGAACTTATTCGCAAGTTAAGAAACTATAAATTTCACAATATATTAATTATTTATAATATCTACAACTTTTCATCAAGTCGGTATCTACACACTGACATAAATTCTGTTCTTTTGAGAACAATTCTGTTCACAAGCTTTGATGGGGAACAGATGATGCTCGAAAACAACACTTGTTCAGCTCAGTTAGATGAACGCCCCAGATAAACTTATGTGTACTTGATGTCAAACAAAAACTTTTTGTTTCGAAATTCTCTTTAAAAAAGTAATTTTCAACCCATTTTCAGCATATTCTTCTCTTTTTGTCTAGTGTGCATTGAATGCATTAAAAAAATTACATGTCGAACGTCGTCATTGCATTGTATAAATTTACGCACTCTTTTACACACCAAAATCGACGCGGAAGTTTATCAAATTTGTGTAAACTGCGTTCCATACAAATTTTGACAGTTCATTTACACACTTGATAAATTTATACGTTTACACGCTTTATAAGGTGTTTATAAGATTTGATGAATCCCCTTATTGTTTTAGAAATAGATCCGAGTCCAATTTGGAGGCACACAGGACATTTTCTGGCCAGTTTAATTCTGCTTTGATCAGTTAAGACCTTTTTGGGATATGAGTTAATGTTCAATATCTGGCCAAACTGTCCTTTGGGCGCATATTTTGGGATATAAGTATTGTTGGTGGCCGCCGAGGTGTAGCGGTTAAGTGTTCGGCCTTCTACACCAAGTCGTGGCGGTTCGATGCCCGGCAAAAGTAACATCAAAAATTATTTAGAAAAAGAATTTTTCTAAATGGGGTCGCCCCTCGGCAGTAGTTTGGCAAACTCTCCGGGTGTATTTCTGCCATGAGAAGCTTCTCAGCAAAAAATTCATTTGCTTTGCAAGTGCCGTTCGGAGTCGGCAAAAAACTGTAGGTCCCGCCAACTTGTAGGAAAACTCAAAAGCAACACACCACAAGTTGGAAAGAGAAGCTCGGCTAAAAATCTCGTTAGAGGTTATGATAACCTGGTTGGTATATCACCGCCATTAGTTTTTATACCTTTCATGAACATGAAATGGTATTATAACTTTGGTCCGATGTTTGTAAGTATGAGAAGAAGAAGAGATAGACCCATCAATAAGTATACCGAAATGATCAGGATGACGAGATGAGTTGATTTAGCCATGTCCGTCTGTCCGTCTGTCTGTTTGAACGCAAACTAGTCCCTCAGTTTTTGAGATATTTGGCTGAAATTTTGTATGCGGCCACCATTTTCCAATATAGGAATCATTTGTCGGAACCAGCAAGATCGGACCGATATTACATATACCTCCCATACAATCGAGTGTTCCGATAAACGGATTTTGGGCTATAATTGCTATTTTTAGGATGTGTGCTAATTGAAAACATTTCTCGTCAGAGTAAAATGAGGTGGACAAATTTCCTATGGTGAACGAATATTTGCCATTTTGCTGTGCCAAACGAAACGATAAATTATGACAGTAGTAAATTTTGACGTATGGAAAAAGCACGTGCAAAAGCAGATGCTTTGTGAATCAATTCTCATTTTACGTGTTTTTCATGCATTTATATTGCGTATTATTCGCATTATATTATATTTTAGTGTTAAATAACGCATGTGAACATAAATTTATGTGAAATAATATGAATGTTAACAGCACATGCATCCCTGTGCTCACATTATTGATTGTCAAAATTTGACCTAGCCCCCAGGGCTAGAGCAAATTCTGACGTTCATATTCACCACGATAACTGTCAGAATTTAACATCGCTCTGTCAAAATTTGCTTTTTTAAACCGTTTGGCACACAGCCTAAGTTAAATTCACACAGGCTGTACTTGGATCAAACAGTGAAAATCGTGACGTTTATTCATGAAAGCTATTTAGCCTTCGGCACAGCCGAAGACAGCTTTCCTTACTTGTTTTTTTTAAGTATTGTATTCGGGATCAATCCGGGTTCAGTCGGAATCAGTTTGTCCATTTAAGATTCACTTTTAGACTATTTTGGATACCAGAAGTATCTACAAACTAAAAGTAACGCTGGGTAATATGTATCCGCCGCATCATGATGCTTCGGTTACAGTCGGTTAATGTTTAGTAAAATAAAAATAAGTGGTTAAAAGTTTTTGGAAAGTTATTTTAAAAGGCGTAGGGTGAAAAAGCAAAAAAAAAATGTTGAAAGTCATTTTAGGGGTCAAGGGACCTTCTTCATGGAATGGAGATATTCCCCCAAAAAGCCCAAATCTGTGAAAAACTATGTATTTTTTTTCGGTATTTCTTTTAGTTTTTGAGACTTTAAATTTTTTCCCAAAAACGGGCAATATCCACATGGGGTCATATTAATAAAAGAAGCAAGGCCTTTTTCGAACACTTTTCTCAAATTTTGAAAGTTTCTTCATTTAGTAACGCCTTATTTTAACATGACTTTCAAAAACGAGCTATCTAAAGGAAAATGCTATACATTTTTAGCAGAGATAGGGCATTTTTTCTAAATTTATGACATTAGCCGTTGCAAACGTTCTTGGAACAAAATTCTTTCAGCCTAACCTAATATAAACGCACTCCGGCAATTTTATGTTAAAATTGTCTCATGCACATACAACTTGTATGAGAGCAACCGAAATTGAACGCACAGAGAAAAAACCTAATGGGTCAGTTACATAAAGCTTTATTTTGACTTTACCTCAAACTTTGACTTTGACAGACAAGTTCAGTATACGTATTTAAACGAAGCATGGCAAATTGGAGACCTCAAAGTTGAAGTAAGGTTAAAATTTGGCAAACTCTCAAATTTTGCTTGCTTTGCTTGCTTTGACATACGCTGTGAGTTTATATTGAGTTGGGCTGTATGGGAGAAAATCTTCCAAAATATTATTATTAAATAGGAAATCTTTCACTCAGCCGTTGTTGTAACGAATTTACTGAAGAAAAATAAAAACTTTTTGAAAAGTACCTAGTTAATTCGAAAACATTTGAATGGCTTTGATTTATTCCCCGATCGATAATTTATGTGACAAACCTAACTTAAATCGTGTAGATTTATCACAATTATTAAGTAAATTGAAAGAACGTTATCAATATACCCAAATGCACCAGCATGACGCGACGGAAGAATGCGACAAAAGCCCAAAAGAGGGACAAACCCGCTTGGAAAAAACGGAAAGCTCGGGTCTCTCGACTTCAGGTTCTTCAAAGCGGCACCCAGGCAAAGAAGGTGCATACTCCTACACGCGCAGAAGACGCTCGAGTACCACCAGCACAAGTAGCAGTGGCAGTGATACAACTACGAGTGCAACAGAAAGCTCAAGTGATAGTGATGAGTCTAGTGAAAGAAGTGATGATAAAAATAAACAAAAAGATAAAGCACACAGGTTGGAATTTGATAATACTCCTAGTAAGCCAATCACAAGTCACTCAAAATGTGGTACAGAAAAAGTGTCCCAATCCCCAAATAAAGTAGTTAGTGAAAATGTTGAAAGTGAAAACGTACCTGCCGATCTGAATGAAAGTGTAAATGATTCATCCAGTGAAAGTGTTAAAACAAGAACGGTGTCACCTGTACCTGAAGTGCCAATTGATCCACATGCTTGGAATTTTGATCACATACAATGTTGGGTTAAATGGATAACAAAACAATTCAAAATTGAACCGGAACCGGATATTTCACGTTTTCCAAATAACGGCCAGGAGTTGTGTACGCTAAGTCGTTCCGATTTTTGGGTTTGCGCGGGTTCACGACAAGCTGGTATCGTTTTGGCAAAACATTTTGCGTTAACTCTGTATAATGCAACTGGACGTGCGACAAGCCCAATGTTGAATGAAGATGAGCCAAGTAAGTAATTTTTTTTTGTGCATAGGTAGTTAGGTACTTATCATGTAAGTAGATATCGTATACCTACTGCGGTCTAAACAGCAGTGAGTTCACTGCCCTTCCTAAGGCATTAAAACAGATTAGAGCCAAGGGCGTACGCAGGGTGGCGGGGAAAAACCCAAGAAAAATTATAGTTACTAAGGAAATGTATAAATGCATTACATTTCGTTGACAATGTCATCCAGTTCAAAAAAAGCTTTTAGTTGATATCCTAGCTACCATACTTTAGAAAATATGCACATTTTTGCATTTTTTTATATGTTATTTTTGCAGTGCACTAATGGTACAGGTTTCGATGCATTATCTTATATATACATTAGGGTGATTCAAATAAAAAAAATTGGTTCTTTTTTCGGTCTTACCCCCTGAAACTATAGGTATTGATGAGAAAATAAGCCTTGCAAAAAATTAGCGCTCTAACTTAACCCTTAGGGGTGGCTATTTTTTTCGCCCTTTCCCATACATTTTGTATACGGAAAAATGGCATTTTTTTCAAAGGGATTTTCTTTCAATTTTTGAAACTTTTTTCAAAATATTTTTGCAAACTCTTAAAGTTGAAGCTTTGTAGCTTCCAAAATGGTATGCCATGTGCGATTATCTTAACTATTAAAATAATTACAGCCATTTAAAAGCTTCAAAGCTTCATCAAAAAAGTTGCAAAAATTAAAAGAAAATTCACTTTTAAAAAAATGCCATTTTTCCCCATACAAAATGTATAGGAAAGGGCGAAAAAATAGCCACCCTAAAGGCTTGGTTTCCTCGAAAGCGGTGACGCTATATAGCGTTCGTTATATAGCGGTGAAGTACGTTGTTGTTGTTGTTGTTGCTAACAATGCATTGCCCTGTCTAGAGTGTATGATCATTCCGAAGATCTTCATCAAGCTCTTCTAAGGGGAGTCCAAGGAAACGTGCAGTTTCAACAGGGTTTGTCCAGAGGGACAGAGAGGTTAGAAGAGTAGGTTCAGATGAACAATTGAAGAGATGTAGAGTATCATGGGGGGTCGTACCACATGCAGGGCATGTATTTAAGATTGTATCATTAAGTCTGGATAAGTACGAGTTTAACCTTACACTATATCCAGGCCTAAGCTGTGCCAAGGTGACTCTTCCCGGGTAGAAAATGTATTAAATTTAGCCTAGGGCCTGACTAGATTTTCCCTTTTAAAATCATGGGCCTGCCAAGGAAAGTTTACACAGGCCCTTATCTGTTTGTTAATGCTTTTTAATAAAGGGCCTGTCGGGTAATGCTAATCTAGGCCCTGCCTAGTTTTTCCAAGGCAATGCCAGCTGAGAAATAAAATAATTCATTGCCTTTCAGTCAGCATTGAACCCGGGCACCTTTACATCACAGTTGTCTTCTCTGTTCATTGGGCTATTCCAATCATTGAAATATTTTCAGCAAATGAACAACTTGAATTAAATTTCACATACATTTAATAAAAAATGCATTGCCCCTGAGCCAGCATTGAACCCAGGCACCTTCACATTACAGTCATCATCTCTATCCATTCAGCTGTTACAACTCATGAAATTTGTTCGGCAAATGAACAACTTTAATTGAAATTTATAATCGTGGAAAACTATCCTGGCGCTAGATTGGAAAAACTAGGCCGACCCAATATAGAAAAAATATTCAGGCCCTGGATTGGAAAAACTGAGCAGGTGCAAGGTATGCAAAACTAGGCAGCCCCCTTACAGAATATACCATAAATTGCCCGTAAATTGAAAAACATACGCTTTCCATTCCAGAGCCCTGGCAGGCTCACGGCAGAATTGTCTATTGTAGGAAAATCTAGCCAGCGCCTAGATTAAAAATAGATTTCCCTAGATTATTTTCTACCCGGGTTGTCTCCCTTGGTAAGGTGCGTTCTTCTTCAGCAATATCCGGTGGAGGACTGTTAAGAACGGGATTCACAGGTAGAGATCCGACAAAAGGTTCCCTATGTACAGTCTCTTCTCAGAGCAGAAAACCCAGGACACCGCCATGGATCTCTGCGCAGTGGAACCACCCGGGGTTTTACCTCGGCCAAGGACTGTCACTTTCAATGTAACCCTGTTTAGAATGTTTTGTCCCATTCCGAAACTATCATCCTCCCCCCTTGCAGCAGGGCTGCAAGATATTCTATTGTTACGGGCGGGCGTTGAACCGAACCCCGGACCAAAAGAATGGATATGCAGTGTCTGTTGCAAAAAGATATATGTATATTAAACGGTCGCATTCTGTGCAATGCTTCTCGTGTAAGAGATGGCTCCATAAATCTGGATGTTCAGGGCTTAACCTTAACATCCACAGACCCCGTACTTTCTTTAGTACTTTCGTGGCCCCTTGTTGTTTGCGCCCTCGGGCGTCCCGCGGTAAGCGCCATTCAAGCGCACCCCTACCGGCACTTTCTAGTAGCAATACTAATAGTAATAATAATAATGTCTTAACGACTAGCAGCACTTCTGCTATACCCGCCACACAAACTCCAGACTGTTGCTCGTGCCTTATGGCGTCAACATCACGCGTAGCAGCTCAACACTCTCGCTCCCACCGGAGCAGTTTAGACATGAGCAACTCCGAGCACCAGTCTCTCTCTGTTTCTACATCACACCCCCCCTCCCGTTTAAATTCTCACGTGAGTCAGGATCAACATCTTCTCGCACCTGTCTCTACGTGTACTGTTTGTCGGCAAAGATTATACACGCTCGCGTCATCGGTCAAATGCAATAACTGCTTAGGCCAATGCCACGTACATCTATGCTCTGGGCTCGCTAACAGGAACCTCTGGACGGATGCGTTCATCGCACCATGCTGTAACACACCTCAACCTACGACGCCAGCCAACCCGGTTACACCGGGTCCACAGCTAACTAGGCTGAGGCACAGCCTTGGTCTTAGCCTACCAACACCTGGGCGAACACATCCGTCTCTCACGTCTATGGTTAACTCGGTGAAGTACGTTGTCAAAAATACTGCCATGTAAAAGTATTTGAGTGTAAACTAAGAAGACGGTGAAGTTCACCGTAATGTAATATAGCGGCAAGCATTCAAGCATAGCGGCCGGCCATTCATTCTCATAACGGTGAGAAATCTATCAAATATTTCAACTTGATTTACGAAACGCCTGTTTATTTCTTGTTTATGTTTTAACAAATTCATAAAATAGTAAAATAAAACAAAAAAAACATCAATCAACAAGCTAGATCAACGGTTTAATATCAACAGAGTCCACCGTTTCAGTCCTTACAGTTTACATAAAAGCGATGTTGCTGGTGACGTTGATTGAAGCGGTGAGCATGCAGCGGTAGCTAGATAGCGGCACCGCTATTCGAGGAAAGCAGCCCTTAAGGGTTAAGTTAGAGCGCTAATTTTTTGCAAGGCTTATTTTCTCATCAATACCTAACTTTTTAGGGGGTAAGACCAAGTCGACATTTTTTTTGAATCACCCTAATATACATATTGTTTTTTGCATAACCTATACCTATATCATTTTATATATAAAAATCCCATTAGGAAAATTACAAGGTGCTCCTATATAAATCGCCCCCGCCAAGCCATTTTTGTTCAGATCTTAAATTTAAAACTGGTATTTGAAAAAGCTTGAATCTAACATTTCTTGAAGGTAATTGGAAAAGTTTTGTTCCCATAGCAACGGAGAAAACCAAAGTTTTTTTTTTTTAAATTTGCTTCAGCAAATATTTACAGATTTTTTGTGTATGGAAAAAAAATTTAAAATCATGATAAGGTTATGTATACAGTAGAAGGGTTTTAGCAGACTTATGGGTTTTAGAGACATCCTAAAGCAATAATGGACTATTTATTTAGGCGATATCGTTTCCACACCATCCAATGAGATAGATATCATGGCGCTTTTGTTTAAAAGTGGTTTCCACTATATATATGTAAATGCTGCTATTTAAGGAACGATAGGTTGTGACGATACTGAAATTTATGAAAAAGTTGGCCCTACGGTGACAGGTAATAGTGTCACTGTCCAAGTTACCCTGGAAATAGTGTCAATTGACACTATTGCGCTTTTGGAAATGGAAATAGTGTCAATTGGCACTATTGCTATTTTAGGCAGCGGTTGTCTGCACAGCGTAGTGTTGTAAGAGATGGATTTTAATTATATGATTATTTACAAAATTATGGTTTCTCCTTTTACGAAATGTGCACTATTAGTGATTTTAACCTTACGTAAAAGGAAAAATTCCCTTCTATTATTTTATAATTTACAAAATTATGGTTTCTCCTTTTACGAAATGTGCACTATTAGTGATTTTAACCTTTCGCAAAAGGAAAAATTACCTTCTATTATTTTATAATTTACAAAATTATGGTTTCTCCTTTTACGAAATGTGCACTATTAGTGATTTTAACCTTTCGTAAAAGGAAAAATTCCCTTCTATTATTTTATAATTTACAAAATTATGGTTTCTCCTTTTACGAAATGTGCACAAATTTCAATGAATGGGCATGTTTTTAACACTTTTGACACTATTTCCATTTCAGTTTGGAAATAGTGTCAGTGACTTATTTTCCATTTCCTTGTTGACACTAATTCCATTTCGCAAGCGGAATAGTGTCAATTGACACTATTTCCAATTTACCATGGAAATAGTGTCAATTGACACTATTACCAGTGACACTATTACCTGTCACCGGCCCCTACTCCTTAAAGCCGTTTGAATGTGCGTTCAAAGAAATGAATAAGATTGTAAATTCTTGTTTCAGAACAAAAGCAGCTGACCCGATTGATTTAGTAACCCTTTGAAAAGCTTTGGAGAGTACAGGAGTATCGCTAACAATGAAAATTCATGTCATATTAGACCACCTTAAAGAAAGTATTATGCATTTGGACGGAGCTGGTTTGGGGTTGTGGTCAGGACAGGCCGGAGAATCTGCTCAAAAATTATTTAGAAAAATTATTTTTCTAAACGAGGTCGCCCCTTGGTAGTAGTTTGGCAAACTCTCCGGGTTTATTTCTGTAGGTCCAGCCAACTTGTAGAAAAAAAATTAAAGCAGCACACTACAAGTTTCAAGAAAAGCTCGGCAAAAATCTTATTAGAGGTTATGATAACCCGTTGGTATATCGCCGCCATTCGTTTTTAGGTGCATTGGACAGGGACGGAAAATAAAAGGAATTTATTTTTTCGATCTCATAAAAGTCCGGGGTTAAATATTGTTCCTGAAGAAAATTATTAAGTTTTTTGTCATCCCAGGACTTCCAGGATCAAAATCCTGGTCGCAATTAATTTTCATGGCTTTTCTGAACAAAGTCCGATAATAACTTAAAAATCCGGACTTTTATTATTTCTCGACGGCAATAAAAGTTATCTTTGTCCTTTTATTGCTGGCGAGAAAAAATAAAAGTCCGGGTTGTCCGATTATTTTTGTCCGGATAAGAGTAAAAGTCCAGAAATAACTTTTCTCTGGACTTTTATTTTAAAAGGAATAAAAGTCGCGATCCCTGGTATTGGAAAGTAGCCTGCTGATATTTTTAAGCGATAACCAAGAAAAACCCTAAATCTTTATGTAAGAAAACGCCCGAAATCAAACCAGTTTTTACCCGATTATTCGGTTGAGGTTATGGACTGGCCAGCGTGGTCACCAGGCTTATTTGTAAGGCGCCTGTATTAAGGCATCGAGACCAAGGTCTCCGGCCTTTCGGGATTTGAATAAATATAATCCCATGAAATTGCTGGAATACATCCAAAAATGTCGGGAGAGGTATCAAAAGGCGCGTTCCGACTTCAGTTTCAATAATCCGAGGAAATTAAAGTTTTTGTTTGAGTGAAAAGTTATTGCCACAAAGCCAAAATTGGGGCGTGACCCATAATATTTATGTGCAGAACACCTTTCTGAGTTAAAGTATCTCTTGAGAGAACGAGGTAAAAACGTGTATTTTGATACTTCTCCCGACTTTTTAGACAGTATCTGAAATCTCGGGACTTTCAGCAATCTTTGGCAACTATAATCGGTTGAAAGAGAAAGATGTTGTTCTGGTAAAAAAGAATGTTGTTACGACACTAGAATTAAGGCGTTTTTAGATCTTTGTTTAGCCATTGAAATAACTTGTAGCCATTGTACTAGTAAAATTAAATGAGCTCAATCAAACTAGATTTCAACATTTTTAGTATGTAATGACTTTTGAATTTTATACAGGCACAGTTTTCATCAAGGAAAATAATAACTGCAACTTGGTTGTTGATAATAAACTCCCAAGATCTAAATAATTCAGTAGTTTCGTACTGGTACTTACTTGACCCTGCTAAAGTCGTAAATCTTTGCTTGACAAAACAATTGTAGCAATAAGTTACCGTTATCATAGTTGAAATCAATTGACTATCATTGAAAATGACCACTGTGGGACTTCGATTACCCAAGTGAAGTTGAACAAAAAAGGATGTTAAACGAATAAAAAAATTACCGCATTAAATAAGGGTCCATTTGAAATAGATTCAATTGTTGTAGGTATCTTATAGGAGTATAAAGTTGTGGCCAAAGCCACTTTACGTGGCTTCAACAAACATTTCAATCCTTTTTACTTAACAAACTTTTTGGCAATAATAGCCAACACTTACATACCTATTAAGATCCAAATCTTGATGGTTATTTTCATTATGTGCATTTAGGGGTGTGGCTGTGTGGTGTGCATTGCAGCGTTTATACATCCGTTTTATTTGCTTGGAAAGAAAGTGATTCTTTCTACGTCTTTCAGCCCGCCTTAAATAAGCGCGCTCAGCGTCAAATAGCTGTCAAAAATCCTCATGCCCATACACTTTGTATGAGCTCAACACAAGCAGCGCGGCGTCAACGCTGAGCAATTGGAATTTTCAACTTTGATAGCGAGTTACATAGTGCCCAGTGGGAAAGTAGGTAATGCATTACCTTTTTACATGCATGAAAAGATGTGTGAATTTTGTTATAAGAAAAGATCACACCAAAAGCAAAGAAGGGAGTTATTTGTAGTTTGAAAACTTCAAAAAAAAAAAAATACTCAACTTTCAAACATAAAAAAAATACAATTTAAAATCATTTTGAAACTGCTTCTCGTTACTTACATCTTCATCGCTTTTTCTGCTTCTGATAGCTCCGATAATTTCGGTATGAGCTAAAGTTAAATTCACACAGGCTTATGTGACGCTTATTCATGAAAGGTATTTAGCCTTCGGCACAGCCGGTTTTTTTTATTATATTTTTTTGGATGCACTCATCTTGGTCGTAGCCCATGACGAGCTCGTCATTCATACATTTAAAATAGGACCTTAACTCTTCCCCCGCTGTAGAGCCTCACTGTGTCCTGTGTCTTAATGTCCTTGTTACTCCACAAGGAAATTTATAAAATGTTATGCAAAATTTAATATGTCCCTTGTAAAGCATCTTTTCATTCAAGAAAGGCAATGCAAGATATAATGTATCCCTTGTAGTGCATATTTTCATTCTTGAAAGGTAATGCATCTTTTCATTTATAAAAAGTAATATAAAAAGTAATGTAAACATGTCGCTTCAGTTTGTAGGCGAGCGACACATTACTTTTCCTATGACATCGCTGTAGAAAAATTCATGCATGTTTTCATGTATAGTCTATAGGAGCTATACATTACTTTATACATTGCTGTACATTACCTTTTCCCACTGGGCCCAGTGGGAAAGTAGGTAATGCATTACCTTTTTCCATGCATGAAAAGATGAACGAATTTTGTTATAAGAAAAGATCATACCAAAAGCAAGGAAGGGAGTAATGTGTCGCTCTATTTTTATTTGTAGTTTGAAAACTTCAAAAAAAAAAAAATACACAACTTTCAAACATAAAAAAAATACAATTTCAATTCATTTTGAAACTGCTGCTCGTTACTTACATCTTCATCGCTTTTGCTGCTGCTGTGAGGCTTTTCAGAAGTCGAGAGTCGACTGGACTGTGTGCTCCTGATGCCGGTGCCTTTATGGTTTCGTTTTTTTATTATATTTTTTTTTGGTGCACTCATCTTGGTCGTAGCCCATGACGAGCTCGTCATTCAAACATTTAAAATAGGACCTTAACTTTTCCCCCACTGTAGAGCCTCACTGGGTCTTAATGTCCTTGTTACTCCACAAGGAAATTTATAAAATGTTATGCAAAATGAAATATGTCCCTTTTCATTCAAGAAAGGCAATGCAAGATATAATGTATCCCTTGTAGTGCATATTTTCATTCTTGAAAGGTAATGCATCTTTTCATTTATAAAAAGTAATATAGAAAGTAATGTAAACATGTATCTTTAGTTTTGTAGGCGAGCGACACATTACTTTTCCTATGACATCGCTGTAGAAAAATTCATGCATGTTTTCATGTATAGTCTATAGGAGCTATACATTACTTTATACATTGCTGTACATTACCTTTTCCCACTGGGAAGGTACTAAAGCGGGTGATAATAGGTAGAGAAAATATAAACTTTATTTATGACAGGATGACAACTTCTAGTACATACATTTGTACATATCGCCGTGCCATACGAAAACTAACACTTTTCAATTTTTTACGAAAATTAACTCTTTTAAAATTCTGTAAGAAAACCAACCCCATATTCATAAAAAATAAAATTTGCTTTATGAGCTTTTTAAAATGACACTTTTACTTTGTTAATTTGGTTTCGAGTGCTAAGTGACTATTATATATAAAGTAATTAAGTAAAACACAAACTTACTTAATTACTTTGCTTTTATTTTATGTCTGACGTAAACTAACACTTTTCGGTAGTACATTTTCTTCAGAGAAAAAATGAAAGTATTAGTTTTCGACTGACACAAAATTTTTGGTGTAAGTTTTCGTATGGTGCGTCGATATATATGTATAAATTATGTTTCAAAGATGCCTCAACTAAGTTTTCAAAGTACTTAAGTTAAAATACAATTATGATACTAAAATTCTTTATTGTTGTAGGTCTTATTAAATATAGTTAACGGTGATTGTTGACTCAACTTTTCACCTGGATTAGTTAGAAGTTCACAGAATTCGAAACACTTAGAAAAGTGCTTCTACTGCTACAAATATCAGTTTTGCAGTGAAAGTGATGGTACGGCACATTGGCTTCGTCATTACTTTTGGGGGGTGTGGTGATGTTAATAAACGATGTGAATATGATAATTTCTCACAGGATGTGGCATCTAATAATAAAATCAAAGTAATCCTCCGTTTACATTGAGTCATTGCGGCCGCATAATTCTAAGCGCACTGTACAGTGGCTCAAAACAAACAAATTTTTTCTAAATTATTGTTGTAGGACATTGTTAGCCTATTATTATTAGGGGGATTCATCAAACCATATAAGTTTACGAAATGCGTAAATTTATAAATTTACCAGCTCAGTATGAAATCCCTTATTTATGTAATTGATGTCAAACAAATACTTTGTATTTAAATTTAAACGCATACACGCTTTATAAGGTGTTTATAAGGTTTTATGAATCCCCCTATTATTTTTTCTAAAACCAGGAATACCTACTTAGGAAACTGAGCAGCCCAGTTCCCTCAGAACTTTTTTTAAGTCCGGAAAAACTCCACAATTCTTTTCTCTAGGAGGAAGAATAATTTGGGAAGACGAATTTCAAATAATGTATTCGATAAGGTTGGTGGGATCAGTTGTTTCATCAAGTATGATTTTGTTATGGCTATGAAAGATTAAAATTAGTTTTTTTTTATGTGTGTAGATACCGAAAATACCACTGTGCATTCCATGCTCTCTGATTTAAGCTGGCATTTGATTGTCCTGATACACAGCAGGCATTCGCTAGCAGTTGAGTGTGGTGGAATGGTGAAGCAACGCTGCAACCAACCGCGACAGGAACGTAATCGTTAGGGCTCTTCCTGTCTTATGAGTATCATTGCATGCCTTAAATATGTAAAGCCACTTTGACTTTGTTATTGACATTTAGGAACTACCGCTACTACATATGAAATGGTCGTGATTTAAATTAAGATAGAGCTGTGAATTCATGCCATTCATGTAGGTACTTACATATGTATATATTTGACAGGAAATATGGAAGTTTGGTAGACTCAAGTAGTCTGAGAGAATGGACCAATGCAATTGCATTTTAACTGACAGTCGAATAAAGCGACCGGGAAAAGGTTACCGGTGAAAGAAGAAACAAGAAACTCCCACTCGTTTGGAGAAAGCAAGTGGATAAATATATTTTCAATTGACTAAAGTTAGTAACAGAAAGAAGCGACTTTGAACTCCCAAAACCGCTAAATGCGCTCTCCCCAGATTCATGCCTATGAGCATGCATAACTGTATCAGAATTACATAGTTAATTGATTTGTTTTTTATTCCAAACAGGATTACCGAATGAGATTACCGATAATCGTTTCAATAGTGGGAGAATAGAGCTGATATGGGGTTGGACTGGCTTTTGAAGTCGAACGTGGCCTTCGTCACAACCTATGTCATTAGTGTGTTTGCAAGTGTGACTTTATTGTTGTTTCCTGCGCAAAGCAGTATACATTAGGGTGGATAAAAAAAAGACGACCTATTTAAAAATTAAGTAAAATTACCAAATTTGATTTTTTTAATGGCAACTCATTTGAAAAACTGCGATTATCATTTTCTACGAATTAACTTTAAAAAGGTGATTACAGAATTATGCCCAAAATGTCCATACTATAACCATACCATTACCATACCATTACCATACCATTACCATACCATTACCATACCATTACCATACCATTACCATACCATTACCATACCATTACCATACCATTACCATACCATTACCATACCATTACCATACCATTACCATACCATTACCATACCATTACCATACCATTACCATACCATTACCATACCATTACCATACCATTACCATACCATTACCATACCATTACCATACCATTACCATACCATTACCATACCATTACCATACCATTACCATACCATTACCATACCATTACCATACCATTACCATACCATTACCATACCATTACCATACCATTACCATACCATTACCATACCATTACCATACCATTACCATACCATTACCATACCATTACCATACCATTACCATACCATTACCATACCATTACCATACCATTACCATACCATTACCATACCATTACCATACCATTACCATACCATTACCATACCATTACCATACCATTACCATACCATTACCATACCATTACCATACCATTACCATACCATTACCATACCATTACCATACCATTACCATACCATTACCATACCATTACCATACCATTACCATACCATTACCATACCATTACCATACCATTACCATACCATTACCATACCATTACCATACCATTACCATACCATTACCATACCATTACCATACCATTACCATACCATTACCATACCATTACCATACCATTACCATACCATTACCATACCATTACCATACCATTACCATACCATTACCATACCATTACCATACCATTACCATACCATTACCATACCATTACCATACCATTACCATACCATTACCATACCATTACCATACCATTA
Source organism: Campiglossa producta (assembly GCA_964058755.1). Lineage (NCBI taxonomy): Eukaryota > Metazoa > Arthropoda > Insecta > Diptera > Tephritidae > Campiglossa > Campiglossa producta. Next base: position 42,386,066 of record CAXKVI010000003.1, on the reverse strand, counting down.
CCATACCATTACCATACCATTACCATACCATTACCATACCATTACCATACCATTACCATACCATTACCATACCATTACCATACCATTACCATACCATTACCATACCATTACCATACCATTACCATACCATTACCATACCATTACCATACCATTACCATACCATTACCATACCATTACCATACCATTACCATACCATTACCATACCATTACCATACCATTACCATACCATTACCATACCATTACCATACCATTACCATACCATTACCATACCATTACCATACCATTACCATACCATTACCATACCATTACCATACCATTACCATACCATTACCATACCATTACCATACCATTACCATACCATTACCATACCATTACCATACCATTACCATACCATTACCATACCATTACCATACCATTACCATACCATTACCATACCATTACCATACCATTACCATACCATTACCATACCATTACCATACCATTACCATACCATTACCATACCATTACCATACCATTACCATACCATTACCATACCATTACCATACCATTACCATACCATTACCATACCATTACCATACCATTACCATACCATTACCATACCATTACCATACCATTACCATACCATTACCATACCATTACCATACCATTACCATACCATTACCATACCATTACCATACCATTACCATACCATTACCATACCATTACCATACCATTACCATACCATTACCATACCATTACCATACCATTACCATACCATTACCATACCATTACCATACCATTACCATACCATTACCATACCATTACCATACCATTACCATACCATTACCATACCATTACCATACCATTACCATACCATTACCATACCATTACCATACCATTACCATACCATTACCATACCATTACCATACCATTACCATACCATTACCATACCATTACCATACCATTACCATACCATTACCATACCATTACCATACCATTACCATACCATTACCATACCATTACCATACCATTACCATACCATTACCATACCATTACCATACCATTACCATACCATTACCATACCATTACCATACCATTACCATACCATTACCATACCATTACCATACCATTACCATACCATTACCATACCATTACCATACCATTACCATACCATTACCATACCATTACCATACCATTACCATACCATTACCATACCATTACCATACCATTACCATACCATTACCATACCATTACCATACCATTACCATACCATTACCATACCATTACCATACCATTACCATACCATTACCATACCATTACCATACCATTACCATACCATTACCATACCATTACCATACCATTACCATACCATTACCATACCATTACCATACCATTACCATACCATTACCATACCATTACCATACCATTACCATACCATTACCATACCATTACCATACCATTACCATACCATTACCATACCATTACCATACCATTACCATACCATTACCATACCATTACCATACCATTACCATACCATTACCATACCATTACCATACCATTACCATACCATTACCATACCATTACCATACCATTACCATACCATTACCATACCATTACCATACCATTACCATACCATTACCATACCATTACCATACCATTACCATACCATTACCATACCATTACCATACCATTACCATACCATTACCATACCATTACCATACCATTACCATACCATTACCATACCATTACCATACCATTACCATACCATTACCATACCATTACCATACCATTACCATACCATTACCATACCATTACCATACCATTACCATACCATTACCATACCATTACCATACCATTACCATACCATTACCATACCATTACCATACCATTACCATACCATTACCATACCATTACCATACCATTACCATACCATTACCATACCATTACCATACCATTACCATACCATTACCATACCATTACCATACCATTACCATACCATTACCATACCATTACCATACCATTACCATACCATTACCATACCATTACCATACCATTACCATACCATTACCATACCAATACCATACCATTACCATACCACCCACCCTAATGTTCATATATCTGAACTACTTTCGGTAGACCACCAGCTGTGCAGGTGAAAAATGCCAAAGTGATGAACGTGCTGTACAAAGGCTGTAGCAGTTATATAGCTAGGCTGGGATGTGGGAGGAAGATGCTGGCCACAAAAAGAAGGCGGTTCTATCTTAGCGTAATCGTTTGCTTTTTGGGGGTTTGCCATTTGGTTTTTAGCTTGGTGAACTATTCTGATAGAAGTCAAAAGTCAGTCGTTATCGAGCATTTTAGCAAAACGGTCATTTCCGAGTACAATTTAAATTAAATGTAAAAATATATGCGCAAAAATATTCAAAGTATTGAAAAATTCATGTGAAACGGTATAACATTTAATTTTGGAAAATGTTTTAAATTTTTGCAACAAAAATGTTTGTTAAATTCTGAGAAATTATTAAAATTAAAAATATATGAGGAATTCCAGTGCAATATAAATAAAAAAGTTAAAAATAGAAAAAAATAATTAAAATCACCAAACAAAAAAGATAATTTGAAATAATAGAGTAATGAGTGTGAGTGTCGATATGGGCGTAATGTGGCATTTCGGTGTGCGGATGCAGCCTCCAACGTCGCACATAAATCATCAGCATTATCATCATCATCCGGTTTCTGGGCGTTCTGTTATCTATAACGGCGCTTTCGGTGAGAATAAAAAGCGATAACTCGCAGAGCCGCCGGGAGAAAATCCGGGCCCGGGGTGAAAAAAAACTACGGGCCCCCATACTAAATGAACAAGTTCTCAAAATCAAAATTACCATCTTTTATATATTTACATACAATGGCTCTCAGCTTATTTCGTGCAGTAACACTTTTTTGAATTTCGATAGACGGGGTGCTAGGCACGGTTGCCACTCCAAAACAAAACGGTGGACCATCGGCTTTAAAGTTTTGCTTAAACATTTGAGGTTTTTTCGAATCTTTATGGAAAACTGACAAAAAAATTATGCAAAACCATAAAAGACGTTGCATAATATGCAAAAAAAAGCATAAATTTACATTTAGTGTTTTATATGAAAAAAACGGAACATACCCCCTTCTTCCACAATTCATATTGAAAAGTTGTGTACATACCCCCTTCATCCATGAATTATCTTCTACAATTTTCACGATAGCAAAGTTCTGATAAGACAGAAATATAGATCTGCATAAAAACTATTCACCAATGCCAAAAACAGAAATTGAGTGAGAATGCGACATACCCCCTTCATCCATGTATGTCTTCATATGAGAATGTCGTATACCAACAATTTATGAAGTTAAAATTCATTTACATAACTTAAATAAAATTGCGAACCAATAGTTAACTGTAAAACTTAAGTTAACCTGCCTCTGTGAAATCGGGCCTAAGGGGCCTAATCGTGAACAGATACTTCGACCTGCGAAATTTTTCAATAAAATTAGTCTAAGGTCCGTTTTCTCGAGTTCCCGTTAACGTCAAAGTTCATTGTCAACTTAACAGCCATTTCGTCATCCCTTTGAACACTAGGATGTACTGGGTCTGGATTCTCTAGCAGTGAGTTTTGAAATTTAAAATTTTACAATCGATAGCTCCGATAAACGGATTTTAGAGTATAACTCCTGTTATTGAACAGGTATAAACGTGAAATTTTTTAACTATTGCTATTTTCGCATAGCCCCTATACAATCGATTGTATCAATAAACGTGGTTTGGACTATATATATTCTATATTTATCAGCGTAAGAGCGTCACTCCTTTATAGTTTGTTCATGTTTCAAATAACGTGACTCATACTCATGAAAGGTATAAAGCCTTCGTCACAGCCGAAGACAACCTTTTCCTTACTTTTTATACCCAGCGTACTAGTACTATAGTACAGGGGTATCAGTGTTGCCGTTGGGGACCCTAAAGGGTCAATTTGACCCTTTTTTAGAGCCAGGATCCCAGGCCCTACTTTTTCAAAAAAACACAAAGCCTTCGGCATATCCGAATTCGACCTTTTCCTTACTTCAGGGGGTATCAGTGTTGCCGTTGTGGACCCTAAAGGGTCAATTTGACCCTTTTTTAGAGCCAGGACCCCGGACCCTACTTTTTCAAAAAACACAATTTGTGACCTTTTTTTCACTTTCAAACTGCAATGAAATGCATTTTTGTCGATTTTTTGTTAAAATCCAAAAAAATCTTCTTGTTCCTTTTTTGCTCTTCTTATATCGGGAACTCCAGCCGATTTCCAAATGTAGGTATTGTCTAGATGAAGTCTTACTACTGGCAACACTGACAACTCCGTCATATGTATGTATCTATACATCAGGGTGATTCAAATAATAATAGTTTTATGGGTCTTATCCCCTACAAAGTTAACAAGCTAATTTTTTCTGAGCGGCTTCCTTTCCCCGAGACAACCACACTTTGTTGCTTCGAATTTGGTAAGTGCGACCCCTGGGAGGTAGGGGCGTCAAACATGTCAATTTGGTGCAGGCAAATTTTTTACCAATAACAGTTTAATTTTTTTTTATTAATTGCCACTGTCGTTACCAACTCAGGAATATATGCGTCCTACAAATTGGGTGCGACACGAAGTGGATCCGACAGCCCAAACATGTCAAAATGACGTCATCGAAATTTTTATTAACATCTAGCTACTTTTTTCACAGTTCGTATGTCATATTGCGTGTCATCTTGTCCTCTAAGGTCGTGCTCGAAATCTTTTAGGCTCGGCGTTTTGTATTTATCGAATATTAAATGCACTTCTTTTCTATTGCGAGTAATATATTTCAGAATGTATTCCGAGATTTTCCCGTACTTATCTGAAACACTTTTAATTAGATGAATGTATCGATTTGGTTTTGACCGAAAACATCTCTTTGCATTCTTATTTCTTTCAATTTTCCATTAATTTTAAAATTCATTATTTTATTTTTTTTATAACTTTATCAAGAATTGATAAATTTCATTGCTGACTGACTGTCCTTTGGATATGTTAAACAGACGAACCTCTGGCCAGTCTAACTAAAAGGGTTGTTGTATTGCTTTATTGTTTGCAGCAATGTGTTCAAATCACTAGTATTTTTTTAATCGTAGACCTTTGCAGGTCTTTGGTTGTCATCTGTTGAATCCATATCACAATATTTCATGGTTTTGGATATAATGCTTGTTCGAAATGCATGTGTTATAGACCATTTCTGCCTGGCCGAAAACGAGTTTGTTAATCCAAATTGATTGTTCGAGTGAATCGATGGGTATCCTCGAATATGGTTTCGGCGTTCTCCTGATGCCCAAAAAACTTGCTTTGCAGTCCTCAAGCAATCCCGGATTCTTAGACTCGATGTGCATTAATTTGTCATAGTAAAATACATAAATATACTTTGCATAATTGTGGTGATTCATTGAAAAAAATATATATATTTGTTACTTTTGGCAATGTATGTACGAATAAGTCAAAATCACCCGTACACGGAGGGAAATCTATGGATGGAACATCCATAATTATTGATACCACATTAAATAAAAATTGATAATCCTGTCCCATCAATGAATATGAATGTTCCATCAATACATTTTTGATAAATCACTATTGAAGTGGTATCCATAAAACTATTGATAAATTCTAAATACTTGGTTTAAAAAACAAAATTCCATACAAGTTGATATATGGTTTCAGTGGGACTCGAACACTGCTCCTCTGTTACGTTAGCCCAGTGTTCTACCATTCAGCTGCGACATATTATTAAATTTTTAGAAAAATTTCCCATCTTAAGAAATTAAAAAAATTGTGAATCCAAACAAATCTTACAACAAGTTGTAATATTGTTAGAAAATCCATAGTAAAAATTGTTGAACTATTATGATTATGCGTTCCAGAAAAATTTACATTTCGCCCATACATATTAATACGCTGTCTCTACCATTATTACTATGCAGAAAATATAGATATGGATATAGCAACACTAGAAATTCATAATAAGACCATAGATAATGACACGCCGTTCAAATATATTGGTATTCTATCCATAAATATAAAAAACAGTACATCATATCGAAATGGTTGCCATGTTATTTAACTTTTTATTGGAAGCAAATAATATTTGATAAATTGCTCATTCTAAATGAATGTTGAATCAAACTCATCGCTATCAATAGTGATATTGTCACAACATTCAAGGCATTTCTATCAGTGTACGAATGCTATTGTCTAATATAAAATAATATTCAACCAATCTTGTATAAATCAAATAAATTTGAGGGGTTTCCCCATGTAAAATTTGCAGTGCAAGAGAAAGCAAAGGAGAATTAACTGAGCCACTAGCTACAATCTCGCTATCTATAAGAACATTTTGTTAATTCAGAGCCACTAATATATTTTCCGATGGCTTTAAAGTACGACAGCATAATATGGAAGGATCCAAAGTTAATGAACAGCTTTTCAAATTTTGTCTCCGAGCTCTGTATTCGTGAAGCGACTTTAGCCATAGCTAGATCGTAAGTAACGGTTAGGAAATTTTTGTCACATTCGCTGGCAATTTGCATACTTCTTCGCATCGTCTCTTTAACAACTGCTAGATCCGTTGGTGAGATATTGATTTGCGTTAGATACTCAACTTCTTGGGTTCTGCTATCATCTTGCACCAATCTGGCATTATATCCTACCCACATTGGGACATTTACTATATTTAATTTATGGGAAAGCATCCAAGCTAAATTCTGGTCGGCTTTGTGTATGTATGAATGCACCACAAAATGCACAGTCAATGAACTATATTGTTTGCCGAGTAGTTTGGCATTACTGGCTTAAAGGTAATCAGAAATGAACTAGTATGAATACACAACAAAATGTATAGTCAATGAACTAGAATTTTCGCTGAGTAGTTTGCCACTGAATGGTTTAAAGCTAATCAACAATGAACTGGTATGCATATGCCACAAAATGTTTAGTCAATGAACTAGTATGTTTGCTGAGTAGTTCGGATTTTGACTGCAGGGATTATACCCACAGTATCGTGTAAAGTACTTTTACCGGAGCTCGTTTCCACATATCTATCAAAGTTATCCCAAGTCAGGCTTTTTAAAGCTATACCTAATAGTACATGTTTGGCCGGCTTGATATTACCCCTTGTTATGCTGTAAATTGAGTCTTGTGAGAAACTTTCAGATAATGCCGTAACACTGAACCTACTTAACCATTTCGAAATATCGCATTCCCCTTGATCTACCGTGTCGCTGTCAATCAAATCTGGTAATGGCTTTTTTTTGTATACTGAGTACCTATTCTAGTCCGATACTTTAAAGCGAAATCTTGAGTTTCTTGCTCGAACAAAATATTTTTAATGTCTTCATCACTAATGGTCCCAATATCCACTTTTGCAGATATCACAAATTCCTTGTTACATATATCAACAAATGAGATTTGATGTTTTAGTTTACGTTGTATATGGGCCTTCAGTGTATGAGTACTGAAAAAGTTAGCATCAAGATCTGCAACCTCATACATTTCAGTTAAAAAATCCGAAAAGCTATTTTTGATGTGACAAGGTGAAATTATTCTTTTATAAGATGTTTCCACCATACACAAACACCGTGTTTGCCGGTTTTGGGTTTGAAAAAGCCGCAAGTGTATGCAAACCCAAAGCAAACGCGCTTTGAAAAGGGGTTTGAAATGGGTTTGGGTTATGAAATTTGTATGAGATTTTCGAATGGTGTTTTGTTTGCTTCTAAACACGCTAGGAAAACACGGTGTTTGCTTTTGGTGGAAACACCGTATTATTTTGGATAATTTCATCCTCTAGGTATATAAGCTATTATTTTCTCTCGAGCAGCCTTATATAAGTCCCTTCTTGCAACCCAATCATCAGTTGCTTTTCCTTTGAAACTTTAAAAAAAGGTCATACTACAGTAGTTGTGGTAACTTAAGGTGCTACCAAAGGATTTAGTCTCCTTATTTACTTTCTCAATCATATCCATATCACCCAGTTCTGCGGCATACTTTTTAACTTTTCCAAGAAATCGAATTTTATTTTTTATTTCACGACATAGCATTTTTCTATGTTTGCGCTGTATACGCCTTTTAGTGCAAAAAAAAAAAAAACACTTATCCGGTTTTCCATCAGCAGAACTATCTCGGCAATCCTGGACGCCGCGGCCTGGTTAAGAAAACGTGTTATCGGAGAAGATATCGCTATTTTCAGCGATAGCCAAGCGGCCATCAAATCCCTTGGCTCATACACGTTCAACTCTGAACTGACGCTCAGCTGTCGTCGATCTCTTCAGGAGATGGCCCAACAGAACCGCGTAAACCTCATATGGGTCCCGGGACATAGGGACATTGAGGGAAACTGTAAGGCAGACGAGCTTGCCAGGCAGGGCACGACCAAGCAGGTTCTTCAGGATAAAGAGCGCTTAGGTATGCCGTTTGCCACATGAAAACTAATGCTGAAGGAGCACACACTCCGTCAAGCCAACGATGGCTGCAATCCCCAGGGCAGATGGCAGATGGCTGCAATCCCCAGGGTGTCGGATATCGAAACAAACCTGGCCAAAATGGGATCTTAAAAGGTCTAGACGCATTTATGCCCTAACTAGGAGGGAAATCTGCAGATTGATAGGGGTATTAACCGGTCACTGCCTCATTGGTAGGCATGCAGAAAGGCTAGGTGTGCCCTACCGACGATGCTGCAGGAGTTGCAAAGATGATGAGGAGGAGGAAACAGAGGAGCTCCTCATCTGCAACTGTCCGGCTTTAAGCGGGGCGAGAACGCGCTTTTTGGGAGTTCCGTTCCTGGATAGCCTAAGCCAGATCGCGGAACTGGACATAAAGGACTTGATGGGCTTCATAAAGTCATCTAAGTGGTTCGAGGAGGAGTAACGGTGTCGGTTTAGGAGTGTCAGTCCCGGGATTCTGCTATGTGGAAAATCCCAACAACTGAGGGATTTTCCATATGGCTGGGTCCCGGGACTGCCTTTCCTTGTGTTGGTGGTATCACAACGGGCCTTTCAAAACTGGCCTAAGTGTGCCTCTGCGGCAGCCACTTGAACCTAACCTAACCTAAATTTGGGTTGAGACTGATTTACATGAGTTGTTGTCGATGTCCTATATTGTATTCAACCATCAAATGCAAGTTGTCGATCGGTCGAATTAATATTAACACGGTGGAATGACAAAAAATCGACCAGGAAATCGACACTTATTTTGAGGCTAGAATATTAGAAAACGGCTAGTCGGAGAAACTTTTAGGCTACGCAGCTTTTGTAGGGAATCCGAACTCAAAAATATGTTCAGGTAAATGGTGTTTTACAGCAGGGTTCAAAAATGCTTAAAAATTTTCAAGCACATGATTTTGATTTTGCTTTTGCTTGAAAAAATCAGCAGCCGCAGCAGCAGCACGAGAAAAGCCTTTAATCAATCAATTGATTGCTATTATACAAATATGCATTGCTTCTCGAGAGGCTTTTAATATATTCTGATTGCTGCTGCTGCCAAGAGTGAAAAGCGAACTGCTTGGGAGCTGTAAAGCAATAATTAAATCGATTGATGTAAACGTTGGATCTTTTTTTGTACCTTTTTGGGACAGTTTGAGGATCATTATGGGACTTTCTGGAAAATCTCTATGAAATTTTTAGGGCCAATTTGGGATACTTTTGGAATCATTTCAGGATCGATTTGCGAACCTTTAGAGCCTTTTAGGAGCAAGCAATATATGAAGCTAGCAACAGCCGTTTCAAAAAAGGTTGGATCAGATCGGGGTTGGTATTTGAACATTCTCCTTCGCCACGCAGGCGAAAAGTGGTTGGTATCATGAGGAGACGATCCGCATGTCGGACACTCATCTATCACGTCGGGGTTCAGTCTTCATATGTAAGAGTTAAACCTGTAGGTGATTGTGATTGCAGGACAGAAATCACCGGACGGCAGCTGAGAAAGGAGTTTACCGCCTCTGTGTTGATGTGTTTATTGTTCCAAATATTTAATAAAAACCGGCCGAAAACGTCCTTTATCCACCTGTTTAATATAAGGGTAAAGCCATGTGAAGTGTGCACAAAATTTTGTGTTTTTTTTCAAAACACCGTCGATTTTGAAACTTGTCATTTCATTGGATAGTGGGCCAGACTCAAACCTCGTGCTAAAAATATTTCGTCAAAATTCGTCTTTGTTATTGGAGGTTGAATTTTTGATAATTTTCAGATCATGATAATATTGAAAAATTATTTTCTCATAAACTACTCTACTGCAGATAAATCAATGATTTTTTTTTTACTTACAGATAATTGTTTTTGCTATATTATAAGTATTTTTTTTGCGATCTTATTGTTTAAACAATTATACTTTAAATCATTTTTTTTTTTTAAACAAATAATTTTTTTTTTTCGTTCTATACGATCAAAAAAATTTCAAAATATGGAAAATAACGCGTAAAACAGTCACCTTTAGTAATCAAAAAAAAATTTTTGTCCATTCATACCATTCCAAAGATATTGCATTTTTTTGTCACCCCTTGCGATCAAATTGTTAAAAAAAAATTTTTAAACAAATAACATTTTTTTTTTTCGTTCTGCATGCTTAAAAAAATTGAAAATATGTCAAATAGTGCGCAAAACGATCATCTTTGGTAATAAAAAAATGTTTGTACTTTCATACCAATCCACACATTTCTTATTTTTTGTCACCCTTTGCGCTCTCCCAATGCGTTGCACATAGACCGTTGGGTGTGCTGAACAATAGTGTTCTGCATTGGTCGTTGTTATCAAGTTATTTTCAATTATAACATACATAATGTGGCGAATGTTATTAAGAATCGCTCATCTTTCAACACTAGTGTATTTCCACCACTAGCGTCACTACCACAACTACAGCTGTTTAGATACATGACGTGAGAGCGAGTGTTTGCGAATGTGGCACAAAGAGGAGATGATGATAGATAAACGCTTCGAGAACTGTTGCACGAATAACCCAGAAATGTGTAGACATTTCTAGGTGATGAAGCCGCAGTCTACTAGGGTATATAAAAGCGCAGAGACAACGCACGTCAATCAGTTTATTTTCAACTGTTGTACAGTGAAGTACTGAACAGTGAGTTAGCCCGCGATATTGTACTACGGTTTTAAGTAGTAAAAAAAGCGTACTATTTATTAAGCAGAATCTGGGTGTTTTATTTAACGTACAGTGATCGAACTCAGGGAAAATAGTCGAGGAATCATCGAATTCGTCACAATACATATCTACATTTAGCAGAACGTATGAGCATAGGAAATAAAAAGGGATAACGTTTTTAAGTTTATATTTTATATCTTTATTAGTTGTAAGATATTAGGAAAACAGGTAATTGTTTCACAATACGTAAACCTACATATTCAATACATGGGTACATACATACATATTTAACAATATGTTTTTACAAAATAACCTGAAATATTCCACCATAACTTGTACAAAATGGTTTCAAAATTGTTCAGTGTAATTTTTTTGTTTTACGTTGCCTACATGCAAATAATATTTTCCACACTTGAAAAAATTTTACTTCGAATCTTTTTGTTAAACATTGGTTGAAAATGATGGAATTGCCGTATGTTTTTTATTGCTATGGCTTTACTTGTGCGATTTTGAAATTTATTTTCATTTTCAAATTTCTATTGCCTGAAACGCATTTTTTGCCCATTCAAAAAGACTTCGAGCGTCGCGTATGTGTTTTTCCGCAATACGCTGCATACTTGCTTTTCGTGCCAGCCTTTTGACAGTGTCCCACACCCCATCGCAAGCTCCCTTGCCGTGGGATCTCGCGAAAAAGTTCCACTCAGCTGCAATTCCAAAGTCTTTTTCGTGATTATATAAATTTAAAAAGTTAAATTTATTTTTGTATTGCGCTGCGGCTCCGTCAGAGTAATAGAACAATTTTTTTACATTCCTGGACCCAAATTATTATTATTTTTTTTTTTATATAATTCGCAAGTCTTGTATTGAACAAGTGAACTGAACTTAAATCATGAGTCAGTTTTTCCGATATAATCACAAAATATAAGTGATGTAGAACACCATCAGCACGATAGTAAATTACGTAAGGGTGTATGGTTACTTGAGTGTTTGACCAATGGTGCGCCTAGATTTCATCTTGAATCTGAATTGCATAATTTTTCGCATTGGGAGAGCGCAAAGGGTGACAAAAAATACGAAATCTGTGGATTGGTTTGAAAGGACAAACATTTTTTTATTACCAATGTTAAGATGAGAAGATGACAATTGAAATAAACCGAACAAGCTTATAGTTTGTTTGTTCCAAAACGAGTGTTTATAGCGTTTATTTCTAAAGGAAATTAAAGTTGACATAAGTATATGGATACATAAATATAACGATTTTGACACATTTACCGCAGTTCGCGTCCTTCTTCTAAGCTCGTTGCGACACTAATAAAATTTAACACGTTTTCATTGTGTATCAATACAAAGTGTAAACTCTTCTGCATAGACGTCAAAATTCCAAAATGAGTTTAACACCTGTTTGAAAATTTCAAAGTGAGTTTAGTCACCTGTTTTTAATTTCTTTTTTGCCTCACTTCTTTCCATCTTCCCATCTCTTTCTACCATTAGGTAAAAGATAGGAGACCGCCATGTTGATGTGTGCAGGATGTTAAACAACGCCATTGCTTTTCTGTTATTCGGTGCTGGCGACATTTTAATATGTGCAGGATGTAAACAAACCGACACTTTAATGTGTGTTGTCAAAAGAAGAGTTCACACTTGTTATTGATACTAAATCACTGATAGGCATTCCTAACTCAAATGAGCAGCACGCATGTGTGCGTGCGTGTACATGTAATCTTACGCTCTTAATTTCAGTTGCTGTTGAGAGCAAAAAATCAAGTTAGCCACAGTGGTGTTAAAAAATCATTTTCCTGCCAGTCTTGGCGTAGACCATTGTACAACTGTACAAGTAAGATATGAATCAGCTGTTTGACTAACAGCTGTGCTCACCTGGTCGGGTTCCCCTTATTGGATGCCACTCAACGAAGGGTGTCATTCGTTAGGACCAAAATAAAAGTAGTAGTAGCTTGTGACAAATGTTTAATAACTTCATAAATAATAGAAACTATGTGCCGAAAATTATTTATTATAGCAACTAATTTGATCTGGAAATGTTTGTACAAAGATTTTACTTGTTTAGCGAAAATTTTTTCATATTTTCTAAAACTTTCTCAAACTTTTAGCACTACGCAGAAAAGCAACCCTGTGGTTGATATTTCCATGACAACTCTCTTGTTCTTCTTTGTTTACATAAAACGCAACTTGCTAATTGTATAAATTTCTGTGAATATTTTTAATAAACAAGCATTTTTCTTACTTACTGCATATATTAGTAAAGTGCCCCACCATTTAAATGTGTTTTTTCATAGATGCCTGTGCTTATTTTCTTTTTGTACTTTGTGTGTGCGTGGCGTGCATATAAGGGAGTGTTCACATGCTGCTACAAAGTTGCTTATATAGCGTTTCCACCAAACATACACCGCATCCTTTGGGTTTGGAATAATTGTCAACTGTTTCTGATGCGTGTTCCTCCTCGTTGCTCGGGCGTGATAGATCGCGTAGCTTTGTTATGAATAATCATAGCAATTAAATAATTATTATTATTACCTTGCATTAAACTCGAGGAAAAGCGACAACAAAGACGACGTATTGCACCCTCGCTGTTAATGTTGAGACTTATCACCAAATTTTCCATAAAATAATGAATAAACAGACATATTTGTATAAAAAATCATTGTTTATTTAAATAAATAAATAAAGAAAATAAGTGAGTCCCATAACTCAAACATAAAAAAGTTACTATAATTGGACACAGTGCACTAAATCATTATCCTCACACATTCTTAATAGTAATATATTAAAAATTTAAGATTAGTGAGCTTTTTCACAAAGGGTTTCTTTAAAAAACAAAACAGCTTGTTTAGTTCACTGATATATACATACATTCTTTGTGTGGGAATATAACAATATGCAACAACAGCTAAAATGGACATAACCCTGTAAAACTGTTATTGATGGTTGGAGCAGGTCAAGCAGCTATGCTAACTACCTGCTCGCGTTCTTGTAGGAAAATAACGAAAATATCTGTTGAAACAAGCGATAACCGCATAAGTGGTTATTGCTGCAATGACAGTTTTGGTTTTTTAGGTAGAATTAAAGTGTTGTTGGCATGAAACATAATCGAAAACAAAAATATAAATTATAAAAAAGTAAAAAAAAAAACCAAAAGTGTTTGGTAAATTAAAAAGAATTTTTTTTTTTATATAATAAAAAAGCATTTTAAAATAAAAGGAAAACGGCGTTGTAAATTAAACAAAAAAACATTGCGTTGTAAAATAAAATTTATATAAGATCAAAAATAAAAAGCAGGAATCTTTACCAATAAACACACATTTTTTATAATACCCGTTTTGGTCCGTTAGGGATACAATTTTTTCTGAAAACAAATATTTAAAAAATATTAAGTATACATGTAGAACATTTCTTAAATAGCTTTTTGCTTTAATTTACACCATATAAACTTAAATGGTTAAATAACAATACTTAAAAATAAATGGGTTTATATGTATACATATATATTTTTTTACTAAACTCAAACTGTATAAAGCTAAGAAAATTATGAATGGCATAATATCTAATATCTGAATTTATGCACAATAATTGCCCATAAAGAACTTAACAAGAATTATTGAAAGAATATTTTCTCATATTTAAAACTTAAAGGTCAGTTACATAAAGCTTTATTTTGACTTTACCTCAAACTTTGACTTTGACAGAAAAGTTCAGTATACGTATTTAAACGAAGCATGGCAAATTGGAGACCTCAAAGTTGAAGCAAGGTTAAAATTTGGCAAACTCTCAAATTTTGCTTGCTTTGACAATCAGATCTTGATGACTTTGCTTTAATTAAGGAATAAAAAGTTGGAGGAAATAACAATTAATTTTTCCACTTTAACTTCGCAAAAATATCTGAAAGACGGAAAAATGCTGTTCTTTGTAAATAAATTAAATTATTAGCCGAAATTGTATTATAAAATTAAATATTAAAATAAACTTTTTTTGAAACGACTCACTTCATCAACTGCTTCGTTTGAACTAACAGTTGTGTATACACACACATATGTACGTACATATGCAGGGTTGCATTTCACGTCTGCAATGTATTTCAAAATATTCTTATTCATAAAATATGTAAATATATTGAAATCATTTAATTTATCATCAAAATAAATATTGAAATGTATAAAAACTTCAAAATATATTGATATTCAAATAGTTATAGTTCATATAATTGAAATGACATTATTTTTCATAAAAAAACAATCAATTTTATCCAAATAACAAAATTTGTTTAGTTCATAGGCATACATTTTGTTCTACATTTCCATACTAAATTGCTTTAAAAATATACCTACACGGCAACCCTGTATGGAGATTTCACTCCATTTCTTCTTGGAAATTTCAACCCTGGGCCTCGGGTTGCTGTGTAAGTTAAGCTAGTTTGACACTGTCTACAGTGTCAAAATTGGGTGTATTAGAAAGAGACAGAAATAAGGATAACTTACTTGTAGACCTGTACTATGGCGTAGACAGCAAAGGGGTAACATGTGTCGCCGCTTTGTTGATTGTTTCATGCGGTAGTAAATTATGCGCGATTTTAAATTAATGAAAGCGATTTCAGATAGCTGGATTAAAATGTAACGCAAAAATAAATGGGAAAAAGAATTTTTTCGGAAAAAAAGAATATACTTTTACAAAAGTATAAGGAATGGGTTTTGGAAAATGACGAAAAAAATGGAATTCTTAATTCAATTTTGAATGATCTCATTATCATATATAGATTTATGGCAATTTCTTGTTAGTAGTGCATTTGACAAATTTCTTGAAGTCAATCTGTTCCTCTGTTTTGAACAGATGAATTTCATGTCAGAAAAAATGTGCTCACAGAAGAATGTTGATGGGAAAAATGATAAAATCTTGAGGGAAATTTCCTTAAGGTTTTTATAAAATTCGCTATCTAAGTTTCTCCAGAAATTGGTAATGTCTGGTTCATCATTAACTGGCATTTCGTTTCTTAGAAGTAACAATTCATTTTGAATTTCAAATGAATATTGGGTTATGTCACAGGTTAACGGACTTTCAAATAAGTCAATTAAAGGCTTATGTTTTCGAAAGTCTTGAAATCTGTCTTCAAAGTTGAAAAAAAGAGTCTCCAATAACTGCGTGTGTTCATTGTTTACTTTCAAAATATCAATGCTATTAATTAAGGTGTAGGTTTTGGGAAAACTGGAATAGTCCCCACCTTTGACTTCAGAAAGCAGTAAAAATAAAACAGTTTGAAAATGAATAACTTCTCTAAATAATGTTGGTAACGTTTTTTCCTTTCCTTGTAATTTCAAATTAAGCTCATTTAAATAATTACATAAGTCAGAAAGAAACGCCAAATTAAAAATAAATTCGCTATCTTCTAAGGCCTGTGTCAATTCCTTTGTTTCATGCAAGTTCTCCACTTTTAAAAACTGTAGCACTTCATTCCGCAGAGCAAACAATCTTTTCAGACATTCACCCCGGCTTAACCATCGGACTTCGGTGAACATTTTAAGGTCGTTGTATTCAGCCTTTGAAGCTTCTAAAAACTCCTTAAATTTGCGATGGGTAAGTGAATGATGACCACCCCTTATTTTATTAATTATTTGCTCTGCAGTTTTCATGTAGGAAAGCGTGCTCAAAAATTTGGAAGCAAGAGTCAGTTGGTGTATAATGCAATGGAAGGAGTTAAAATTAATGCTATGCTTTCCTAACTGCCCTACGAAACCTTCTATTTTGCCAGTCATGACCTTTGCCCCATCCGTGCATACCCCGGCAAACTTATTTAGGTCCACTTCTGAAAGAAAGTTTTGGTGTAAAGTTTCAAATATTAACCTTCCTGTTACATTTCCATGAAAACTTTCTAGCGAAAGCATTGACTCGAATATTTCATAGTTGGAGTTTACGCATCGAACACAAATTACCATTTGACATATGTCATTTATATCCGTGCTTTCATCCAGACATATGGAAAAAAATTTGCAATCATTAATCTTTTCCATAATGGCTTTTTTAAGCGACGTTCCTATTTCATTTATATTTCTTGTTACAGTTCTGGTTGATAGAGGAACTTTTTCAAAGAAAATATGTAGGGGGCTGTGAAGTTTTTCTAAAATTTGTAGAACCATTTCTTTAAGAAAAACGCCTTCTGAAAAAGGTCTTCCCTTCCTAACTATGCTTGCACTTATAAAATTTGACAGATCCCTTCTTAGCTTGGTTTCCCCATTTCTGCAATTTCCATCGTCATTTTCCAAAACCCATTCCTTATACTTTTGTAAAAGTATATTCCTTTTTTCCGAAAAAATTCTGTCTCTTTCCACACCCTCGTACTTATCGAAATCTTGATGAAAAGAATTGTAATGTCTCTTAATGTTATATTCGCGGTTCCCCAACGAAGCGTAGCATAGGAGACATTGCATTCCCCCAAAAGCATCTTGAAGCTTTCGGCAGAATCAGTCCGTCAATACGTCACGTACGTGACGTACGTCGTGACAAAACGTACGTGCCGTACAGGGATGGCACATAGCGATTGACGTACGTCATGTTGAAGTACACAGATATGTCAACAAAGTAATTGGCGCAAAACGAAAATTATTAAAAAAAAACATAACAAAAGCAAAATTTCGGTTAAAAACATGGAAAATATTAAAGTAATACTTGTTATAGTCACTATTTTCACAATCCCGTTGTCAAATTGGCGATAAAATTGATTTTGACATTTGTCACGCAGCTGACGTTCCGTCAAAGTAGAAAATTGGCGAAGGATACCGGATCCGTTGACTGATACTTTGTCAATGTAGCGTTTTACATGCAAAATACACACATCCTACTCGGCTGTCAGTTTATTCCTTTTCCGGCACGTACGTGACGGACTGATTCTGCCGAAAGCTTTAATCATAAAAAAATTTTTGAAGCTCATTTTTAGCGCGCATAAATATTATAATCAAAATTTTGCTTTGAAGCGGTATTGTTGTTACTACCTTGCTGTCGGTTAAGCAACTGACGCGACAGATTTGTTCTTTGCACCACTGTATCAAAATTACTCTCGCATTTACCACTACAACTACTCAAATCGAAGTGCCTACCACTGTACTAAATGCACGTTTTTGAAGGAATAGCGAGCTAACGAAGTACGAAGAAGAGACGAAAAGTGTGGTGAGTGAGTTTACATGAATATTTGACAGTTAAATTAAGACAGTGTTGTCGATCAAAAGGTAAAATGAACCTTGCCAGTGTTGTGCACTCATATCAAACTGTTTTATCCATGGTGGATTCATAACATCCCCCACCCCGTGAATCAAAGTGTTTCACCACCTTCTAGGTCAAGCACCACAAGTTTGGATACCGGGCGACGAAGCACACCAGTCTTTCTTCTGACGTCAGCTCGTCGTACTTCACCAGCGGAGGCTTTGTATACCCGCTCCACCAAACCACGGCACCACTGACATCGCGGCATATCAGCATCACATATGTATACTAGGTCACCTTTTTGCAATGGCTTCGTTCTAGCGCACCATTTCACTCGCCTAGTTAGTGTAGGCAAATATTCAAGTATCCATCGTTTCCAAAAACGCTGGCGCAACTGTCTCGCTATCCGCCATTGCTTGCGTAAGGCGCAAGTCTTCTCTTCTGCTTCACTCAGGGCCGATGTGTTGACGGAGTTAGCCGTACCCAGTAGGAAATGGTTAGGCGAAAGCGGATCATCCTGATCAGCTGACGTGGCTATGTGCGTTAAAGGACGAGAATTAACAATATTTTCAGCTTCTATTATAGCGCTTTGCAAAGTGTGCTCTCGAGGCGCCGTCTCCTTTGACATATGATACAGAGCCCGCTTAACGCACCTACCCATTCGTTCCCAAATACCACCTTCCGAAGGATTGCTAGGACAGTTGAAGATCCATTCAACCCCTTTATTAGCCAGTTCACTCTGCACCTTTTCGCAGTCGAAAACGTCGTCGAAGCGCCGGGCTACCTGGTCAACGCCCACAAAGTTTTTACCATTGTCTCTTCGACTCCTAAAGCTTTCGGCAGAATCAGTCCGTCAATACGTCACGTACGTGACGTACGTCGTGACAAAACGTACGTGCCGTACAGGGATGGCACATAGCGATTGACGTACGTCATGTTGAAGTACAGAGATATGTCAACAAAGTAATTGGCGCAAAACGAAAATTATTAAAAAAAACATAACAAAAACAAAATTTCGGTTAAAAACATGGAAAATATTCAAGTAATACTTGTTATAGTCACAATTTTCACAATCCCGTTGTCAAATTGGCGGTAAAATTGATTTTGACATTTGTCACGCAGCTGACGTTCCGTCAAAGTAGAAAATTGGCGAAGGATACCGGATCCGTTGACTGATACTTTGTCAATGTAGCGTTTTACATGCAAAATACACACATCCTACTCGGCTGTCAGTTTCTTCCTTTTCCGGCACGTACGTGACGGACTGATTCTGCCGAAAGCTTTACTGGCACCCCTCGACGATTCATAAAATTTTTAATTGCCAAAATGCATGAGTCCGTTGTCAAATCGTGTGCCACCTCCAGGTGAATGGCACGAATGGTTAAGCAGGTGAAGAGTGCGATCCACCGTTTTTCAGTGCGCCGACCAATGGTGACCTTCAGCGGCCCAAAGTAATCAAGCCCAGTATAGGTGAACGGGCGGACGAACGGCGTTAATCGGTCGGCTGGCACCTCGCCCATGATCGGCGTAAGAGTCACGCTCCAACCTGCACAACTGGCAACCAGCTATCACCCCTCGAAGCACCTGCCTTAGCTTCACCACCCAGAACTTTTGTCTTATTTCTCCGATTGTGGCTTCAATATTCTGATGTTTCATCCGCTGATGATAGTCGAGGACAATTAGCGTAGTAATTCGATGGTTTGCGGGCATTATTATTGGATGAATTGACTCAAACGGGAGGCAGCTTGCAGCCTCGAGCCTACGCGCATTACTCCACAGCTATCCAAAATGGCGCCAAACTCCGAATCGGACTATTATCAGGCAGCATCTGTTTATCTTTTAGGCGACGTATCTCGTATGAATAAAAGGCAGCTTGAGTCTGGCGACATAATAGTTTTTCTGCTGAATCTAATTCCGAACTAGTTAATCCAAAGGCTTCGTTTAAACTTGACCGCTGGCGAACACGATTACCGAACCTAATAACCCAGGCTGTGGTTCTCTTTAACTTTATATACGAAGAAAAACGATTAAAAGTGATGAAGTCGGAGTTGGTGGCTATGAGTACGGGGCTGGTGCCGATTACTTCGGACATCACAGCACAATTATTGCGCTCGCCAATGTCTTGTGGCCAAAAATGTTCTGCTTGTTTCAATAACGTGGGGTCTGTAAACCAACGCGAAGAAGAGTCTAAGTTTATGTCTTGAGTCCGACGCGTCGCTTCGTCTGCAACATTGTTTCGCGTTGATATCCATCTCCAATCCTTAGGCTTCGTTGTGGCGAGAATCTCGGCTATTCGATGCGCCACAAATGGCTTATATCGACGGTGTGAAGATCTAATCCAGCTTATAACGGTTGAGGAGTCGCTCCAGAATACGCACGAGTGAACCGATA
This sequence comes from Campiglossa producta, assembly GCA_964058755.1. Classification (NCBI taxonomy): domain Eukaryota; kingdom Metazoa; phylum Arthropoda; class Insecta; order Diptera; family Tephritidae; genus Campiglossa; species Campiglossa producta. The sequence continues at coordinate 42,365,328 of CAXKVI010000003.1, read as the reverse complement.
TGTTATGTTCCTGGAGAACCATGTGTGCCATACGTGTACCAAGTACAGCGGCCTGCAACTCGAGCCGTGGAATTGTTGTAGCTTTTGTGGGTGCACATTTCGTTTTCGCGCATATTAGCGCGGTTCGTATCCCGTGGCTTGTCGTGTATCGCCAGTAGCACACAGCTGCATATGCTTCCTCGCTCGCATCTACAAAGGTATGGAGTTGAAGCTGCTCTGACTCGTATCCGGAAAAGTAATGACGCCCAACTCTTACTTGTGCAGCTCTCTGTACATCGAACAATTTTGTTGGTTTTAGTAAAGATAGAATAAAATCTGATTCTGACATGATGGGCTAAAAGTTTCTATGGATGAAATATTGCCTTGGTGAAGATTTTTCTAAATAAAATATAGAAATTATAGAAAAAAAACTAATTTCGTTGTTTTTACAGGGTGACAAAAAAATTAAAATTTTTTTTAAGGTAAGTGTTCCAACTAGGGGGGAACATTTTCAACTTTTTTTTTCCTCCTTACACCGTGATACGCTCTAATATACATACATATCTTACAGGGGGCAACCGATTCAGGAGTTGCACACTAAACAAAAATCATTGTGTATAATTGCTATTGTGGTTTCTGCAAACCAGGGTTTTGTGCAGGACCGTAAAACAATGAGACTGGGTTCTTGTTTGCAAAAAAGTGTTGCTGTGTTGCACAACTTTTCATTCCAATTTGTAAGGAAATTTTTAAGCGAATCTTTCAGCTTACGGTTTTATTATTTATTTATTGGCCTGTCGTGAAATGTTGTTAGCAGTTTTCATTTTTTTGTTGCCCTTTGCAGTACGTTTTTTAAATCTAACTGTCTACTTTAGCTGTCAACTGCTAATAAATTGGCTAAAATTATGGGAGGGGGTTCTAAAGACGGAGTTTGGCCTCAGGATCACGAATCCCGAAGCGCTTTTTTATTATTTGGTTCTCTGAGGAGATATTTGCAAGCCAAGTTTCAAGTTTTCATGTGGTTGTTGTATTTACATTATACTGCGCCTAAAAACGTCCAAAAAAGTGCGTACCGCGGCACAATTCAGGCAACACCCCGGACTTGTTCTGCACATAAATACCATGGATTCCGCCTCAATTTTGGTATCGAACCCGGGCCAATTTTCGGTTTTTTCGACCATAACTTTTCACTGAAACCAAAAATTAAATGAGGCCAAACCCCGTCTTTCGAGCCCCCTTAATTTAGCTAATTTATTAGCAGTTGACAGCTAAAGTAGACAATTACCGCTTATTTCGATAAAGTCGATAGAAATGATCAAAATTTGACCTAATGAAAACCAGACTTAAGAAGTTTTCAACCATTATTTTTCACCTTATTTTATAAATTTAGAAAACTATTACCCCTTTATTTACTACTAATTTTTTTACGCAATCGAATGCAACTCGGCGCTAAATGATACTATTTTCCAAAAAATTTAAATTTAAAATTATTCAACTGAGTATGTTTTGTACATTTTTACAGATCCTTACCAACTACTTAATGCTGCATCTCATCGATTGGTTGCGCAGGGTTCGGGACAAATACAATTGTGGCAATTTCTACTCGAACTGCTTGCTGATTCGTCAAATGCGACTTGTATAACGTGGGAGGGCACCAATGGCGAATTCAAGCTTATCGACCCCGATGAAGTTGCTAAGCGTTGGGGCGAACGAAAGGCAAAACCCAATATGAATTACGATAAGCTCAGCCGAGCTTTGAGGTAAGAATGAGTGAGCGAGAGCGTTATGGCAGACTTTTGGTGCGCAAACGCTCAGATACTTATCGAAGTAAACTTTAAAACAAAACCAAACGACAGCCATTAAAATGAACATAAATGCATGCCACGGTTACCACTTTTGTAATTTGCTACCATTTTTGATAACTTTTTGCTTTTAGGTTGTATATGGAGTTTACATCAAAACAAAGACAAATTTTTAAAGGTGTTGTGTTTAAAATAATTTGTCAACAGTTTCCATTAAGTTTTTGATGTAGGTATATTGTTTTGATATTATTTTAGGTTCCTCCAATAGGCACGTTATTGTTTGCAGATTTTTTAAGCTTATCTAATCCAAGGAAAAAGTTTAATTCGTACTATTTCATATTTATGTAGGTTCATCGCAAAAGCTAATAGTACATTTATACTGCACCAAATTTGGCGAATTTGAATGTGTCATTTTGAACCTGTTTACACTGGCAAATTTGCATTTGGCTTCACCTTCCCCGCAAGATCTTCTACCAGAATACAAAGCCACCGAAAGAAAATGCACCACCTTGATGTTTTAAACACATGTAGAGTAATAATAAATGAAGAATCAAGAAGGCTTCTCTCTTTTCTTAGTGGAACTGGTCCAATATCATAAAAAAAAATAGTTGAAATTGTTATTTAGAACTGTGCATAATGCAAAAGTTTTCACACGTTAATTACCCGTTAAAGTTCTTGCTGGGCAATTCTAAATGTGGAACACAGGCAGTGTTGCTATTTTGAGGAATTGTGGATTGTAATGTTCAGCGAATGAGGCCAAATGCGATGGAATTCCAAATTTGGAAATGAAATTTGTATGGAAAAAAGCGCCAAATTTACCAAATTTGGTGCTGTGTAAATGTACTATAAGAAACTTGAAAAATCTTTTTTATAATTTATAGTGCCTAGCAAATAAAAAAATTGCAGGTACCACTATTCTTTTTTTCTACTTTAAAATATGCGGCAATAATTTTTGAGTAGAGCGATTTGCACGTTAAAATTGTAGACACATGGGTACCTACCTCATTTTCGTCTTCTTGTAGGTTTGGCTTTTATCGCTTATGGTGACAACCACGGTTGCCGTTTGCCAAAAAAACGTACCAAAATAATTTGCTAGCCAAACAATAGCGGGACTCATCGAACCTTATAAGTTTACGAAATGCGTAAATTTAAGTGTACTTGATGTCAAACAAAAACATTTTACTTCGAAATTCTCATTAAAAAAGCATTGAATGCATTAAAAAAAATAATGTCGAACGGCGTCATTGTATTGGATAAATTTACGAACTCATTTACACACCAAAATCGACGCGGAAGTTTATCAAATTTTTGTAAACCTCGTCCCATTCAAATTTGGACAGTTCATTTACCCGCTTGATAAACTTACACGTTTACAAGCTTTATAAGGTGTTTATAAAGGTTGAATCCCCTTAAAATAACATTTATTAAATCAATTTTAAACACTTCATCTGCTGCCATAATTTAACACAGAAACGGGTTTTATGTATGTATGTGCATATGGTGATACAAATATAAGAAAATTTGCCAACCCTTAGGGGTCGCAATTTTTCCGCCCTTTCCCAAGTGGTACCACTTCACTTCTACTGCCAGTAAAGAAGGAGAGTAAAAGAGACACAACATCATGACTAAATAATTTTTTTGTAGTCATTCAAATGTAGTTTTGATAATTGTAGCAGTGTAAAGCTACATTTACACTGCTCCAAATGCGTCACTTTTGTTCTAGTTTTTTCGAGACCGTTCATTCACAGATTGAATTAGATCACCAAATTAGGTCAAATTATCGAATTCGAAATAACTTCGAAAATGCGACGCATTTGGCGCAGTGTAAATGTATCATTATTGGAGTTGCGTTGAAGTTAAAATGGCAAAAATGTTCCAAAATTGGAAGTTGTGTACCAACGTACCCGGAGAAAAAATTCGTACCAAAAATGGTACATTTCGGCCAAAACGGGAACCCTGGTGACAACAGCCAGCAGCTGGCTTTGAAGTTTCATAAAAAATTACATTCCAAATTCAAAAAAATTGCTTCATCACACAGACTCGGCTACTGGTTTTAAAAGCCAATAAGTAACAGGGAGATGACCATCATCGCCTAGGCCTAGGCGGTTAAAGGCTATTTTAAATAAGTAAGAGATTGCCATCATACGCGCTGAAATAATTTTATGTAAATGAGCTGTCAGCCGACAGGTGGCAGGAAAAGCTGTAGGTATATTTGTATGCTATTGTGGCGAATGTTCTCAAGAATCGCTCATCTCCCAACCTAGCGTATTTCCACCACTAGCGTCACTACCACAACTACAGTTGTTTAGGTCATAGTGTATCAATACCAAATGTAAACTCTTCTGCATAGACGTCAAAATTGCAAAATGAGTTTAACACCTGTTTGAGATTGTGGTTAATAACAAGTGTGATATCATAGACATAGTCGTGAAAACTTCAAAGTGAGTTTAGTCACCTGTTTTTAATTTCCTTTTTGTCTCACTTCTTTCCATCTTCCCATCTCTTTCTACCATTAGGTGAAAGATAGGAGACCGCCATGTTGATGTGTGCAGGATGTTAAACAACGCCATTGCTTTTCTGTTATTCGGTGCTGGCGACATTTTAATATGTGCAGGATGTAAACAAACCGACATTTTAATGTGTGTTGTCAAAAGAAGAGTTCACACTTGGTATTGATACACTATGGTTTAGGTACATGACGCGAGAGCGAGAGAGTGCGAATGTGACACAAAGAAGAGATGACGATAGATAAATGTTTCGAGAGCACTGTTGCGCGAATAGCCCAGAGGTGTGTAGACGTTTCTAGGTTATGAAGCTGCTGTCTGCTAGGGTATATAAACCGCGCAAAGACAACGCACGTCATTCAGTTTATTTTGAAGTGTTGTACAGTGAAGTACTAAACAGTGAATTAACCCGCGATATTGTACTACGGTTTTTAGTAGTGAATAAACCGTACTACTTATTAAGCAGAATCTGATTGTTTTATTTAACGTACAGTGATCGAACTCAGGGAAAATAATCGAGGAATCATCGAATTCGTCACAATTGTTGTCAGAAGCGGTATTGCTAAATAAATACAAGGACATTGAAAAGGATAACAAGGACATTGAAAAGGATAACAAGGACATTGAAAAGGATAACACGGACATTGAAAAGGATACCTAGGTCATTGTAAAGGTAACAAGGACATTGCAAGGATATGGCAAAGTTTAATGACTTGAAGATCCAACAACTCAAAAACGAGTTGGAGAAACGTGGAATGGTAGCAACAGGCAATAAGCCAGAGCTACAATCACGTCTACGCGAGGCTATGGAAGCGGAAGGAATCAAAGTTGACGATTATGTTTTTCAGCTTTCGGAAGAGGGAGCGACGAAAATTGAAGAGCAAAAGGATACTCCGGATTCAGTGGCAAATGTGGACACAAACTCGCTGTTGGCTGTATTGGCTCAGATGTCGACGAATATAACATCAAAGTTTGAAGAACAGAAAACTTGCATGGAGGAACAAGAGACACGCATTACGTCTCGGTTGGAAGAGCAGGAGACAAGAATGTTGTCGCAAATTTCGGCACAGGTATCGTCACAGATCTCCTCCCAATTAGAAGAACATAAGGCTTATATGTCATCTCAGCTGGAGGCACAGGAGGAACGTATGTCAGCACAGCTAAATATGCAGGACAGGAAAATAATACAGCTTGAGGAGAAAGTAGAAGCCGAGGTGGATGCGTTAAGAAGTCGTATCCAGGAGTTGCAGCTGAATCGTCCAAGTGTTTCAGCAAGCACTCCCAAGGTAAAACACCCATCCTTTGACGGTTCTGTTCCTTTCCAGGTATTTAAGCTACAATTTGAGAAGACAGCAGCTGTGAACAACTGGGGCGCTGAGGACAAAGTCGCTGCTTTATTTGTGTCATTGAAAGGATCTGCAGCCGAAATCTTACAGACTATTCCGGACGCTGAAAGAAACAACTATGAAGCGTTGATGGGAGCCCTTGAAAGACGTTACGGTAGCGAGCATAGGAGGCAGATATTTCAAATGGAGCTACAGAATCGCTTCCAGAAGGCTAATGAGACATTGCAGGATTTTGCATGGGACATTGAGAGGTTAGCTCATTTGGCGAACGCAGATGCACCCGTGGAATACATCGAGAGGGTAAAGATCCAAAGATTCATAAATGGAATAATGGATGTAGACACGAAGCGAGCCGCATATGCAAACCCCAAAAGGACATTCGCAGAGACGGTATCACACGCTTTATTACAAGAGACAGCCTCGATTTTATGTAAACCAGATAACAAGGTTCACCATGTGGAAAAGGAGACATCAGACTTGGTCGAAAAAATCAACAAAGTTCTGGAAGCCTTGAATGGAGCACAAAAGAAAAGCGATGGTGTCATTAAATGTTTCAAGTGTGGAAAGTCTGGCCATTTTGCGCGTTATTGCAACATCGGCTCCAGAGACTTCGGCAATGCAGGTGGACGTAAGGGTAACGCTGGAGGAGATGAGCAAGATGAATGCCCCGTAGTTTCTGTCTCGCAGTTCGGAGGGAAAGCAAGTAATGTTACTGTTAGAGGTTTCTTGGACGGAAAAGAGCGGTTACTCACTGTGGATACTGGCGCATCTCATTCCATCATTAGAAGCGACTTGATCCATAAGAGAGTAAGACCATTGCAGGATGCAAAGTTGCGGACCGTAACTGGCGAAAGTAAGCTGGTTCATGGAGAAGTGCGGTGCAAAGTTTTGATTGGGAATGTGACTACATACCACAACTTCTTAGTGGCAGATATTGTGGACGAAGTCATCATTGGCGTCGACTTCTTGGCTGTGAGAGACATTCACATGAACCTGAGAAATAGAGTTATGACATACAATGGCCAAGAAGTACCTCTGATTTTTGGACACAATATTGGGTATTGCACCAAAGGAGTTTCATTAGAGGTGAAGCACACGGACACTCGAAAGGCAAAGGTACCTCCTCAACCAATGGCTTTGATAGACAAATGCCTGCTTGAGAATATTCGGAGAAGTCAACAGGAAGATTCAGATCTGGCATATGTGATCCGAGGGCTTGAGCGAAACAAACGACCAGCAAGAAAAGAAATGTCAGCGGCGAGTCCAGTTGCCAAGTCATATTGGGCACAATGGAACAGAGTGAGGATGGTCAATGTGCTCGGAAGCTTATAGTTGTTCCAAGGAAGCGGGTGTCTGATGTTCTCAGGGAAATGCATAACGATCCAAGTGGAGGTCATTTAGGAGTCAAGAAGACCTTGGAGAGGATTAAGCAGACATTTTATTGGGTTGGTTACGGTCAAAAGTGAGGCCGAAAGGCGTGAGTGTGAGGAGCTTGAGATGCTGGCTGACAGGAATGATGCCCGAAAATTCTATGAAAAGATCCCGCGGATGACGGAAGGTTTTAAGACCGGGGCAAGCTCCTGTAAGGACAATAATGGCGACCTGGTAACCGACGTATAAAGCGTACTTAAATTATGGAGGGAGCACTTCTCCTCACTGCTAAATTGCGAGGGAGACGTCGAACCCGTAACCCCAATCCCCGACGATGGAAAAGTCGTCCCACCACCTGACTATGATGAAGTGAGGATAGCTATATCCCGGCTCAAAAACAACAAAGCGCCTGGAAAAGACGGACTACCCGCCGAGCTGTTCAAACACGGAGGCGAAGAGCTGGTAAAAAGCATGCATCAGCTCTTATGCAGAATATGGTCAGACGAATGCATGCCTCCGGATTGGAATTTAAGTGTGCTTTGCCCAATCCACAAGAAAGGCGATCCCGCTAACCGCACCAATTACCGCGGAATTAGTCTTCTAAATATCGCATATAAGGTTCTTTCTAGCGTGTTGTGTGAAAGGCTGAAGCCCATCGTAGACAAACTGATTGGACCTTATCAGTGTGGCTTTATACCTGGTAAGTCTACCATCGATCAGATTTTCACGATACGCCAAATCCTGGAGAAGACCCATGATAAGAGAATCGACACTCACCATCTCTTTGTCGATTTTAAAGCCGCTTTTGACAGCGTAAAAAGGAGTTGCCTGTATGCCGCCATGTCTGAATTTGACTTCCCTGCAAAGCTTATACGGCTTTGTCAAATGACCTTGAGCAATACCAACAGCTCCGTCAGAATCGGGAAGGACCTCTCTGAGCCATTTGAAACCAAACGAGGCTTCAGACAGGGCGACTCCCTTTCGTGCGATTTCTTCAAGCTGATGCTGGAGAAGATAATTCGAGCAGCAGAGCTAAACCGCAATGCTACAATCTTTTACAAGAGCGTGCATTTGCTGGCGTATGCCGATGATATTGATATCATTGGCCTTAACAACCGCGCCGTAAGCGCTGCCTTCTCTGGACTGGATAAGGAAGCGAGAAAAGTGGGTCTTGCCGTGAACGAGGACAAGACGAAGTATTTGCTGTCATCAAAGAAAGAATCGGCGCACCTGCGCCTTGGCAGCTATGTCACTGTTGATAGTTACAAATTTGAAACTGTGAGGGACTTCGTCTATTTGGGAACCAGTATCAACACCGAAAATAATATCAGTCTAGAAATCCAGCGGAGAATCACTCTTGCCAACAAGTGCTACTTTGGACTGAGTAGGCAATTGAGAAGTAAAGTCCTCTCTCGAAGAACAAGGATCACGCTCTATAAGTCTCTCATCATACCTGTCCTGATGTATGGCTCAGATTCATGGACAATGTCAAGAGAAGATGAGATGGCCCTTGGAGTATTTGAGAGAAAAGTTCTACGGAAGATTTATGATCCTACCCGTGATGCCAACGGCGAGTATAGAAGGAAATTTAACGATGAGCTGTACGAGCTCTACGCAGATCTGACCATAGTCCAGCGAATTAAAGCCCAAAGACTCCGCTGGCTGGGCCATGTTATGCGAATGGACAAAGAAGCTCCAGCACAGAAGGTTTTCCTATCGTCGCCTGAATTCGGCAGCAGAGGAAGGGGGAGGCCTCGACTGAGATGGAAACAACAGGTGGAGGATGACTTGAACTCCTTGGGGTTTCCAATTGGCGTCGGTTATCGCTAAAAAGGAATGACTGGCGTGCTTTGATACGAAACGGCCAAAATCGCTTAGGCGGTTAAGCGCCAATAAATGATGATGATGGTTACGGTCAGTCGGTAAAGGAGTGGATTGCCAAATGCGATGAGTGCATTAGAGCAAAGGTGCTGAGGTCCACGAGACATGGTCGAAGGAGGCAGTGCAACTCAGATGCACCGGTTGAGAGGATTACCTTGGATGAAGCTGGTCCATTCCTCAGAACTATAAGCAAAAACATGAAAACCAGGTACGACAAAGCAATGGAAACGGAAGGGTTCTTGGAAGGAGATTTAGTATTCCTATACGGACCACAACGGAGGAAAAGAGTGTCTCCCAAAGTTCAGTGCAACTGTGAAGGACCATACAGAGTTGTGAAACGGATCAACGACTTTGTTTACCGCATACAGGCTGTTGGAATGCCACGGAACAAAATGAAAGTGGTTGCTGCTTATTAAGAATTTAGACCGAATTTGAAAAAAAAAAATGAGAAACTACGCAATTTAAAATTGCAGCTAATATAACGAAGTTGCGAAGAATGGCAACACAAAGCGTGTTGACCGAGCACAGGCAACTCGGTACCATTCCCCTTCCGTCGTCGGTCTCTCTCCCATCATTCGCTAAAAAGCAAGCCGTTGCCAGCAAGCCCTTGCCTTGTTTGAATGCAGTAAAACCGCAATAAGAATTATGAAAATTCCCGAGTTTTGAGGTGTCTGGCTATAGTTATTGCCATGGGACGATGTCTAAAAATGCTCGATAATACTTAAAGGTAGTGTTCTACAAAAAATGGGAAAAAGTTGGGTAGTTAAAAGCAGCCAAAGTTGGGCAAATCCGTTAAATTGTTAAAACGGAATTAATTTCCATAGGAAAATCCGCCATATTTCTTTTTCTTTGCGAATTCAAATTTTCGCGAATCCGTTATTTTTGTGAAATGTTCTAAGTTAATTCCAGAAAAACATAATGACCTGTGGCGAGTGGAAATTGTAAATGGTTTTTGTGATATTTTTGTATATACAGTTAAACGCTTCTGGATCGCACAAAAGTAATTTGATTTTTAACAACTTGGTGTCACTGTGCTCTTTAAAGAGTAACGATAAATTGTATGTAATTCGATCTATGCCAAAAAAGCGACCTAATAAAATTTTGAGTTGTGGCGGTTTTTGATTTAGGGTGCGATATATATTGTAATCTTATACCAGTATTCTGTAATTCTGTCTCATATCAAGTCACTAATACCAGTATTCTGTAATTCTGTCTCATATCAAGTCACTAAATTTGAGATATTTCATTAGATACAATTTTTGTGACTTGAGATGATTCCGGTATTCTATAAGAGAAAGTCACAAGAAATCTACCATAGTCTCTCTCTCGCTCATTTTAAGGTGTGGTGAATACAAAAATTGCATAAATTTTAAGTAACGCTTTTGACACTCGCCCTATAGATGTCGATGTAGCCCAGGCGTTAAGCGTCCGGATTATGACGCGGAAGGTCGCAGGTTCAAGTGCCGGTCCGCGAACAGTAAATTTTAATTTTTTTATTTAATTTTTTAAAATTTAATTAACTTTTTTTAAACATATAAATACTTCTAATTCGTAAATTCACTTTATTTTAAATTTTTTAAATTTTTTTACAATTTTTCTTTAATTAATTTCGTTTGTTACCTGCCTACAAGCAGATGACAAATTAGTGACTCTTTATTGAGACTAGAGATGTGAGGCAGCTTACTGAATACCAAATTGTATCAAATATGAAATAGACCACGAAATGTCTCTATTAGTGACTAGATTACAGAATTGAGGTATAAATTTGAGATATTTCATTAGATACAATTTTTGTGACTTGAAATGATTTCGGTATTCTATAAGAGAAAGTCACAAGAAATCTACCATAGTCTCTCTCTCGCTCATTTTGAGGTGTGGTGAATACAAAAATTGCATAAATTTTAAGTAACGCATTTGACACTCGCGCTATAGATGTTGATGTAGCCCAGGCGTTAAGCGTCCGGATTATGACGCGGGAGGTCGCAGGTTCAAGTGGCGGTCCGCGAACAGTAAATTTTTATTTTTTTAATTTTATTTTTTTAAATTTAATTAACTTTTTTTAAACATATAAATACTTCTAAATCGTAAATTCACGTTTTTTTAATTTATTTAATTTTTTAACAAATTTTCTTTAATTAATTTCCCTGCAGTCAACTTAACTAGTTTTATACTAATCAAATACCAGTCAGCTAGGCGGCTTCAACTAGTTCGAGTTCTGTAATTTTTCCATATTAGCAACTGGTATTTTTAACACGGCGATGTCCTACGAGATGGCAATTGTCCTTCTCTGCATCAGCACCATACCAATTGGCTGACTAGTCAGCCTCTGCATCAGGAATATACCAGTTGATATACTTGTTATTATACACATCAGTATCATACCATTTAAGATACTAGTTCGTATATACGTCAGGATCGTACCAGTTGGCAGACTAGTTCATATATGCATCAGAATCATACCAGTTGACTGACTACTTCTTATATGCATCAGAATCATACCAGTTGACAGACTAGTTCATTAATGCATCAGAATCATACCAATTAACAGACTAGTTAAAAAAATCATCGGAATCATACCAGTTGTCATACTAGTTCATATATGCGTCAGAATCATACCAGTTGATATAGTAGTTCATTTATGCATCAGAATCATACCAGTTGACATATCAGTTCATTTATGCATCATAATCATATCAGTTGACATATTTGTTCAAAATTGCATCAGAAATATACCATTTGACATACTAGTTCATATATGCATCAGAATCTTACCAGTTGACATACTAGTTCATATATACATCAGAATCATACCGGTTGACATACTGCTCAGTCTATGCGGCAGGACATACTAATCATTATGCCCATTCAGATCGTACCACTTGTCATACTAGTCCACGAATTTGACATTCATTCCAGTTGGTATACTAGTCGGTCTATGCACCAGTATCATAGTCAGCCTCTACATCAGCAATATACCAGTTTATTCTTTAGAAAGCAGCGACTATTTGTATTTACCCAAACACGAAAAAGCATCTGTGAATTACAAGGTAAAAAAGAAGCAGTTACAAGAGAAAAAGAAAAGCAATTGTCCTCTTCTGCATCAGCACCATACCAATTGGTATACTAGTCAGCCTCTGCATCAGCATTATACCAGTTGATATACTAGTTCATACACAGCCAAAAATGAGCTAAAGGCTTTGAGTTCGATTCTCGGTAAAGTTAACACAAGTTTTTTTTTCTATATTTTTTAAATTATGTTGTTTATTGTATTTTTAATTTAATTATTGAATTCTACTTGCAATGGCTCCTTTCAAATTCCGCGTTCGTCAAGTTTGATTATATAGGTGAAGGATCCACTTTCATACAGAGTTTTTTAAACGTAAAGCGAAGCGAAATTTTTGCAAATGCTCAAAAACGAGGCGCGCATTTGTCAAAGTTTTATGTAATTGGGGCTTTGGGGTTGTATTTTTAGGTAAGGTAAATTAAGGTTAAGTTAGTCGTCCACTGCGGAGTTCCGGACCCACATATGATATATAGATAAAATTAAGTCTTATTTTTACATCAAAAAGAGTCAAAGTAAGACTGCTTTCATGCTGGGCCATACACTCGAGTTAGAGGAGTATTGGTAGAGTTAATTTATATTGTTGTTGTCAATATACTCAAGTTTATGCCGCAACGTAAAAAAATGGCGGTTATATACCAACAGGTTGTCATAACCTCTAACGAGACTTTTGCCGAACTTCTCTTCCAACTTATAGTGTGCTGCTTTGATTTTTTCCCTATGAGTTGGCGGGACCTAGTTTTTTTTTTTAAATTTAAAAATCTGTGACTGTTCAAACAGTTGAATGCAGTTAGGTTAGGTTAGGTTAGTGGCTGCCGCAGAGGCACACTTAGGCCAGTTTTGAAAAGCCCGTTGTGATACCACCAGCACTAGGAAAGTCAGTCCCGGGACCCGGCCATTTGGAAAATCCCAAAAAGCGCGTTCCCGCGCCGCTTAAGGCCGGGCAGTTGCAGATGAGGTGCTTCACCGTTTCCTCTTCCTCATCATCTTTGCAGCTCCTACAGCATCGTCGATAGGGCACCCCTTCTGCGTGCCTACCAATAAGGCAGTGCCCAGTTAGAACACCTATTAATATTAAGATTTCTCTCCTTCTTAGGGCGTGAATGCCTCTAGAACTTTTATGATCCCATTTCGGCCAGGTTTGTTTGGATGTCCGGCAACTTGGGGATTGTTGCCACCTTTCGTTGGCTTGGAGTACACACTCCGTCAAGCCAACGAAAAGTAGCAACAATCCCCAGGGTGCCGGACATCCAAACAAACCTGGCCAAAATGGGATCATAAAAGATCTAGAGGGATCATAAAAGATCTGAATGCAGTTACAGAATTTCCATTTGATTTTCAGAAAAATACAATTGATATTCAGAAAACTTTCTGAATATAAACTGAAAAAGGTGTAGTATGATTTCAACCCGAGTTTCATACATACTTGCATACTAGTACGAACCAGGATTTTTCTGACTAGTATTATTTCGCCCAGCAAATTATAGTTGTATACTAGTATGTTTTCTGATTAGATTGGCATTGTTTGGTTTAAGGGTAGTATGAATACACCACAAAATGTACAGTCAATGAACTACATTGTTTGCCGAGTAGTTTGGCAATGTCTGGCTTAAAGGAAATCAGAAATGATCTAGTATGAATACACCACAAAATGCATAGTCAATGAACTAGAATTTTCGCTAAGTAGTTTGGCATTGAATGGTTTAAAGCTAATCAACAATGAACTGGTATCCATATGCCACAAAATGCATAGTCAATGAACTATATTGTTTGCTGAGTAGTTCGACATTGGCTGGTTTAAAGGTGATCAGAAGTGAACTAGTATGAATACACCACAAAATGTATAGTCATTGAACTATATTGTTTGCTGAGTAGTTTGGCCTTGATTGGTTTGAAGCTAATCAGCAATGAACTAGTATAAATACACCACAAAATGTATAGTCAATGAACTATATTGTTTGCTGAGTAGTTTGGCATTGACTGGTTTAACGCTAATCAGCAATGAACTAGTATGCATACGCCACAAAATGTATAGTCAATGAACTAGAATTTTCGCTGAGTAGTTTGGCATTGACTGCTTTTAAAACTAATCAACAACGAACTGGTAGGCATATGCCACAAAATGGTTAGTCAATGAACTAGTATGTTTGCTGAGTAGTTCGGAATTTGACTGCAGGGTTCGTTTGTTACCTGCCTACAAGCAGATGACAAATTAGTGACTCTTTATTGAGACTAGAGATGTGAGGCAGCTTACTGAATACCAAATTGTATCAAATACGAAATAGACCACGAAATGTCTCTATTAGTGACTAGATACAGCTTACAGAATTGAGGTATTAGATTAATAAGTATCTATTCATCATCAAGAAAATGGTTAAATAAATACAAAACAAAAAATACAATACAATATAGTATCGGACGAAACAAATCACCCCTATGGACCAGCGAGCCTTAGAGAATTATGTACATCAATATAATTCTCAGAGAAAAAAGTGGGAGTTATAGCAAAAAGCGCCTCATATACATAATTAAGGCTGAGTAGCTATCTCTAAAAATGTTCACCACAGCTGCCTGGGAACTCTAACAAAAAAGTTAGACAAGAGTTACGTACAACTTTTCCGTCATACTTTTCCTTTGACAGCAAAGTTACGGCATACGAATTTCGTGCAAGCGCTCACATTGATTACTTCGACTTCAAAGGCAAAGTCAAGTCTGAACTTTAACTCCCTGCGACACGCCTTGGGCGTTTCCAATCGCAACCATATTTTGTATGTAATATTTTCGACCATAGTGCTAACGATTTTGAGTATTAGATAAAAAGAAAAATCGTTTTTATTTTTTGAGTCTCCATAGAGCAGTCTGAACTTTGACTCCCTGATAGTTTTCAATCGCGACCAAAATTTGTGTGTGATATTTTCGACTATAGTACTATCGATTTAGGGGTTTAGCCTCTGAAAATCTGAGGATAAAATTGTTTCCATACAAATAAGGACCACTCTAATGTACATACCTATTAGAACACCCACAGAAATAAAGTTCTTATTTTCTTCGCTCCACACGCATTTTCCGAAAGCCTTTAGGTCAAATTTCCATTCTTTCAGAAAATGCGTGTGGAACGAAATAAGTTCATACTTTTGCAAATCCCATACATTATGTGGGTGTTCTAAGTGTAGTTCAGACTGAAAATAGGTATGTCGCGTGGGAATTATGCCTCAAAGCAAATAGTATACAAAACTATGTAAGGTGTAGTTTATTTAAAGTGATACTAATAAAGGGGCAGTGAAATAACGCCCGCGGGCGCTATTTCTTTTTATTTGGAAATAACGCCTGCGGGCGTAATTTCCTTTTTAAAAAGGAAATAAAGCCCGCGGGCGCTATTTCCTTTTGTAGCGGGCGTTATTTCCCTTTTGAAAAAGAAATAACGCCCGTGTTGACAAAGGGAGATCATGCCGTGCGGAAATTTAAAGTTCTCGAATAATAAAATAATAAAAATTATTAAATCTTTGCATTCCTTTATTATAAGAATATTTATTAGAACATGTTTTAGCAAGTTTTTGTGTAATAATTTAATAATTCAGAAACAAGAAAAACTTGGAAAGATATTTTTCGTATAAAAATGAAGTAATGGAACAAACATAACTGAATAAAAGGTTAAAATTAAACAAATATTTTTGTAGATTTTTGGACAATTTGACGGCAGAAGGGACACAAAACGCTTGTATTGCCATTTACTCTAGCACGAATGCTGTGCTCTTCAAAGCAATTTGCGCAAAACTTAAAATGATAACATGGAGTTAAAAGTATATCTCGTGGATTGGTGAAACATATAATGCATTGTGACGGATTTTCAGAAAAATCTGTGCCCGAATCTTCATGCGTATTTTCAGCTAAATCTTCTACTGGAGATTCTTCTGCCTCGAATGCACTAATATTGTCGATTAAATCTATATTATTCTCCCAATTGGTCATTTGGTTTAAAAATTCTTCTGTTGTTATTTTGTTGGTACTTAAGTTATAAGTCGCTTTTTCAATTAGCTGATCCCTTCGTTTGTGTACTTGTTTTGATTCTTCATAAATTCCATAAGTCCCATTAAGAGACTGTTTAAATGATACTGACGCTTTAAAGTCTTCTTCTAATAAGCAATTTAAAAACTTGGAGAAGTTACCCTTTGGCACTATTTTTTTGCTTAGTTGTGAATGGTACCCTTCCAAGCTACTTGTAGTTCGCATACTTTCTTTATAGACGGAAAACGAAGAAGGTCCTTCCTAAGTATATATGTACAACATAAACAAAAGTCGTTAGTGCATATGTGCATAGAAAAATGTGTATGTGGAAAACATACATATATACATGTACATATGAAAATTGTTCAATTTAATGTCTATAAACATTACTTGCCTTTTGCATCCATTGCCTTTCAAAATATTTTATAAAAGTTCGGGAAAATCATTATGATTGGTGAGTGCATCCTGTTTTAATAAATTAAAACCCTCTGTGATTTTTTGAGGTGGTAAAAGAGGCAAAAAGCGAAACTTTTTATATAAACGTTTGGCATTGCAATTTTTGTTCAATTTTTGAGTAAGTTGATTAATTTTGGTGGCGTTTTTTCTCAAAGCATTACAATAGTGGAACCAACATCCACATATTCTAGCTGTAGAAAAATTTCGGCTTAAACTATTTCGCAGAGCTCTTTCAAAATCCGTTTTAAATGATGTTGCATTAAATTCAAATAAGTTATTATTAATGTATTGAAAGAGATGGGTGTAAGTTGCTTCCGACTTATTCGACATCAATATAAATATAAATGGATACGTCTAAAAAATAAATATAAAACTATTATTAGAGTATATACAACTTATTAAGCAGAATTTGAAACTATCTCGTCCCCCGCTATTCCCTCATTAAAAATAACCCAAATAGATATATTTTTTAGGTGCACTCACATGGTTTAAATATCCGATATGAATAACACTGGACCACGAATTTCAACTTTTTCGCTTTACCAGAAATGCCGTTATGAAATTCGTATGTAAAATCACCTCCTGATTTCGAAAATTGAGTTCATTTTTGATTCTATGGTACCGTTTTTGAGATATTTGCAATTTACCGTTATTCGAAAAAACCAAAAAGATGGCGCCCTTTAATTGCGTATATCTCACGAGCGGGTCAAGCAATTGCAAAAAAGTTTACAGAATCGGAAAAACGATAAAATTTGCTATAAATGCATCATACATTGTTTTTTGCTCAACCAGATAGTTTTCGAGATATTAGCTTGTCATTTCATATTTTTGTTTTTTTTTTATGAAAAAATAAGAAATTACTCTTTGCGTGGGCAGCATTCCAAAACCACAACTTTTTTTTAAGATATTTTTTCTTTACGTAGAGCTCTGTTTTATTAAAAAAAGATAAGCTATCATCGAAGAAAATCGATGCAAAACTACGTAAGTTATAAACGATCAAGTAAAAACACCCAGGTTGCGCAACTTCAATGTGTGATGTATACATACATATTTTAATGCAAATGCAAATGGGATATTATCCGGATAAACGAATAACACCATAACAATGATAATACTTTTTCTTTAAATAAATCAAATAGTACTTTTAATACTCGAATTGTTTTATAGTAGGTAGAGTGGTTGCTTCGAAAGGAAGAGTGGTTGGGTTCGAAAGTGCTGTAGGCATGTAGTTATAAACATGTATTTCCGTCACTTATGCGTAAGTATGCAGGTAGATTTTCGAAATTATAAGAAAATTTTTAAAGCCGACATCTAAAGCAGGTAATATTTTCTTTTCCCGGCTTCGTATAAAAAGGAACCTTTCTGTCTAGGTATTTTTTCAATTTTATTTTTGTTCCGAGTATAAATATGAGTTAAGGCGCCTTGAAACTTCAAAACATCTGCAAGGTTCGCCGGAGATAGTTCAGGTCATAATTCGAATTTCAAAACCGTGATTTATTAAAAAAAAATAAAATGAGTAAAAGGACGCGAGAATTTGAGTGTGATAACGATCCAGATATGTTCTGTTTCATGTGTGGCCAATATACTATCATAAGGCTACGACGAGTGTTCTCAGATCGTATCAAAACTTTATACTCCAAGTATTTTGGCATTGAGCCTAAAAATGCTGAAAAACCATGGACACCGAACACTTTGTGTACATCGTGTCGAGTAGAATTGATTCAGTCGAAATCAGGACAACAAATAAAATTTGCTACACCAATGATATGGAGAGAACCTACTTGCCATTCAATGGAGTGTTATATTTGTCAAACGAAAGTGCTTGGCGTTGGAAGATCAAGCGTACCATCAGTGACATTACCAGTACTACATTCAACGACAGTTGCGGATCCAGTTCCATTGTCAACAGTAATATCTGAGTGCGGGGAATCAAGTTGTACTGAATTTCGCGTGGGAAACGAGAGAAACGTTCTCTCACAAGCACAACTTAATGATTGGACAAGAGATTTGGAAGTATCCAAGGAAAAGGCAGAGATCCACACTTCCCGTATGCAACAATTTAAATTTGTGTCATCCGATGTTAAGGTGATATATTGTAGAACTCGTCACGAACCATTTTCCAAACACTATACCAAGAAAGACAGTATATGCTACTGCAACGACATTCCTGGTTTATTCAAAGAGTTTGGTCAAACATATGATTCAAAAGAGTGGCGATTGTTGAAAGCTGTATTATTGCATATTGGTAACAAAAAGCCTTCTATCCCGATCGCACATGCAGTAAATACAAAGGAAACCTACGAGGAAATGCAAAAAATTCTCAAATTTATCAAATAGGAAGAGCATGATTGGAAAATATGTTCTGATCTCAAAGTCGTTGCAATGCTATGCGGTCTACAAAGTGGCTACACCAAGCACTGCTGCTTCCTCTGCAAGTGGGATAGCCGAGCTCGTAAGGACCACTACGTCAGAAAGGATTGGTCGGAAAGAGTCGAGTTTACCGTTGGTGTGGATAACATAAAATACACCCCTCTTGTCAAGAAAGAGAAAATCATACTTCCACCCTTACACATCAAGCTCGGTCTCATTAAAAACTTTGTTAAGGCTTTGGACAAAGAAGGACTCAATTCAAAGGACTACTCTCATCAGTTGAGGCAGCAGCGTGGGAATCCTTTGAAAAGGTCGTTGCTTCTTTTCTCGGTAGACACAAAAGCCCTAACTACGAACAGATAGTGAACGACTTAATCAATAATTATGCGAAAATGGGTAAATATAAAAGGCTTATTAAAATTAATTTCCCAAAATTTTATTTACCTAACTAATATTTTCTTTCCAGGCGTAAATATGTCTTTAAAAATTCACTTTCTGCACTCACATTTGAACTTTTTTCCGGCAAATCTTGGCAACGAAAGTGACGAACATGGCGAAAGGTTTCATCAGCAAATGAAATTAATTGAGAATCGATATCAAGGATTCTGGGACGTCGCAATGATGGGTGATTACTGCTGGTTTCTCATAAGAGAAACCGATCCTAAACTGAATAAGCGTCAAAGTAGAACACATAATTATTTCGACTACATAGTAAAATCAAATTAAGATAAAGATTGTTAGAATATAGTATAAACATATATAAATTTAAAAAAAAGTAAAAAATATGGGTAATTTCATTCATGAATTAAACTTTGAACTCAATAGAAACAGAGCATAGCTTGATATTTCTCTCTTTCTTATACCATACATACGTTTTGAGCTATACGTTGAAATTGCGCAACCTGGGTATTTTTATTTGATCGCTTATAACTTACGTAGTTTTACATCGATTTTCTTCGATGATAGCTTATCTTTTTTCTAATAAAACAGAGCTCTACGTAAAGAAAAAAAGGTGTGGTTTTGGAGTGCTGTCCACGCAAAGAGTAATTTTTTTCATATTTTTTCATAAAAGAAAACAAAAATATGAAATGATAAGCTAATATCTCGAAAACTATCTGGTTGAGCAAAAAACAATGTATGATGCATTTATAGCAAATTTTATCGTCTTTTTGAATCTGTCAACCTTTTTGCAATCGCTTGACCCGTTCGTGAGATATATGTAATTAAAGGGAGCCATCTTTTTGGTTTTTTCGAATAACGGTAAAATGCAAATATCTCAAAAACGGTACCATAGATTCAAAAATGAACTCGATTTTCGAAATCAGGAGGTGGTTTTACATACGAATTTCATAACGACGTCTCTGGTAAATTTTGGCCGTCGACCAGTGTAATTAGCAATTGCTTGTACCCACACTGCGGGACAACACTAAATGTAGCATCCACAAAATAGTTTTTATCCAGATATTCGGAGTTTGTAATTATCGCGGTTATTGCAGGCGACATGAACAACGAATAAGAAAAGTCCTTTTCAATAATAGTGGACTTGTAAAATAATTTAGACTCGCCGCAAATATTCTCTTCGAATTTTGATGTACCAAACTTTTGTAAAATTGACTCTTCGGAAAAAAAATTTTGTATTTCTATTGGAGATAAGGGATTTTTTGGCAATGCACAGTTTTTTATATAGCATAGATTTCTTTTCATCTTAGCATATTGCACTAAATGCGCAGAGCTCGCATTTTCCAAGCATACATCATCGAATATGTCGCGCGTAGCGTTTCTTTTTAAGTTAACGTTTTCGCATTTTTTTTTTATTGAGTTGGTTATCTCTAATTTTTGAGCAAATTCTTCCTGGTTCACATGGTTATGCACTTTTTTATTTAGCATTTTGCATTCTTTTGTAGCGCTGTCTATGGACACACTAACTTGACAGTTTTTTATATAGCACACATAACGATCACTTTTAGAACTACTACTTTTAATTTTATACAATTGTTTTTCGTCCTCCACGTACAACAAGAGGCTATCCTTTCGCATTCCCGACACAAATTTATGGCGCAAATTATTCAACTCCATACCGTTTTTGTTTTTAATTTTTTTTCGACCGACTTCAAATAGAAACAGATTTTTTATAAATTGAATTTTTTGTAAAAATCCTAATGTCATTCAATATAATATCAATGTGTGCTTGGGTATCTGTAAATCAAGTTATAAATTGCAAAGTTAAGATGTTAGCAATTTGAAGACCAAACCAAAAGCGATTTTTATCTGAATTTTTATTTTTATAAGAATTTTAGGTATTATTAATATTATTAAATATTTTAAATTTTTATCAAAATAAAATAAAAATTTTCGCCTGCGGCGCTTTTTTTAAATAGACCTAGTATTTTTAACTCATTTTTGGGTAAAGTTAGATTAATAAGGCTAAATATTTAAAATTTTTATTAAAATAAAAAATGAAAATTTGGAATTAAAAATCGCGCGATTTTTAATTCCAAATTTTCGCCTGCGGCGCTTTTTTTAAATAGACCTAGTATTTTTAACTCATTTTTGGGTAAAGTTAGATTAATAAGGCTATATATTTAAAATTTTTATTAAAATAAAAAATGAAAATTTGGAATTAAAAATCGCGCGCGGGCGCTATTTCCTTTTAATGGCGGGCGTTATTTCTCTTTTGAAGAGGAAATAACGCCCGCGGGCGTTATTTCTTTTTATTTAGAAATAACGCCCGTGGGCGCTATTTCTTTTTCAAAAGGAAATAACGCCCGCGGGCGTAAATTCCTTTTGTCGGCGGGCGTTATTTCCCTTTTAAAAAGGAAATAACGCCCGCGGGCTTTATTTCCTTTTGAAAAGGAAATAACGCCCGCGGGCGTTATTACCGCGGGCGTTATTTCACTGCACCACTAATAAAAGATATAATTTCAATTTCTCCACAGATATTACTACGACAAGAACATAATGTACAAAGTGCACGGAAAGCGTTATGCCTACAAATTCGATTTCCACGGTCTAATGGCAGCCTGTCAGGCACAGGCCCAGGGTTGTGATCCCACGACGAGTATGTTAAGTTCCTACAAACATCACCATCATCATAGCCATGCCATAGGATTGCATCATCATCACTATCACAATCACATACAAACCGATCTGACCTCACCTTCATCATCATCGAGTCTTGGATTTCCATCGCCATCTACGGCTTCTATTCCCTCGCCCATTGGCATGACTACCTCACCCAGCATCGGTTTGGCCAATCAGACGCATATAAACGCAACAACTACAAATGTATTGCAACATCAACAGCAATCAACGTTATCTACAACAAGTCCAATTTCGCCAACATCCCTGCAACAAACAGAACCAACATCTCCAACAGCCGTTGGGTTAACAATGTCGAATAGCAGTAATTCTAATAGCGGAAATATAACTAATAACAGTAATACAACCGCTTTTACCCGCCCGCCAGCATATTGGCCATATACGCCCGGTTCCTTCGATCCACGTCCACCTCCTAATACATTTAATTAACTCTAGAATTGCAATACGTACTTACTACCTACATGTGTATATATGAGTACATTAAGGTACTTACTACTGACTAAGGACATATTTGTTAAGGATTTGTATGGGTAAAGGTTTTACTGGCCATAAGAAATGTCTGCTTGTGCCACCCGCAGCGCTAGCTGATATACCTTTTTATGTTTATGAAAAAGTTAATAGGTAGGTATGTACATAAAATATAGCATATGTTAATTTATATGGTAAGGTCATCCATATTATTAATTAAGTGAGCAAATTGTATGCATTTCCAGCACTACGGTTGGTTACAACTTGTTAGTGTAATCTTAATTTTTAGCATATCGTAAATAATAAATTAATATTTTGTTTAACTAAATGGGTTTTCCTAAGTCAAATAAGTATGTTAGTATTTGTGTATGTTCTTCATGTTAATTGGGGCTTAAGAGTATTTACTGAAGAAGGTCATTACCGATTCTGATGGAGTTGAAGAAATACTCCCACAATATTTCAGCTCCATAAATTTTTTAGAAAAAAAAAAAAAAAAAATTATCCAAATTTCAAACTCAGCTCAAAAAAGCAAGATATCTTCATGAAACTTTAAAGATAACTTACCCCCATAAAATTAACTGTACAGAGCCAACAATGCCTAATAAAATAGAACAAAAGTCATATGATATCTCTATAGATTTTCTTCAAGAAGAAGTTCTTTTTAAATTTGAAGAGAAAATCTTATTAATGTTTACAAAGGGAAATCTTGCAAAAAACAAACCGATTTCTTAGGGTTCCTAACAAGAAGATTTGACTTATTAATGTTTTCAAAGAGAAATCTTGCAAAAAACGAATTGATTTCTTAGGGTTCCTAACAAGAAGATTTGACTTATTAATGTTTTCAAAGAGAAATCTTGCAGAAACCGTATTGATTTCTTAGGGTTCCTATTAATAAGATGATCTTAGGGTTCATAACAAGAAGATATGACTTATTAACTGATTTCCGCATAATTGTATGTATTAATAAGATGATCTTAGGGTTCCTAACAAGAAGATTTGACTTATTAATGTTTTCAAAGAGAAATCTTGCAGAAAACGAATTGATTTCTTAGGGTTCCTAACGAGAAAATTCGACTTATCAATGTTTTCAAAATGAAATCACATATTATTAAGAAGATGTTCTTTTTAATATTTCAAATAATATTTCTTATATTGTCTTCTTCTCAGCTTATCAGTTACGATTCAGTTTTAGATTTCTCTTGTATTGTCTTTACCTTCTTATGTTGCCTTTTTATATTTCCTTCAAGCCATCTCACCGCACTCTTCCTTACATTGCCTACCACACTTGCCATATTGCCTCCACCGCGAATCGAACTAACCACATATTGAATGCTGTTGTTGTTGTTGTTGTTAACAATGCATTGCCCTGTCTAGAGTGTATGATCATTCCGAAGATCTTCATCAAGCTCTTCTAAGGGGAGTCCAAGGAAACGTGCAGTTTCAACAGGGTTTGTCCAGAGGGACAGAGGGGTTAGAAGAGTAGGTTCAGATGAACAATTGAAGAGATGTAGAGTATCATGCAGGGCATGTGTTTAAGATTGTATCATTAAGTCTGGATAAGTAGGAGTTTAACCTTACACTATATCCAGACCTAAGCTGTGCCAAGGTGACTCTTGTCTCCCTTGGTAAGGTGCGTTCTTCTTCAGCAATATCCGGTGGAGGACTGTTCAGAACGGGATTCACAGGTAGAGATCCGACAAAAGTGTCTACCGACTCGGTGTGGATGTCGGTTAGAGCCCGCTTATGATTCTGCAGATCAAACGGCAAGGTAATATGATGCCGGATCTCATCATAATGCTTACGGAGATGTCTCCTTATGTCTCTCGGGGGCGGATCTATGTCCAAAAGATGACGGTGTGGATGTGCTGGCTTGTGGCAGTTCAGAAGGAATTGCCTGCTCAGCCTTTCCGCATGCTCTTTTACATTGAGCAGGTTTGCCTCCTGATGGAGGTGAGACTCGGAAGACATGAGGATACATACCGTAGCAGTTCTGATGGCAGTATTTTGGCAGACTTGTAACTTCGTCCAGTTGGTGTTATGTACATTAGGCGACCATATGGGTGCAGCATAGTCAAAGACTGGTCGGCCAATGGCCTTATATGTAGTCAGTAACGTTTCTTTGTCTTTTCCCCAAGTACTGCCGGCAAGTGACTTGAGGATCTTGTTGCGACCACGTACCTTTGAGACCATTGCAGACACATGACCAGCAAATGAGAAAGTATTATCCAGTGTCATCCCTAATAACTTTGGGTGGCTGACAGTTGGTAGCTTAGTGCCATCAACGAAAATGTCTAATTCATTTCTCACCTGGTGCGTCCATGTCGTAAAAAGCGTCGCCGTTGATTTAGTCGGAGATATCGTTAGATCTCGCTCAGTGAAAAACCTGGAAAGGTCGCAGAGGTAACCGTTGATTCTCGTACAGAGTTCATCAGTATAGGGGCCCTTCCCCGTCGCCATTATTGTACAGTCGTCGGCATATGAAACGACGGAGACGCCCTTTGGTGGTGGGGGCATCTTCGATAGATAGAAATTAAACAGTGTCGGGGATAGGACACCACCCTGTGGCACCCCCTGTCTAATACGTCTAGGTTTTGATGTTGCGTTTCTAAAGTTAATCGACGCCTGCCGTCCATTCAAATAATTAGCGGTCCATCTCTTTAAACCATCAGGTATCTGTGTCTCAAACAGATCTTGTATGAGAGTGGCATGGTTGACTGTGTCAAAAGCTTTCGACAGGTCAAGTGCCACTAACACAGTCCTGTGATTTGGTTGGTTTTGATTTAGGCCGCTATTTATTTGCGTTGTAATGGCATTGAGTGCGGTGGTGGTGCTGTGCAGCTTACGGAAGCCATGTTGATGACTAGCCAAGTGCAGATTTGCAGTATAATACGGGAGCAAAATGGACTCTAGCGTCTTCACTACCGGTGACAAAAGTGATATAGGGCGATATGAATCGCCTATGTTTGCCGGTTTTCTAGGTTTTAGTAATGGAACCACTCTCGCCTTTTTCCATATTTCAGGAATGACGAAAGTGTTCAGTGAAAGACTGAATAGAGCCGCTAAGTATTTGTGTCCCTCCTGGCCTAGATGTTTCAGCATCTTCATGGCAATGCCGTCGGGGCCGATGGATTTTGAGGGCTTAGCCTGTCTGATGGCTTCCTTGACCTCTGAGGCAGTGATGACAATGGGCGTATTTTGGTTTTTATATTTACGCGCCTGTCAGTAATATCTACTTTATCCTTGTGTTGCGTTGGATTAGATAGAGCTTTGACCGTAGTCCATAATTTGCCAACACCATCAGAGAGGTTGCATTGCTCTAGGTGTTGTTTCCATTTGGCCAGTTTATGTTTATCGACCAACCTACGAATTTCCGCGTTGAGATCCCTTATACGGGGGTCTGCGGGATTGAGACTTCGCACTTCATCTCTTTCTCTAGCCATGGCAGGAATGAAGCGTTTAGAGGCCAAGTCAATGATGTTGCGGAAGTCTCGTTCGCCTTTGCGTACGTCCGTAGGAATGGATAGAGCAGCCAAGGATTCGTCCGTATATGTCTGAAAACTGTCCCAGTCCGCCTTGGTAAAGTTAATATATGTACCATGCTCAGGTGTAATAAAGTCCGTCGGTCGTTCGATGGTAATGACTATTGGTACATGCTCCCTATTGTTTGCTGGCAAGTTTGAGTGCCACATGTCGTGGTGCTCATTGAAGTCGCCCAGGATCACGCGGTTATCTCCTCGTAATAGCAAGCTAATGTCGGGGTGATAACCGGCGGGGCAACTTGAGACAGGGGGTATGTAGATGTTAATGATTTGCAGATCGACATCTCCTGTACGGATGGTAATACCTTGGCTTTCTAAGATATCATCCGTTCCTTCGATGTCGGTATCAAATAGATGATACTGTACAGAGTTGTGCGTTATGAACGCTAGACCACCTCCCAGACCTCCTGTTACTCTATGACGGTCTTTCCGGTGGATGTTATATCCGCCATAGGTAATGAGGTCCGACCTAGGACTGAGCTTGGTTTCTTGGACTGCGGCAAGTTTTATGTCATATTGCGTCATCAGATTAGTTATCTCTGCGATCTTACCAGTTAATCCGTTACAGTTGTGCTGCAAGATTTGGAAGTGCGCCGGTGGGGTCGATGTCGAGTTAACCATAGGCGTGAGAGACGGATGTGTTCGCCCAGGTGTTGGTAGGCTAAGACCAAGGCTGTGCCTCAGCCTAGTTAGCTGTGGACCCGGTGTAACCGGGTTGGCTGGCGTCGTACACAGAGCCAAAAATGCCTAATAAAATTAATAAGATTGTCTCCATGATCAGTTTTTGGGCAACGGGGTAGTCGTAACGGTGGAAACGAAGAAAAAACTATATGGAAATCTTTTTTGTTTTAAGAAGAAATTCTTATTAAAAAAACTATACATTTTGTACAAAGGTGTAGTTAGACGCTGGCAATTATTAGTAGACGATGGCCGGATGGTTAGCAGCTGGGTTAAGCATTCGAAAAATTGTAAGTTCGATTCTCTCTCTTTTTTTTCCTAATTAGAAATGTTAAAAAGAAATCTTCTAAATTATATTTATGAGATTTTCCTTTTAAACATTAACAACTATACACATATCAGTAATTAGATGCTAGAAATCAAAAGTGAGCGATGGCCTGATGGTTAACAGCTGGGTTTATCATTCCGAAAATGGTAAGTTCGATTCTCGGTGAGGGCGATATCATTTTATTTTTCATTTAAAATATTAAAAAGAAAATCTTCTTAATAAAATTAAAAAGACTGTCTACAATAATAAGAAGCACATCTTCTTGAAGAAAATCTATAGAGATATCTTATGACTTTTGTTCTATTTTATTAGGCATTGTTGGCTCTGTGTGTAGAACAATTATACGCTGGGAAGCAGAAGTACCCGATGGCTCGATGGTAAGCACCTGTGTTCAGCATTCAATATGTACTTTCTTTAGTACTTTCGTGGCCCCTTGTTTGCGCCATCGGGCGTCCCGCGGTAAGCGCCGTTCAAGCGCACCCCTACCGCCACTTTCTAGTAGCAATACTAATAGTAATAATAATAATAATAATGTCTTAACGACTAGCAGCACTTCTTCTATACCCGCCACACAAACTCCAGACTGTTGCTCGTGCCTTATGGCGTCAACATCACGCGTAGCAGCTCAACACTCTCGCTCCCACCGGAGCAGTTTAGACATGAGCAACTCCGAGCACCAGTCCCTCTCTGTTTCTACATCACACCCCCCCCTCCCGTTTAAATTCTCACGTGAGTCAGGATCAACATCTTCTAGCACCTGTCTCTACGTGTACTGTTGTTTGTGTGGCGGGTATAGCAGAAGTGCTGCTAGTCGTTAAGACATTATTATTATTACTATTAGTATTGCTACTAGAAAGTGGCGGTAGGGGTGCGCTTGAACGGCGCTTACCGCGGGACGCCCGAGGGCGCAAACAACAAGGGGCCACGAAAGTACTAAAGAAAGTACATATTGAATGCTGAACACAGGTGCTTACCATCGAGCCATCGGGTAGTTCTGCTTCCCAGCGTATAATTGTTCTACATGATGTCGGCTGATGATGATGCAGGATTTCCCTTTGAAAACATTAATAAGTCAAATCTTCTTGTTAGGAACCCAAAGATCATCTTATTAATAGGAACCCTAAGAAATAATTTCTTTTTCTGCAAGATTTCCCTTTGAAAACATTAATAAGTCAAATCTTCTTGTTATGAACCCTAAGATCATCTTATTAAAATAAGAAGTTTTTTCTCTTTCATCTTTTTTTCATATTTTTAAGGAAATCTTGAAAAGATTTTCTTATTAATAACACATATAAAAATAAATCGAAAAGAAATAAGAGGAAATTGCACTTAATAATATCAATAAGATTTTCCTCATTAAACCAAATAGATTTGCGTATAGTTTTTTTTTTTTTCGTTTCCGTCGTTTCGACTACCCCTCAGCCCAAAACCCGCTCATAAAGACAATCCTATTAATTTTATTAGGCATTTTTGGCTCTGTGTGACTACAAAAAACTTATGGAATCGGTGAACTCCTTGGACCCATAAAAAAATGTAAATATAAATTTAAATTATTTCCTCAAACTGGCTCTAGGTCAATAAATTAAACACGCACAGAGCCAAAGGTACCTAATAAAATAGAACAAAAATGATAAGATATCTGTATAGTTTTTCTTCAAGAAGATGTGCTTCTTATTATTGGGGTGTAAAAGTAGGTCGCCTCCCAGTTGGTGCACCCTGGGTAACGCTAAATGACCTTCATAGCCTACACGGCTAGTTTCTTGTATTGCCGGTTCTACGAGAACGGTACCAGTACTTGTGCTGTACCCATCGTGCCGAAACGACCCGGGCCGATTTCTTATATCGACCCGGCCAAGAGCAATACACTCGGGGTGACCCTGTCTGACATTTACGCAGGGCTACACCTCGCTACAACAACAACAAGACAGTCTTTTTAATGTTATTAAGAAGATTTTCTTTTTAATATTTTAAATGAAAAATAAAATGATATCGCCCTTACCGAGAATCGAACATACAATTTTCGGAATGATAAACCCAGCTGTTAACCATCAGGCCATCGCTCACTTTTGATTGCTAGCGTCTAATTACTGATATGTGTATAGGTAGTTGTTAATGTTTCAAAGGAAAATCACATAAATATAATTGAGAAGATTTCTTTTTAACATTTCTAATTAGGAAAAAAAAGAGAGATAATCGAACTTACAATTTTTCGAATGCTAAACCCAGCTGCTAACCATCCGGCCATCGTATACTAATAATTGCCAGCGTCTAACTACACCTTTGTACTAAATGAATAGTTTTTTTAATAAGAATTTCTTCTTAAAACCAAAGAGATTTCCCTATAGTTTTTTCTTCGTTTCCACCGTTGCGACTACCCCTTTGCCCAAAAACTGATCATGAAGACAATCTTATTAATTTTATTAGGCATTTTTGGCTCTGTGCGTTGTTGTGATTTTTTGTTCTAATATATTAAAATTTGAAGGTCGCCAAAAATCAAAATTTGTTATAAATTCATAAAAAATAAAATTGGTTTATTAAGCTTTTGAAAATGACGTTTCCATACAAATTTTGAATTATAAGATTTAATAAACCTATTTTATTTTTTATGAATAAGGGGGTTAAATTTTAGGTCTAAAAAGCAAGACATCTTCATGAAACTTGGAAAATGTATAAGTTATCCTTTTAACCGTTTCACAAAATTGATGTCATATTGCACCAGTCAACTTTGAGACGCTGTGGAACCAAGATAGAGCAAAATATAAAATATTTTTATAGAGCATTCATTTTATTGAAGCCTTTGAAGTATTCAATTTTTTATATTATTTTTGTACAGTTTACAGCAGGGATAGCCATCGCTTTCAACCTACTCAGCGATACAACAACAACGTCATACTTTCTACAACAACATCGTTCCTGGAATCACAAAAAATTATTCGAACGAATTATAATTAAACTAAGGCTGTGTGTCAATCGATAACATTTTCGTCAGAGTAAAATGAGGTGAACAAATTTCCTATGGTGTACAAAAATTTTCCATTTTGCTGTGCCCAACGAAAAGTTAAATTATGACAGTAGTAAATTTTAACGTATGGAAAAGCACGTGCAAAAGCAGATGCTTTGTGAATCAATTTTCAATTTACGTGTTTTTCATGCACTTATATTGCGTATTATTCGCATTATATTATATTTTAGTGTTAAATAACCATGTGAACACAAATTTATGTGAAATAATATGAATGTTAACAGCACATGCATCCCTGTGCTCACATTATTGATTGTCAAAATTTGACCTAGCCCCCAGGGCTAGGGCAAATTCTGACGTTCATATTCACCACGATAACTGTCAGAATTTAACATCGCTCTGTCAAAATTTGCTTTTTTAAACCCTTTGGCACACAGCCTTAGCCAAAAATTTGCAGCGCAATTAAAAAAAAACAAGTAAGGAAAGCTGTCTTCGGCTGTGCCGAAGGCTAAATACCTTTCATGAATAAGCGTCACGATTTTCACTGTTAGATCCCCAGTACAGCCTGTGTGAATTTAACTTTAGCTCATACCGAAATTATCGGAGCTATCGATTATATGGGGACGATGTGTTATATTGGTCCAATCTCATTGATTTTTAACATCGACATTCCACATTCTAAAATAGCAACATTTACGAAATTTCACGTTCCTACCGATATACATAATTACAGGAGTTATCTACCAAAATCCGTTTATCGGAACAATCGATTGTATGGGGGCTATGTGAAATATTTATCCTATTTCAATGATTTTCAACATCGATATTTTACATATAAAAATAGCTATGCTTCCAAAATTTCGCGGTTCTATGTGTTTAATTACAGGACTTATAGCCCAAAATCCGCTTATCGGAATAATCGATTGTATGGGAGCTATGTGAAATATTTATGCCATCTCAATGATTTTCAACCAGGGTTGGGCATAGTGCACTAAAAATTAAGTGCACTACGGGTTTCACTAGCACTATTTTTTTAGTGATAGTTAAAATCGAATTTCACTAACACTGAAAAATTAGTGATAGTTAAAATGAAAATTCACTATCACTAATTTTTTAGTGCAGTGAAAATTCAAAAAACACTATAACTAAATATTTAGTGATAGTGAAAATAAATTGCACTACCACTTGGAAATTTCACTAAATTACCACCATTTTTGTTACACTCTTCAATTTTCCGTTTTCGTTTGCAAAATGAAGGTAAAACGTCAAACATGATATGTTTTCGTTTCCTAAAAATGTACACTTCAAGAGTGTAAAATACTCACACTTTTTACCCTCTGAAGCTTTGACAGGAAAATTTTATTTCATAGATAAATTTGGTGAAATAAATTGGATTTTGCAATAACAATTAAATATGGGTGAAAAACGAAACCTAATTATTCAAGCACATAGCATAGCAAACGGGGCAGTGTTTTATGTTCGTTTTATCGATAACAGGTTCATGCAGAACGGGTACACTTTTATCACATCTTTATGGTGTTCTGTGCAAGAGTGTAAACATGTTCAACGTGAAAGTGTACATTTTTTTCGATGAAACGAAATCAGCATAAAAAATCTGTATTGTCGGTAACAGTAGCACTATTTGGTACTAGACGACAAATCATATGGGATATCAAAACAAACTTTTAGTAAAATATCATAGCTTACTACAAACTTAGTGATAGTGCATTTTTAGTTAAAATAAAGTATAGTGATAGTGATTTTGAATTTTCACTAACACTGAAAAATTAGTGATAGTTAAAATGAAAATTCACTATCACTAATTTTTTAGTGCAGTGAAAATTCAAAAACACTATCACTAAAATTTTAGTGATAGTGATTTTGAATTTTAACTATCACTGAAAAAATAGTGGTAGTGCATTTTAGTGGTAGTGCGAAAATGCCCAACCCTGTTTTCAACATCGATATTTCGCATATAAAAATAGCGATACTTCCAAAATTTCACGTTCCTACCTATATAATTACAGGAGTTATCTACCAAAATCCGTTTATCGGAACAATCGATTGTATGGGGGCTATGTGAAATATTGATCCAATCTCGATGATTTTCAACATCGATATTTCACTTATAAAAATAGCAATACGTCCAAAATTTCACGTTCCTACGTGTTTAATTACAGGAGTTATAGCCCAAAATCCGTTTATCGGAATAATCGATTGTATGGGAGCTATGTGAAATATTTATCCCATCTCTAAGATTTTCAGCATCGATATTTCACATATAAAAATAGCAACACTTATAAAATTTCACGTTCCTTCGTGTTTAATTACAGGAGTTATAGCCCAAAATCCGTTTATCGGAATAATCGGTTGTATGGGAGCTATATGTTATATTGGTCCGATCTTGCTGGTTCCGACAAATGATTACTATATTGGAAAATGGTGGCCGCATACCAAATTTCAGCCAAATATCTCAAAAACTGAGGGACTAGTTTGCGTTCAAACAGACAGACAGACAAACGGACAGACGGACAGGCGGACATGGCTAAATCAACTCATCTCGTCATCCTGATCATTTCGGTATACTTATTGATGGGTCTATCTCTTCTTCTTCTCATATTTACAAACATCGGACCAAAGTTATAATACCATTTCATGTTCATGAAAGGTATAAAAAAATACATATGAACGTATGTATGTGCGTACACATGCAGCTATACATATGCGTATGTAACTATGAACGCGTGTGTCTACCGTTACACATTCACAGCTTAGCGCGGCCAGCCAGCCTATTCCAAGAATAATATTGCAATTATTTTTTGTATTTTTTTGCGAATCTGGTTTTTTGTTGTGAGTCACAAAGAGCGTTGTAGAGCGGCAGTGAGAAAACTGAGACACTACGCGGCGATGGCTGCTTTAACGCATAAAATATCAAAATGTGAGCCGAAGGTTACAGCTATTAGTGCTCCTAGTTGAATGTAGTTTTGTGATTTATCACTTTGATAAATTTTTCAATCTTGATAAATAATAAAGAAAAAAATATTTTTATCAAGTTTATTTAAAATTAATTTGAAAATTATTTAAAATAATTTGAATAAGTAAGAAATTTGTTTTTGACGTAAAATTCCAAAACGGTTTATAAAAATATTTTTTCATTACAATTTATCAAGAACACAGAATCGGGCTATAAATCTAGCTAATACTTAAGCTAACTTAACTTAAGCCAAAAGTTTCCAATATTTTCGTAAGTTTACAGATTAGAATTTATACAGATTTCTCGTATTCCAGGTTGGCCTTAAGTTAAGTATACGTAAAGACGGATTGGACCCTAACGGGGCGCTATATTGTGATTAGCTAATAACTTTCAAGGAGCGGGTTAAGGGTTTAGAATATGCCCGAGGTAGGTATACCGGTCGTAAGAGGCGACTAAAATCTACCAAATCGTTCCCAAGACAGTCGGGCAGTACCGCAAGGGAGTAACGGAACGTACCGGATTCATCCGGCAAAGGACTGTCAACACCCGTACAACCCCTGTCTGGTCTGTCACGTAACTTTTTATAAGAGGATCTTCCGACTAGGCAGGGCAAAGTATGGCTATAACAACAAAAACAACAAGGAGCTATTTTTGTATATTGGAATATTCGCTACTATCTCCATAATGGCATAACCGATCTTGAAACAGACAACGGACTACATTCTGTTATAATAAGCTAGGGTCACAGCGAGCTAATCTCTGTAGCCCAGGCATTTTTTATAGTTCCTTTTTTACTTTTAAAATTTATAAAAAATTAGTTACCCTACAAGACGGGCTGATATTTTTACAAACACACTCACACTTGGAATTGTCAATGCTGATAAAGTTTTGTCAAAAACACTGACAATTGTCATTTATTGTCAAAGATGACTGTCACATGAGGATAAAATGATAATAACAAATGACGTATTTTCAATAACTTTCAAAACTTAGCACAATTTGATTTCACAAAAATTAACAAAAGAAGCCGCAAATAAAATTTGGCTGTAAAACAAAGATATGTAAGTATTAAATAAAATAATTAAATTAAATTAAAGTTAGCAACTATTATTTCTTTGCAATTAGGAACCTGATTGGAGAACGTGCCGTGAAGATAGGACCTGCGTGACTCTCACTGCAGCCGAGGTTTCCATCAGGCAAGCGCGTTCCACGGACGGGCAGAGTTTGTTTGCATTCGAGTGAAATCGCAGGAGCGTATTTATAACGCAGTGTGAGCGTAGACTATTTCGTCATGTGAACGTCACCGCGCTTGCTGGGGATCTTTTTCGGACGGCGCCTTCTTGAACCAAACCAATGTATTTGGCTTTCAAGATCTAATCTATACATATTTGTACATTTTTTATCATTCTTTCAGTTGTATTTAATCTATTTATATATATCTAACATTGCATTAAATTTTCAAAAATATATAGCGCATTTTATTTGGTTTTAAAAAATAAATATTTGAATACAAAAAAAAAAATATTGAGAAAATCATTTTCATATCAGCTTTGACAGGTAATGACAATTGTTAGTTGTGACATCACTGTGATGATAGTTATGATGTCATCATTGGTCCAAAAAAAGCGTGAGAATGAAGAGTACAGATATATGCTTATTTCAAATTAGTAATGTGTTAGAGGGAGACAAAAACTCACACGGACACAGTTGTTGACATCAACTTTTTCTTTTTCCTCGTGTGAAATGATTGCTGTCAGCTAAACGATCATCGCTCCAATCATTTCACACGAGGAAAAAGAAAAAGTTGATGTCAACAACTGTGTCCGTGTGAGTTTTTGTCTCCCTCTAACACATTACTAATTTCAATAACGCATATATCTGTCTGACCATGGCTCAATAATTACTGGTTGTATTGACAGCTGTGGCTAACGGTTCTTTCATGCTTTGCTGATTTTTTATCACTCAAACTATCACCCTTTTTGTTTTCTTGTTTACATTCTTTGCAAAGTTCGTGGAAAAGCTACGGAATTCGTTTGCGTGTTTTAATGAGTTTTAGTTAATTTTTTTAGAAAAAAAATAGTTGTGAAAAGAAATTTAGTGAGTGCTTTGTGATAATCTCTTTTTAGAAAATGTGGAAAAACAAGTAAAAAGCCAGGAAAAATAAGTATATCGTTTGCTCACGTGTTTTTATGCGTTTGTTGTTTTGCCACTGCTTTTGACACAAAAGTTCGGGCCAAAACGGTAATTTCGTATTCTGTTTTGGGCTGCGATTACCATTCAATTATTTTGCCATGTGTCTGACTCTATTTTTGGATCAATGATGATATCATGATGATGTCACAATGATATCACAGCTGACAACTGTCTAACCTTTAAAATTTGATGTAAAAATTATGTTTAAACATTTTTTTTCATTATAATATTTATTTATTTTACTCAAATTAAAAAACTTAGTATTTATTGAAAATTTTATATAAATAAATGCAATACAACTCATATTAATATACTAGATCTTAAAACCTAATTATTACTGCTATGTATGCTCACACTGCAGCCGACTTTTCATCAGACAAAGTCGAGTGCGTTCTATTTTAACGGAAGGGCGCGGATATCGCGGGAGCTTATTCAAAACACACGTGTGTGGAAAATACATCATTTGTTATAATCATTTTATGCTCACGTGACAGTCAGTTATGACAATTAATTGACAATCGTCAGTGTTTTTATCAAAACTTTATCAGCGTTGATAGTTTATAGTGTGAGTGTGTTAGTAAAATTATCAGCCCGTCTTGTAGGGTAGTGATTTTTTTTGAAACGCTCGTGGTTTTTTGATTTATTTTTGTAAACAAAAATATGTGCCTGCCTCGCTCAAAATTAATCAGAGACTTGTAACAAAACTCGTACCGAAACGAAACTCGCGTTTCTGGCGTTTCTGTTCCAAGAAACTTTAAAGGATAGAAACTAAATTCGAAACAAAATGATTGTAACGGTTTCAGCAGAAACAAAATCTGTAACGAAACTAAATTAATTTTGTTCCTTGTAACAGAAACCGAAACAGAAACAAAACTCCTTTGTAACAAAAGTCGTAACAAAACTCCGAAATGGTTCCAGCAGAAAAAAAACCTGTAACGAAACTAAATTAATTTTGTTCCTTGTAACAGAAACAAAATTATTAGTTTTGTTCCTTGTAACAAAACCCGTAACGAAACTAAATTAATTTTGTTCCTTGTAACAGAAACCGAAACAGAAACCAAATTAATTTTTTTTCTCAGTAGCAGAACTCTAAACATTCTTATAATACTATTTGCACTACACTGGGATGGACCTATAATATTTATATACGAGTATATAATATATATCGTCGTTCGGCCCGAAATACCGCGTATTTGCAAAAAACAAAAAGGCGTATATACCAAAATGTCCAAAAACGAGATTTCGTTACCCTGACTGGGACTCATCGGTCTTAATGTATTGACGTTAAAATTCCTCCGTTTTTAGCTACAAAGCTCTACGAAGGCAGGCACCTTGACGTTGGTGTAGGGGCTTAATCCGCTGAGCAAGCGGCCCGTGTCATTGCGACGGCGTTAGCTTCTGCTCTCGGCGCAATGATAGGGGCCGCTACCCAGCGGCAACTAAGAACTGCCACCTCCTAAGCCAGGGTGTTACGCGACACCGTGCCCATTGGATTGGTTTGCAGCCCGGAGGTTCAAAAACCGGCTGTATTCGAACGGCGCCTTCCTGACACCGGGCCACCTTAGGAAATAACTATGGCCTTACCGCGGCAAGGGGCTCTGACGCGGCGTACCAGTTAAGTTCCCCACATATATTATGAGACTACCATGCCTGCCATGTCAGGCCGGTGGTCGTAAGAACAAGATGAGTCACAACAACAACAAAAACACAAACAAAAAGGAAGAGGAGAAGGGCACGAAGAACACACGCGGTAGAGGAAAGCGCGCGACGCGTAGCCTATCGTGTGGTCAGGCGGATGAGCTATCGCCCGAAGAGCGGGCTCTGTTCGAGGAGTTCGTCAGGGACGATGAGGAGCCCTCTACTAGCCACGGACTACGCAGACAGGCCGCCATTAGGGCCGCTAGACGAGCAGAACAAGCTGATAGTGCGCGAGGAGGCCGACATGAAGGGAACGCACCTGTGGGAGCAACCCTAATCAGAAGTGCGGTAAAACCAGCAAAGGACGGAACCGAAAGTGCGCACATGTTTACGCCGAAGCCAATGACAAATTCGCCCCCCAAAAGATCAAACGGGGGCGCGGCAAAGCGAAAGTCTGACCAACTGGAGGAGCCAGAAGTTTCCGGAGAAAATGCAGGAGAGCGGTTCGAGCGGCCCGTTAAACTTTAGTGGGGTGTACTTCCGGCCAGGGCTAATGCTAGTGGACTGCAGAGAGGAGAGCACGGCAGCATGGCTGGAGAGGGCGGTTCCAAATCTAAGGGGGTGGAACGGTGTAGCCCTGGACACGAGGAGAGGGGACAACATACCTCCCACACACGCGGTCACCATGTTCCTCCCTAAAAGCGAAGAATGGTCGATACAGTTTGTGCTAAAGCTCCTAAGAGCACAGAATGCTGATCTCAACACCGAAAGATGGCGCATTAGCAGCACAAGCGTTGAGGAGGGGGGGCTTCGCATGAGCGTTGCGATGGATGAGGGCTCTTACGGAGCAATCAGGCGAGCGGGCTTTAGGGTCTTTTACCGGTACAGCTACATACCGGTAAAACCTTGGAAGCAAAGGGAGCCAGGCACCACTGAATCCGGGAGTGCGGGCAATACTGCAGAGGGAGCGGTTGAAGTAGCGGAAGCGCCAGTGACGGAGGCAACAGAGCCCCCAACCACCGACAATCTAACCACCGACTCTGGCGAGGTCGCAGCGGGAGAAAGCACCCAGGAGCTGCTGGATGGCATCGCCCTCCACAACCTACAGTTGGAGGAAGGAGTGGAAGATGATCGGCTGTCCGAGGTGGACGAGCCGATGGAGCAGCAATAATGGCCAGCCTAACAGGAACCACGGTCGCCCAGATTAACCTCCATCATGCTAAAGCAGCTTCGGCTGTATTAGCAAAGAAATTCGCGATGGAGGATCTAGGCATAGCGCTCATTCAAGAACCGTGGGTAGTAAATGGGCAGGTCAGAGGACTACGAGGAAAAAATAAGGTAATTTGGGACCTCTCGCATGAGAGACCGAGAGCATGTATAATGTTGAATAACTCCATTGATTATTTCTGCATTACAGAGGTTATGAACCGGGACTTGGTAGCTGTGCAAACGACGATGGTAGTTGAGGGCGTAAAGAGTAGCATCGTGTTTGCAGCAGCTTATTTCGCGGGCGACAGCAACGACTTTCCGCCAGACGATCTGTCTAGTCTGGCAAGTTACTGCAGGAGGGCACGACTTCCGCTGATCGTCGGCTGTGATGCCAATGCGCATAACCAACACTGGGGAAGTACTGACACAAACCAAAGAGGTGAGTGCCTATTAGAATACATTATAAGTAACGACCTGAGCATTTATAACGTGGGGAACTCACCCACATTTGTCACTAGAGTAAGAGAAGAGGTGCTAGATATTACCATAGGGAACAATCTGGCCGATGCTCTGGTCTCGAGATGGAGGGTGTCATCTGAACCCTCACTCTCGGACCATCGCATTATCCAGTTTGTTGTAGGGGCTGAGGTGGGAATAAACCAGCCTAAGAAAAACCCTAGGAAAACTGATTGGGGGAAATTCAATAGCATACTAGAGCTTAACCTTTCCTGCATCGGAGGAATGAACAGGGGAACAACGGAAGAGGAACTGGAGGAGAGGGTTAACAGTATCAATCACGTAGTGATTGACGCTTTTAACGCTAGTTGTCGTGACTCCACGGGGAAGAAATACAGAACCCCATGGTGGTCGAGTGAGCTCTCATCAATGAGATGCAATGTGCGGAAGCTCTTCAATCGGGCAAGGCGCACCGGCCACTGGGAGGAATACACGACACGACTAACAGAGTACAACAAAGCAATCAGAAACGCCAAAAGGAATAGCTTTAGGAGTTTCTGTGAGACCATTTCTTCCACTCCAGAGGCTGCTAGGCTTCATAAGGCACTAGCCAAGGAGCAGGGGGAAACTAGAATGGCTCTGAAACTCCCAAACGGCGAGTTCACGAGCACCGAGGAAGAAAGAGCGAAAGCCCTGCTGACCGCCCATTTTCCGGATGCGACAACGGATCCAGAGGAGATTGAGCCTCAAAGAACAAGACCGACATCACAATGCTGGCACCTGGCGAAGAATCTCTTCACGGAGAGTGCAGTCAGATGGGCGATCAAATCCTTTGAGAGCTACAAGTCTCCAGGGGTGGACGGGATCTACCCGGCATGTTTGCATCAGGGCGGGATACTGGTCCCATACCTGTCCAGGATTATGAGAGATAGCCTAGCGCTGGCATACATTCCAACAAGTTGGAGATGTGCCAAGGTTGTCTTCATACCCAAGGCAGGGAAAAAGGACTATTCAGTAGCAAAATCTTTCAGGCCCATCAGTCTAACTTCCTTCGTTCTCAAAACGATGGAAAAGATAGTGGACCATGAGATCAGATTGTAATACATCCATCTTGCCTTGGTACGCACACCGACACGCCAGTAATGTGTTGGTAATCATTTATCAAATAAGTAAATGGAACGACAAACTTTTGCTTATTTAATGTCTTTTCTTTTTATTTTTAAATATTTGTTCGATACACAAAGCTTGCACTTAATGAGAGTAATCCGAATTAAATTAGTTTCACGAAAACTTACAATTACGTCGTAGCGTGTCGGCTGCCAAAATATAATGGCCGACCCAACATCGTTTCCGACTTGACCTTAGCTGCGATTGCACAGCTGCAGGGTTGCACATGCAGCTGTGTTCAACACTTTAGATGGTCTGTTCGCTTTAGCCCATCCACTATGTTGTAGACACAATATAGTGGATGGGGTATTCGCTATATCACCCTCCTTTGAAAAAGAAGACTCGACAAGGTGATCAGCATTGTCGTGTTCTTCTTGTCCAAAGGAATAAATTGTTTTGATTGGACGAATGTTACATTATGGTGAGATATCCCCTCCATTTACTTACATTCGTTCAATCAGGACAATTTTCCATTATTACATATATGTACATTGTTGTTTTAGTTTTACTCTTACATTTTAATTCGTATTTGTACATTGGTGTAACTTATAGCTACTGAGAATGTATTTTAAGTCTTATAATTAATTTTATATGTATTTTGGTTTCTTTAATTAAGGGTATACAGTATACATTTTTTTTTCTTTTGTGTATAATTTTAATTGAGTAATTCTAGTTACAACTAGTTAGCAATGGATATATGTAAATTTACAAGTAATGTAGTGCTAAATATTATTATTCATTTATTTTCAATTCAAAAGTTTTTTTTTTTTTTTTTGTAAAATTAGTTAACAATTTAATAATATTAGATAAACAATTTCAATTTACTTTGTTAACTCTATTTTTATGAACAGTCTTTTCTTTTTTCTTTACTTCAACAAAAACTGTAACATTAACTCCATCAACTTTTTTTACTATATAAGGTCCCTGATATATATTTTCATGCTTATTTCTAGGTTCTTTTTGTATGATTACTTTATCATTCACGCTTATAGTTAATGGACGCGCCCTTTTATCGTGTAAATCCTTATTTTTAATCTTATGTTTACTTATCAAGTTTTTCGCTAATTCATGTGATTTTTGCATTCGGTATTTTACCTCTTTTGCATAATTCTCAACGTTGTAAATTGGATCGATCTGTTCCTTTTTTAAATCTTTTGGTAAATTTGCAACTTTACCAAATACTAACTCAAATGGAGTGAATTTGTTGTCGAATACTGTACTTGTTGTTGTATTATGCAAAAATGTAAAATACTTTAAATATACGTCCCAATCTTGAAAATTATCATTTAGAAAAGCCCTCAAATACTCATTAAATACTCGGTGACTTCTTTCAATTGTACCAAGGGTTTCGTGATGATAAGCAGTGGAAAAGTTATGTTCAATTTTTAAAAGTTTTGCTAATTCCGAGAAAACTTCATTTTTGTATTCTGTCCCTAAATCCGACTTAATTGACTTCATTATGCCGTAAGTAAGAACAAAACCTTCAAAAATAGCTGATGCAACTGTTTTTGCAGTTTTATCAGGAATAGCTATAGTAACAAGATATTTGCTTAAATCGCACATAATGGTAACTGCGAACTTGTTTCCATTACTCGACTCAGGCAAAGGTCCTATGGTATCTATGACAACAATATCGAAAGGTGTACAAGGCGTAGGCGTAAGTACCAAATTTTCTTTTGTTTTTGGCTTAACTTTATTTAATAAGCATTTTTCGCAATTTTTGACGTATGTGGCAATATCACGAGTCATACCTTTCCAATAATATTTCGTACGTATTTTTGCATACAACTTTTTATTTCCGCAATGTCCACCTGATATTGGATCATTATGATAAATTTCCATTAATTTAATCTTTTTGTCTTTATCGGTTACTGTTTCGACTGGCTCAGTTAGTAAAATTGTTAATTTAGTTAAGACTTTATTCCCGGTTTGTTTAATATTTGCAATAGTAAAATGTTGAAAAATTATATCGTCTTTTTGCCATTCAACTTCCTTAATGTTGTGATTGTCGGCGTTACTTTCCAGCCTCAAAAGTAGTTTATCTAAATTCACTATTTTGTTAACAATCGCAAAATTAAGGAGCTCGAGCCGTTTATGTTTTAAATGCGCGCATATTTGTATATTTGAAATTTTATCGTTTTTATCATAAATTATATTTGTTTTTACTCTCGGGATTTTTTTTGAAAAACTATATGCAAATTTATCGTAAACTTGTAACTTTTCTGTCTGTATTTGTTGGTTGTCGTCTTGCAGAGCTACGTCCTCTTTTTGTTTAGTCATTGATCGCGTTTTTACTGCCAAAACTTGCTGTGTAGAATTTTTAAGTTCTTCTAAAGTTATACGCGAAAGAGCGTCTGCACCAACATTTGTTTTACCTTTTATGTACTCTATTGTAAAGTTATATTCGGACAATTCCAAGCGGATTCTAGAAAGTTTGTTTATTAATTTCTTCCCGCTGAGAGTACGGTAATCGGTAATTTTTAATGTATACTGGCGTTGTATCGTTTAATCTTAGTTTTTGTTCATAAAAATTGTTTATTGTCATTTTATCATTGTCTAACGCAAAAATATCGGAATATTGTAAACATAAGTTAATAAGCTTATTTTCAGCATAGTTGGGTATTTGTTTTTCTAAAATATTTTTAAGTTCATTAATACGACTATCTTGTTTTACTGGGTTATTGATTTTATAAACGTGATAATTAGAAAGTTTTTCTGTTTGAATGTTGCAGTTATTTACATATTTTACGCTATTTGTGATATTTATTACTTTAATGATTGGATTACTAGTATCGACTATACATTTCGCTGTGAAAACACCGTCAGAAATCTCTTGGCAATCCACGAAAAGTGGTTCTGAGTCTTTTTCCAAAGTGAAAATTCTATAAACTTCGCAACGAGGCGGTATAACACATGTATCGCTTTCCGTTCCGTGAAGGATGGGAAGTGCGATCTTTTCATTGCCTATCCAGAAGGAAATACAATTAGTTGCATAGCTGATATCGCATTTATTTGATTTTAGGAAATCCTTACCAAGTATTCCGTCAGATGGAATATTGAAATCATTTTCTACCACGTGCAACGTATGTTTGATATAAAAATTTGAAAATTGTAAGTTAGTTGTAAAAGTACCCAATGTAGAAACTATATCTGTAGTTACTCCAGTAATATTAATTGTATCATTGTTATTAATTGACGAATTTTTATTAAGCGAAGAAATTTTAATTAGTGAAATGTCGGCTTGTGTGTCGACCAAAAATGTACAAAATTTGTTAGAACCAGTAATATTTAATTGAATAAAATCCGAATAATTTAAGTTAAGGCAATAAACATTTTTAGAAGGAAAATTGTGTGATAAATCAGTTAATACTCTGTCTCGTCCTCCCTCAGTGTTCGCTCCTGAGGGGCTTCCCTGTTTAAAGCACGGACGTTTGCATTTCTACCTCTATTATTGGAAGTGTTAGACGCGCTATTATTACCAGTGCGACTATTGTTACCATTATTATTATTATTAGACTGATACCGATTTCCGCCGCCAGAACGAAAATTTTGCCTTTGATTGCCACGGTTGAAGTTGTTGCCATAGTTACTGTTACTAAAAGATGGTCTATTTTGTCTATAATTGTTAAAGTTACGACTTTGATATTGAAAATTTCGACCTAGGTTATTACTTTGAAAATGTCTAAAACTATTATTGTTACGAGCTCTAAATGCTAAGACTTGGCGTTCTTTTATTTCATTTGATTGCTCTACAATCAGTTTGGCTACTACGTCCTTTGAGTCGGAAAAATTGGTTGAGGCAAGTATTGATTTTACTAAACTTGTTTTTGCATTCAATCGGCAAACGTTAACGGTTTGCTCGATGGCCATTTCATGAGCTTTGGCCTGAGTAATACCTTCGATAATGAGCGAACGCTCTAAAGAATCAGACAATTCCTCGACGCGTTTAGCGAAATCTGTATAATTATTATTATTAACCTGCAAAGCTGCAATTTTTCCGGCCACAACTTTAGAGTTGTCAGGTTTTATACGGTTACGTAGTGCTACTTTTATGGCATTAACTGAAAGTATTTGCGTTGGTATCGCTTTACCATCGAGTTTGGATTTAATAAATGAAATAAAAGTGCCAGTTAAATTTTCATCGACAAATTCTTCGATTAACTCAATTTTATTAATGAAAGATTCAAGACCCAGTGGCTCACCGCTATAATTTTCACGCATAATACCAGCACACATGCTGATAAACGATCTTTTTTCCTCAGGAGTTGCCATATTTGTATCGGAATTAGAAGGATTTGAAATATTTCTTTCGGGCAATTCCTCAAATCCGTGAAAATCTCCGGATAAAGAAAGTCTAACAACAAGGTTTTCACTTATACTGGGCGAAGATGTGGTTGAAATTTCGGAATCTGGGCTTTCAAAATCAAGATTTTCGGAATCTGAGTCTTGCTCTGAATTTTTAGGAACTACTTTCTTGTTTCTAAGAAACATATGTAGTAAAAAGCAAAGAAGAAATATTTAAACTGATTTAAACCGATTTAAACTGATTTTATAGAATTTGCTTATGAAAATTTAGCAGAAATCCAAATTGAATATGAAATTGAAAGAATTATCGGGCAATTTAATGAAAGGCTGAATATTTAATGGTAAATTGAACGTATATTAAAGTAATTTAATTTAATTTGATTTCAAAGGCAAATGTTGAATTTTGGTAGAAAAGACCTGTCTTGTGATAACGGACGCACCGCTTTATTAAAAAAATCTCAATGTGTTTGTGTGTGATTACGGA
Source organism: Campiglossa producta (assembly GCA_964058755.1). Taxonomy (NCBI): domain Eukaryota; kingdom Metazoa; phylum Arthropoda; class Insecta; order Diptera; family Tephritidae; genus Campiglossa; species Campiglossa producta. The sequence goes on along the minus strand of CAXKVI010000003.1, from coordinate 42,321,056 downwards.
CGCACCGCATCAAGCAAAATGTCAAATATATTGTTATTACGGACGCACCGCTTTAGGTAAAAAAAATCTCAAATTGGTTTTTCACGGGACCACCGTTTTTTATGAAAAATTGATAATTTGAATTTGTATTGCGGACGCACCGCTTTGGGCAAAACGTGAGGCAGAGTAAGGCAATAAAATTTGTTTGAATCAATCGTGAATAATTAAAGTTGTATCTATTGTGAATAATTAAAGTTTGATCTACAGTTTACTATTTCCGGTTTGAGAAAGCCAAAATTTTCCGTTTGTTTCAAAAGTTCAGTTAACTTTAAAAGTGCACAGTGAACCCAAAATTCCAAAAAGTAATAATTAAATTCGAAAATTAGTGCGTTATTGAAAAGAAATTGAAAAAATTGTGGTTATTGCCTGACTCTGGTACGTAAGCGTAAAGAAAGTAGGTGTTTTTATATTATAAGTGTATTTATATGTGTGTATATGTTCGCAAATGTGTATGTGAAAAATAAGAAGAAAAAAAAATTTTTCAAGTGTGGTGGCACATTAATAGTTATTATAATAATAATAAAAGAATAAATATTACAACTTGTCCACATATATATACATGTACATATGTGTAAGAAATGAGAAACATATTTTTCGGAAATTTTCTAAGATACATACACGCCATACCATTGCAGTCGTTGTTACCGTTTAAAGTTTAAACCATCCATTTTAGTTGCATTGCCAATGTTTGTTGTTGTTGCACACCACCGCTGCCGATGTCGCTGGTATACCACGAGGGTTTGCCCTTCAGTGGTGGCAGCCTTTTTTTCGATGTGCACGTATGTATAAATTGCAGCCAAATATTAATTTTTCAGCACCGTTCTTGTTACGGTGTAATGGTGGCATGGACGTTGTGAGGCATTTTTGCCTAACCTTAAATTTCCCATAGAAATTAAGAAAACCCCCTTTTTTTTCAATTTTTAGAGTTTATAACCAAAAAATGGAAAAAGATATAACGCCAGATATATTTGTTGATATGTTGAAGAAAAATTTACACGGGAACTCATGAAAACGTATACGTTATACATACGTATGTATGTAACTTTGACGAAAAATTTGCACTACCATGCCGCTCAAATTATATGTATGTGTAGGAGTTGCATGACAAAATAGAAATTGCGCCACCACGCCGAAATGAAGATTATGTAGTTGGAATTCATTTTTAGTTTTGTGTTATGACTGTTGATGATTGTTCCAACTTAAATGGAAATTTTAAATTTATTCTGCCTTTTCAGCTGCCGTTTTTTTTTTTTCCAACGTAGGGCTCCGGCCCACGGTCGCCATGTAATACATGTATATTACAAGATCGAACACTCTGAGGCAGAGGCCTCTACACGTAGGTCAGCACGCATACAGGGCAGGCAGGTCAACAGACACAGCCCTGTATCAGCTGACCACGGAGATAACGAGTGCGTTCGAGTGTGGAGAGGTGGTAGTGTGCGCCTTCCTCGACATAGAGGGGGCTTTCGACAACACTTCACATGCGAGTGTAGGCCGGGCACTAGAGCGGAAAGAAGTTCAACAACCCATAATACGATGGATAGACGCACTACTCCGTACAAGGATAGCGGAAACCGCCGTGGGGGAAGAGAGCGTTCGGATAAGAACAACAAGAGGGTGTCCACAAGGGGGGGTCTTATCACCTCTTCTGTGGAGCTTGGTAGTAGACGAACTCTTGCATATACTTACCGACAGCGGCATCCGATGCCAGGAGTACGCTGACGATATAGTGATTATTGCAAGAGGCAAGTTTGAGAGCACTCTCTGTGATATTATCCAGAGAGCTTTGCGCCTAACGAAAGAATGGTGTGCGGGTGTGGGGTTAAATCTAAACTCCAATAAGACTGCCATCATTCCTTTCACCAAAAGAAGATCCCTAACGGGTATGAGAACAATAACGCTAGATGGGGTACCCCTGGAGGCAGTTTCTGAAGTAAAGTACTTGGGAGTCACCTTCGACTCTAAGTTACTTTGGAAGAAACACGTTGAGAATACAACATCAAAGGCCACCAGGGCTATAATGGTGTGCAGGAGACTAGCGGGTAAATCCTGGGGTTGTAATCCGGCAATACTGCGGTGGATGTACACCATGATAGTCCGACCCATCATAGTATACGGTGCGGTAGCATGGGCTCCTAGATCAGCCCTAAGCACAGTGAGGAAATCACTCGCTAAACTCCAGCGTCTGGCATGTGTATGCATTACGGGGGCTATGCGTACTTGCCCGACAGCGGCAATGGAGGTGCTGCTTGATCTGAGCCCACTGCACATAGTAATTGAACAGGTAGCCAAACGAACCTTGCTGAATATGGCAAAAGAAGGCTTCGGGAAAGGAAAAGTCATCTCGTCCGCGGGGGCGGATAGGCTAATAGGACAGCTGCCCATCTGCCAACTGCCAAGGGACGACATAGCAAAAGTAGTAATATTTGAGAAGAGTTTCAAAATAGAACTGGGAGAAAAGAGTACCTGGGACACCTCAAAGGTGGAGAGATTCCACGAGAACAGGACCCTAGTATGGTACACTGATGGCTCGAAAACTCCAGAAGGAATTGGAGCGGGAATTTACGGCCCCCGCATCAATTTGTCCGTCCCCCTTGGAGTACACCCGAGCATTTTTCAGGTGGAAGTGGTTGCTATAAGCCTGTGCGCGGGAATAAACCTGCAACGCGGCTATACCAACGAGAACATCACTATATTAAGTGACAGCCAGGCCGCACTCAAGGCGAAATAACCTCAGACTAGCATGGGTTCCAGGCCATGCGGGCATAGAGGGCAATGAGCAAGCAGACCTACTAGCGAGAACAGCGGCAGCAACAAAGCCCATAGGCCCTGAACCTTTCCTGGCGATCGGCGAGCACACGATAAAAGAAAAGCTCAGGAAAGAGGAGTCTGACATGAGAGAGGAACACTGGCGTCAGACGATCGGGATGCGTCAGGCAAAAGCGCTGATGCGTGGGTATAACACAAGGCGCTACGAAGAGATAATAAACCTGTCCAAAAATAGTCTAAGGATTATAACAGGGGTCCTCACGGGGCATTGCAGGCTCAAGGCCCACATGCATAGACTGGGCATCTCGTCCGGCAGCCTGTGTCGCTTCTGTGACTCGGAGGACGAAACAGCGGAGCACATTTTGTGCAAATGCGATGCAATCTCTAGAAGAAGGCATAAAATCCTCGGAGCCATGACTCTAGAATATAGGCACATGTGAACTAAAGCCGATCCTAATTCTGAATTTTCTGAAAGAGATCGGCCTTGTAGATGTGCTTTGAGCATATGAGGGCACAATAGATCTTAAGGTCGCAGTGCACTACCTCAACCCTATTATTATTATTATTATTAGCTACAAAAACACAAATAAATAAATAAAAAACCTTTTTTGGAACCTATTTTCTTTAAAATAATAGAGCTGTTCAATACCGCGTATTTTAAAAAAGCTATGTTTTGCAGTTTGAGTGCTTTTTCTTTTGTAAATTCTTATATCCTCCTACACAATTTGGCTTCCATCAAATACGCGGTATTGCTTTTTGCAGCGACGATATATATATCTGCCCAATATCCCATTATCCATACAAAACTATGTTACACCTGCCAAAGCATCCTCCTTCGACATCTTATAAAAATGATGATGATGCACTACAAAGTAGTTTGAATGAATTATTATTAGAAAATGAAATATTTGTTGATAACTATTAATGTTAATTTTTTCACAATCCGTTGCCCTATGCATATGTATGAAGCGTTTTTATATATCATTTAAAAATAAAAAATAAAAAAGAAAACCCTATAGTCGCACAGTTATATTTTTCTTCATATCTTCAGCATTTATTGTCGGATCTTAAAGTGTGATACTACATTTGTTTGTGCCAAGGACCCGGATTTTCCTTACCCGCCAGTATAGTAGACACCAAGTAGTTAAATGTACCACACGAGGTTTCAGAGGTCGACTGAAGTTACTTTAGTTAGTTGCAACAGACATATACATGTATATTATATACCAGAAAATAATAAATCCATCCTAATGTACTGTTTCGGTTTCTGTTACAAGGAACAAAATTAATTTAGTTTCGTTACGGGTTTTGTTACAAGGAACAAAACTAATAATTTTGTTTCTGTTACAAGGAACAAAATTAATTTAGTTTCGTTACACGTTTTGTTTCTGCTGCAACCGTTTCGGAGTTTTGTTACGACTTTTGTTACAAAGGAGTTTTGTTTCTGTTTCGGTCTCTGTGTCAGGGTCTGGGGGGTTCCCCACGTTGGACTGAACGAGGCGAGTGTAGGATTGGACCGCTCAGAACAGGTTTCTAAGAACAGGTACGGCAGGCAGAGGGGCGCACATAAAACTACAATTACCCAAAAATAGCGATGGTCGATTCGTTGCCAGTTAGGGCGGTGCATAAGCCAGGAACTCTTCGTCGATGAGGGTCAAGTCGGCGGGGAGTTGCTGCAACCCAGGGTACCTGCAAAAGGGCACTTAAAGTAAGAAGTTATGCAAAGACATAAATTTTATAGTACTTCGCGTAAGGTACGCTGAAATCCTCTGTAACGCCTGAGATAGCGAACTATTCCTTGGTAAAGCGGGCTACTCACCTGCCAAGAAATGTCAAACTCCATAAAAAAAAACGCTCAAGAAATGGTCAAGAACTGTTTTCACACGTCAGATTTTCTTGAGCCAATACTCAGCTCATAAGAAAAAATACTACAATTTTCGATGGTTGGCAATGCAGGTTTACCTCAAGAAATAAATATGCTCGTATATATTTCTTGAGGTACACGTGCAGATCCACGGCAAAGGTGAGTACATATTTCGCTAAACATATTTTGTACATTTTTATAGGAGTAATTTGCAAAAAAATGGAAAATTTGGTAAACGTCAAAATTTCTTGACCAGGCACAAGAAATATATGCTCGCTTTTTTCTTGAGGCATTTCTTGGCAGGTGAGTAGCCCGCTTAAGGTGGTAAAATAACTGGGACGGAGCACAGGCTGTTCCAAAATAGGTGAGCTGCATGTGTTTTGCCGAGTAAAACCCTTTTTTGTGCTGGTCAATACAACCGCGACCACAACGCTTGGTCAGCACTTTGCACTTTTTTTGGTATTAGTTTCCTTTAGGGGTTACAGATTAGTAGGGCCGATATTTGGCCAATTTGGCACTATTTTTAAATAATATATGTATACCTACGGCGATAATTGTATAATTTTTTTTTTTTTTTTTGAGATTTAAGTTACTCTTGCGCCGTTTATTGGTTGGAGAGAATTATTTGGCCCAATCCTAAGATCATAGCGCCATCACCAATTATGCACTTTGTGTGCTGTGTTGGTTGTGAATTTCTTTTATATTTCCTTTTCGTACTATTAGTACATATGTTGATAGTGTTGCCAGTATTGTGCAATTTATGAATTGTTGTTTTGGTGTATTATGAGGTTTTTAATATATTTACATTTATATCTTTTTCGTTAGATTTTTGCTTGGATATGTGTTAAGAATTTGGAGATGGTTTCTAAAATTGTTATTCCTTCCGTTTTAATCATTTGGTTAATTGTGTTGTATTTGTTTAGTACGGCGAAGTTTTGTCGTATTGTGTCCCATTGCGGGCAGATGTGTAATATGTGGGATATGTCTTCAACGCAGCTGCAAGTATCACATTGGTCACTTTCTATTACTTTCAGTTTTGCCAATGTGTCTTTTCCGAAGGTGTGACCCGTCAGAATTCTACATAGCTTTTTAGTTTCAATTGGATTGAATTTATTTTGTGTTGTGTGAAACCATGGTTTTTTTAGTATCGTTGGGAATATTTCATAATATTTTTTTCCTTTTTCAGTGCATATGTTAGTATATTCTATTTGCCATTCAATATTGACTCTCTTCGTGACTTCGTTGATTGCATCGGTTATATTCCATCCCCTACGTTCATAAGTACCTTGTATTTCAGCATTTTTGGCTGCCAGGTCTACGATATTGTTTTGTTGTATATTCTTGTGTCCCGGAATGTAGTGAATTTCTATCATTATATCGTTTTCTTCTACCGTTTGAATTATGGTTTTGATCATGTAATTGTTGCTATTGATATCTTTTAGCGCTTGAGCGCCAGATTGGCTATCTGTTAATATGGCTATATGTTGGAAACCCTGTTCTAAAGCCATTTCGATAGCCTTTTCGAACGCCCATAACTCTGAAGTCATCGATGAAAATTGATTGTGTGTGTAGAAAGCTTTGGTTGTGTTTGATTTTTCGTGAAATATGGCCGCTTTTGTTGTATTATCTTTGACTGATCCGTCAGTGTAGAATATTTCTATGGCTTTTCTGTTAATTTGTCGATTTTCTCTTTGAATATCTGAGTGATGAGGTCGTCATTAGTTTGTTTCTTGGATTGTATCGCTCCTTTGAAGAAGTCAATATCAATCGTGATTTTGTTACTTTTAATGATTTTTGCAGGTACTGGGATAACGTCCTTTAAGATGTCTTTGTATTTTTTATATGTTTTTGTGTAACTAGTGGCTATGTTCGACAGGTTTGTTTGATTGTTATGTAACAATTCAATAGCAGGAAGATTGTATGCGCATCCTTTTATAAGTTCTTTTGCTGTGTTTAGTTGTTGTCTGAGATACATGGGCAATTCAGCTGACATGTGGTATATTATGTGCACAGGTGTGGATCTGATCAATCCGAGACATTTTCTTAATAATTGGTTGTTGCAGCTGTTGAGTTTGGATAAGGCAGTTTTGGATATGTTAGCAAAGGATGAAGATGCATACTCCATTTTCGATCTTGCAAAAGTTTTATACATTTGTATTGCTCTCGTTGGCGGTATGCCAAAGGTGCATCCGCTCAAAGTCTTTAGAAAGTTACATTTTGAATTGGTTTTGTCGATTATTTCATTAATATGCAGATTTACTGAATTGTTTTTACTATGTACCTTCCTAAATATTTAATCGAATCTACTTGTTTTAGTTGAGTGTTATTGACTTCAATTTGTAGTGTTTTCTTTCTGTTATTAAAATGAATTACATTGGTTTTGTCCAAATTTATTTTTAGATTGAGTTTTTTACATTGCTCTGAGAATCTGTTTATCTTAGTTTTTAGTTGCTCTTTGGCTGTGTCAAAATTTTTATTACTGCTAATAATGAAAAAATCATCGGCAAATTGGAAGATGGTATTGTTTTCAACGTTTAGGTTATGTAGTTCAGCAGTGTATAAGTTGAACAGGGTGGGACTCAGTCCGCTCCCCTGCAACAGTCCAGTATTGACTTCTATAGATTGGTTTCCCAAGTGGAGTATACGTCTGGATAAAAAGTCTTTAATCCAGTTAATTATTGATTGGTCAATGTGCATTTCTGTCATTATTTCTGTGAGAGCTTTTATATCTACGTTATCATATGCTTTTTCCAGATCTATGCAAGCACCCACAACATGTTTGCCTAGATTTTTGTCGATTAAGATCATATTTATTACGTCATTGATGCATTGCGAGGTTGATCTTCTTTTGCGAAATGCGTATGATCTAGCCGGTAGAAGTTCATTGTTTTCAATGTGGTTGTCTAAATGCATTTTAATCATTCCTTCTATGCATTTGCAAAGCGTGGAAATAAATGCGATCGGACGGTAGCTTTGAATCGCTGCTGGTTCTTTGTTAAGTTTTAATATAGGAATGATCTTTATGTTTCTCCATTCATCTGGTATTTTGCCGTCTTTCCAAATCTTTTCCAATATTTGGAATAGAGTAATTTTTTCTGTCTCCTGTAGGTTTGTTAGCATTCTGTAAGAGATGCCATCCAAACCTTTGGCTGAGTCCGGTTTTCTATTACGGAGAAAATCGTTAAAATTTTCGCTAGTCATTTCCTGAGGGATTTTATATGGCCGGTATTGTCGTTAATTGTTGCAATTGTAGTTGCAGTTGTTTGTGTGTTGTTAGTAATGTAGTTTAGATATTCTTTATTTTGTTCGTTTGTCCATTTATTGTTGATTTTTTTGTGCATCCATATTTTTTGAGATTGTTAATTTTATTCCACATTGTTTTGGAGTCTGTTGTTTGTGTAATTTCCGTAATTACTTAATTCGTTGAAATTTTCTTTTTTCTTTTTGGCTATTTATTTTTTTAAATTGTCTTGTGCTTCAACTAATTTACCCAGATTTTCCATTGTTTTGAATTGTTCATAACGTGTTCTTGAATTATTTCGGATCCGGTAAAGTCTATCTATTTCATTATCCCACCATTTTTTGGGTTGATATCTATTATTATTATTTATTGTTATTGTATTTTTGTCAATAATATTTTGGAATGTATTGTTGACTTCTTGTAGTGAATTACCTATTTTAGTGATTTGGATTTCTGTAATTATTTTGGTGTTTAGGATTTTCTTGGTGTTGTTATTTTTAATTTCATATCTTGTATCCATTTCAATAATAATTGTGTAGTGGTTGCTGTTTGTTATTTTTGTTGCAACTGTTGACCATTGTATATTTTGTGAGCCTTTGTTGCAGAATGTAGTATCAATGTGTGATATCGTATCATTAATTTTAAATGTAGGACTTCCGTCGTTAAGATAATTGAATTCATAATCAGATGCTATGTTATCTAATGTCCTTCCTTTGTTGTCAGTGTATGTACTACCCCATGATGTTGATTTGCTATTAAAGTCGCCACCTATTATTGTTTTGTGTTTAAGGTTATTAGCAAAATTAAAGAGTCGTTCGGTCTTGGTTTTAAATTCATAGAGAGTCAAGTCCGGTGCACAGTATATACTAAAAATGTTGAAATTGTTATGTAGGTTTAGAGTTGTGATTCCTACAATGTCCGAGTCATTATTATAATTTATTAGGGTGAACTTAATATTTTTCTTTATATAAATTCCTACACCGCCGTAGCCGTCGTTTCGGAATTTTCCAATGAAGTTGTAATTATTTATTGTTGTTGTTCTATTGTTGATTAGCCAGGTTTCACTTAGTAAAGCTATGTCTATTTTTTTGTTATATTGTGTAATTTCTAAAAGTTCTTTGTTGCCGGGTTTCTTCAGACTCTGTATGTTGAGTTGAAGAATCCTCATATTGATTGTTGGGTATTTTTATTGATTTCATAAAGATCTGCGTTCACATTTAATTGTTTAATTTTATCATTTAATGAAATTAAAATGTTATATTGTTCTTGGTTGATTTCGTTGCTTGTCTGGGACAAGTAACTAGATAGTATTTGACTCATTTCTGTTGCAATTTTTCCTTGAATTTCGATGTGGTTTATCGTTGCTTGCGGTAAAGAAAGATTGTGTGAGCAACCCTGCTTGTTTTCATCCCGTGTGATTTGTCTCCATTCTTCCATGGTTTTGTCGGCGTTAGCTAATTCTCTTGCTTTGTTGCTATTGAATTTAGCCACCTTTGCAAATGGAAATTGCTGGTGAAGGGTCTTCGCAGCTACCTGCGTATTATTCGTGGTGTGAGATTTATTTCGTTTTGGTAGATGTGGGAATTCCACTTGGAAGGTATTTTCCTCGTCTAATATGTCGAAACGATTGTTAAAAATCGCTGAGTATTTTTGTCTAACTTCTGAGGGGGCTAGGTTTTCAAGTGTCATAATTTTTTTGATAGTGTACGCTTTTGAGCGTGCCGGACATTTTTTGAAGGTTGCTGTATGTTCACCTTTGCAGTTTCTGCATTGAATTTTCGTGCATTGGGTTTCTGGGTTATGTGTTTCGCTGCATTTTGGGCAGATTATATTGGCTTTGCAATGTTGTGCAAAATGGTTGTATCTGTAGCACCTGTAGCATTGTGCGAAAGAAATTAAATGTTTAACTTTTATTTTAGTGTAAAAATATGTAATTTCCGTTGGTAATTCTAAGCCATCAAAAATGAGTTTAATTCGGCGAGTTGAGATCCTCTCTTCGTTCTCTGTTCTGGTCACTCTTATAATTTGCTTGATAGGAATGGGAGATTGGATTTCCTGTAGTAGTTCGCTTTCCGAGATGTTGGTTGGTATATCGAATATTATACCCATTTTGGATACAAAGTGGGCAAATATTTTAGGTTCTAGCTCGTATTTTTTAATTTCAGGGTTTGTGCAAAAGCGATTTGCAGTATCGGGATTTCTGAAGGTGACTTTGCATCTTCCAAATCCATTTTCGCCACGTTATCAATATCTGCGATTTTTAGATTCATTAAAATTTTTGTTACTGTGATTGCGTTTATGGGCTTCCTGTCATCTCTGGGTATTTTTTCGTCATATATTTTATCCAGGTAGACCATATATGGCCCCTTGTGGTAGTCATTATATAAATATTGAATATCTGCGGACTTACTTGCATTTGTTGAGATAGTTATGTCTTTTCTTTGTTGCGTTTGGTCCTCGTTTTTTTCTTTTCCTGCTGTTACTCCTGCTTCTGTCTCCGGGTAAGGGGCGTTCATGCCCCCCGCCCTTGTGTCCCATTTTGGAGTGCTCTTCTATTTCACTTCTTTATTTTGGTAGTTTTTAGTAAGAGTTTGATTATTAAGTCTTTGTATTGAGTTTTTATAAGTTTAGTTTGTATTAATTTGTCTTTTTTAGGATTTGCAATTGCCGCTTGAAAAATTTTCTTTCCCAATTGTATAATTTAATAATTATTTAATTTTTTCTGGGCTTTGCGTCTATTGTGGTTGCCGAGAAACACAGTATAACCAGTATTTGCACTGAGGTGAAAGTTCTCCATGGAGGTGAATATTTCAGAGTTGAAATCCATGGTAGGATGGAATTTCGCGGTAGCATGGTTGCATTTCAGTAACAAAAAAAACTTTAGAAATATTTCAAAAAAAAAAATGAATTTAATGTATATATTCCATGAATTAATATATTATCATGAATTTATTGCACTACAAGAAGTATAAAAAATGTATATTAAAGGCCATATTGTAAAATTTCGTACAAATGCATATTGATGATCGGCTCTTTATGAACGATGCTATTAAATAGTAGTTTTGCGCAAAAAAGCACCCCTGTTAGTTAAGGACATTGAGGTGAATTTGAAATTCTTAGAAATTTTCCAAAACAAAATAAAGAAAATATTTTGCTTGCAGTTTTATATTTATTTATACTATTTATTTAATAGTAATATACGATTATCTGGTTCAATGTCAAGGTACGGTGTTAATGAACTATGAGTCATCTTATATATAAAAACTAATATGTTTTTGTTTTAGGAGTGTCCAGTTTAAATATTAGCTGGAGAAGTTGAAATACTTATTACTAACCGGATAAGTATTTCCAGTACCTGGCAAATGAGAACTATTGTTATTGTGAACAAAAACCATGAACTACAAGTTGCGATGGAGCATTGCAAGCTGCACGTAATCGTGGCTGCCGCCGGAGGCCTTTTTATTCCATCTATACAATGTCCCAGGGGGTACCATAACAGTCGCCCATACAGCAGTTGCTACCCAAGGCCTTTTTTGTTGCATCTTGAATGAATGAATTAATCTTATGCACTCTGCGTGGTATTAGTTTCCTTTAGGGGTCAACTTCTAATAAATTAGCTAAAATTATGTGATATAGCTCAAAAGACGGCGTTCGGCCTCAGGATCTCGAATCCGGAAGCACTTTTTTAATATTTTGCTTCTCTGCAGAGATATTTGCAATCAAAGTTTCAAGTTTTCATGTGGTTGTTGTAATTTTATTAGACTGTCCCTAAAAACCTGCAAAAAAAGTCCCGCCGTGGCGGTAGCCACGGTTATGTCACACGTCCGGACTTGGGATGGCGTAGCCCAGGGTTATTTTTTATAAGCGCGGCCGAAGGCCGCCAACTCAGAAAAGTGTTTCGTACATAAATACCATGGATTGCGCCCCATTTTTGGTATTGGACCCGGGTCATTTTTCGGTTTTTTGACCAGAACTTTTCACTAAAACAAAAAATTAAAAAAAGCGCTTCCGGATTCGTGATCCTGAGTCCAAAACCCGTCTTTTGAGCTATCTCCCATAATTTTAGCTAATATATTAGCAGTTGACCCCTAAAGGAAACTCTGCGTTTATGCTCCTTTTTGGGGAGGCTAAAATCAAATCTGTTATAAATGAAACCAATTAATATAAATTTTCATCATTTGCACAACTTTTTTTATTTCCATTTGATTTTCACCACGCGTGATAGGGTTGTGTTTAATCACTCAGGGCTGCATTTTGTTGAAGTATTTGTTAGATAGTGAATTTTTCTCTAATACTTCACGTTGACCTGCAAACTGGTTTTCCTTTCAGTTTAAAACGGTTAAAACAATTTAGGCATGTTCATAATCGATATAAAGTAGGTACTTAAGTTAGCGTCAACCCTTTGATACCCTTTCCAAGGGTCTATCTGACGCTAAATTTAGTACCTACTTTATTTCGTTCAGATTGTTGGACAGAGACAGATAAATATACAAGACTAAATGGGCTTGCTCAAGAACATCCTACAAATTATGACGGATAACACATAATAATCAAAAAACTAAATTTATAATAAACTATTTTTTCTACACCTTTTTCACTCGTACTTCAAAAACCGTAAAAATACTTTAGATAAGGTTAAATGCATTTAAGAATAGTGAATGGTAGTCCAAGACCCATACAATTATTTTCAGAATAGTCAATTGTATCTTAAAAACTGTAAAATATGCTTTAGAATAATCAACTGTACTCCAAAAACTATAAATTGTACTTCATAAACTGTAATTTGTACTCGAGACCGTAAATTAGACTTCAGAAGCTTAAAAATGTACTCCAAAATAATCAGTTCTACTTCAGAAACAACAAATTCCAATCCAGAAGATGTTTCTGAAATACATTTGATTTTTCTGGAATACGTTTTACAGTTTCTCGAATACAATGGGCTTCTTCGTAGCAAATTTTGCGAATATTAACAACCATTTACGTTTTTTAAAGTACATTTTACACTCTAACCCACAATAAAATATACAGGCAGATTCTAAATAATTTCTTACTTTGCGGATTTTCTCCCTCTCATATAATTTGTGAGCGAAAATGTATGAAAAAGGTTCACTAGTGAAATTTATTTAGATTGGCACGATAAGCTTTTTGTCGAAAAATTCTCAAATTTCGAAATTTGTTTTGCGTAAAATTTTGCAAATATCATTGGATCATGTCTTTCAATTTTGTGATATTGGAGTACTTCAATTGTAATACTTTCTAATACCTCAGCGGACCACCTTCAGCTTATTGAAAGCCGATCATTGCTCATGCTTTATTGACCAAAATCACGACACGATCGCTCTGAAAATAGATACTCCAAGGAGTAACAACATTGGAATACATTGCAAAGTACTCTGAAAACAGAAACAACTGTAGCGTCTCGTTGTGACATTTAATTTTGACAGCTGACATAAATGCACGTAGACAAAGGCAACCTGTCTTATAACCGCGTTTTAACACGCGTTAACGCAGACTTGATCTAGTTTTGTCTTTTTGGGTACGATGACATAATCAGCTGATTTTTCCTTGTATATTTTTTGGTTTTGTGCGTATTTGTCAAAGTTATAAATGTCACGCAACGCAATAAAGCTGTATTTGTTTTCGACTGAATACTCCTATGCGTGAGAAAAAACGCTGTGCATTGGTTCTTGGTTGAGTTGTAAAATAGTAATTTCTTTTTTTTAGAAATATAACCTAATATATACATATATAGTTTTACTTAAAACGCAAAATCCTAAATTTGACTATTTCTCCTCTTTTAAAGTAATTTATTACCTCATAAAATTTGCAACACAACACCCTGAAATGGCTGAAAATAGTTGACTGCAACCCGAAGTTCTCTATGGAGGTGAATATAAGTACGTTTGTGTTAGTGAGTGCAACTACTGTCTATACTGTGCCGAGAAATGTCAAGTGCGATGACATTTATGCTTTCCCACCACAGGGATATGTAGAAAGATTTTGGGACAGAAGGTTGCCATACGTCATTTTAATGGTGTGGTGGATGCTTATGGAAAGAGAAAAGGAGGGATATTAGGGTAATTTCGTTGTTGGCTGGAAACGGAAACAATAGCACAACGGCAAAGGAAAACGGTGTCTCGGTGCGAACTCTGCTATAAAGGGAGGTATATTTCAGTTCATATCAAAGAACTGTGTTAGCTGTGAAGATAGTCGCGCCGAGTGTGCGCTGTGCGGGTTACAAAAAGCGCGAAAGTTTTTAAGCGTAAACCTTTTTTTTTTTAATTTCCCTGCCAAGTAATGGCTGTAACAATACAATTAAAATCGAATCGTTGTGAACAAAAAAAATAAAAAACAGCGAATTCCGCTTAATACAGATAGACATATATGTGAGGAGAGTACACCACCAATAGTAAGAAGCCGTCACCAGCCGTGGCAAAAACGTAGATGAGGGATCAACGACCCGAGTTAGCGGAAAATTTTGAATCCGGTAAGTGATGAGATTTCCAAAGCCCTTGTTATAGCCCATGTCCCTTACACTTTCTTTGTCTTCGCGCCCTTTGGCGTTCCCGCCAACCAAGCATTCGACTCCGGTCATGAAAATCTCCTACGAGTGAAAATCCCCACTCTGTTGTTTCATCCCTTTTCAGTTTTATTAACTTAGAATTTTTTTAGTATCAAAAAAAAAAATATATATATAAAAATTTCGAGTCAATGTTCGTATGTATAACAACAACAAAAAGTTTAGTTCGGAGCGAAAATCTTTTAAATCAAATTGCCAATTTTTTCTAATTTCTTTTCCAAAATCTGAATCACTTTTCAATTGTTGCGATAATTTTAATTAAGTGTAGGAAATTTCCGAGACCGATTTAAAACCCAGTGAAACGAAAATAATTAATCTAGTGAATTGTTATTGTAATATGTATTATAATAACCATAACTTGGATTTTCGGTGCAAATAATTTTATAGGGATAAAATTTCGCAAACGGGTTGTGATACCTAAATTTTATGTTCATAGGGTGTGGGCGCCAAAAGGGCGCGCAAGTACCATGAAATGGCGCAATTTTCCCTAATGAAAATATTTCTTTTATATAGGGAAGACCCACACTAGTATTCCGTCTCTGGTGAAACGGCAGGGAAATCATTTATTTTCAACACTGCATTTAAGTCACCATCGCAGAAAAACCAAGTTTCATTTTTGCCCACACTAATATTCACCATCATAAATAAATTTTCATTGCGGATATATGTATATTTTCACCACTACGACTTAGCAATGATCCATACCACTATTCAACGATCGTCAGCTTTTACCATACCAAAAACAATAGTCACTGCGAAAGGTAGATAGAAAGTCACCACAAAAGCTTTTGGTTGCGACAACCCAACGAACCAGCAGATTGCAGTTCCCGCGTACTTAGTTTTAAGAGAATTGTTCATATGAAATTTTATTGAGTTTTTTTTTGGAGTTCTTCGTAAATGTATCATTGTTTATTTGTGTCAAAAAAAAAAAGTCTATCGGTCACGCGAAAGACCAAATTAGTAATTTACGACAAACATTTTTTTTTATATAGCTGAATATTTCAGCCCGCAAATATTCTTTTTACCACCGAAGAGAGCTCTTTTAGGTAGGCTATAGGATTTTGGGTAACATACCTAAATTTGAAATATCTCGAATTTGGAGGAATTAAAGAGGTTTGGTTTTCACTTGTGCTGACCGAAAGTCTCGTCACCTAATCTTGTATCCTTCTAATGCACGTGCACTTTTAATACATATGTATATAAGTTTTTGGCGGCCGCCGTGGTGTAGCGGTTAAGTGTTCGGCCTTCTACACCAAGTCGTGGCGGTTCGATGCCCGGCAAAAGTAACATCAAAAATTATTTAGAAAAAGAATTTTTCTAAAACGGGGTCGCCCCTCGGCAGTAGTTTGGCAAACTCTCCGGGTGTATTTCTGCCATGAGAAGCTTCTCAGCAAAAAATTCATTTGCTTTGCAAGTGCCGTTCGGAGTCGGCAAAAAACTGTAGGTCCCGCCAACTTGTAGGAAAAACTAAAAAAAAAAGCAACACACCACAAGTTGGAAAGAGAAGCTCGGCTAAAAAATCTCGTTAGAGGTTATGATGATAACCTGTAGGTATATCGCCGCCATTAGTTTTTTTTTTTTTTTTTTTTTTTTTTTATATAAGTTTTTTATTTATTTTCACACGCTAATTTTTATTTATTGTTATACGTATGTTTGATGTTACACGTATATTTACTAGCGATTAAGCCAATGCAGTGTTAAATGTTTGCGGTTCGTTTTCAAAAATCAGTTTAAACTATAATGCAACGTAACAACCTGTAAGCACTTGTAATTTTTTTTTTGAAATTTTATCGTATAATTAAACATGTTATCCTGAAATCATAAAATTCAAAACATGGTTTGCTGAATTAATTCGTTGGGGAGGGGAAAGATGAGAAAAGGGTAGGTAGTGTGGAAGACTTGGAGTAAAACAGAGCAATGGGGACCTGCCGAACCCGAAATAAAGCGAGCGGTCCAAGGTAGGGTGGGCTTCTGGAGGAGATGTGTGAAAGATGTAAGTATCGATCGATTAAGAATAATTGTGACATCCGCCCTGCTATCAATGTGGACAAGGGTTAAGGATCACGCCCGCGCTAACTGAGCTAGCTGAGGCCCATATTGGTAGCACAAAAGGGCCGGATCCACGCGTATACGTGTTCGTTACATCTGTTACAAGGAACAAAATTAATTTAGTTTCGTTACAGGTTTTGCTTCTGGGGTTTTTTTTCTGTTTCAATTTCGTTACAAGCTATGTAACAGAAACCGAAACCGAAACGCGTTACAAGTCCCTGAAATTAATATATCTTCTGTACTGTGATGTTTTCGAACGGTACTAGCTTTTGCTGCCAATATAGGAGTATTAAATATATGTTTTGTTCTCATTTTCTAGTTTCTTATTTCGAAGATATTTAATAGAAATTTTTGCTGTAAAATAAATAAAATTTACCTAATCGTTTTTTTTTTTGTTTTTTTTTTTATGCAAAATAAATAAAAGTGTAAACTGAAAGATTCGCTTGAAAATTTCCCTACAAATTGGAATGAAAAATTTGTGCAGCACAGCAACACTTTTGTGCAAACAAGAACCCTGTGTCATCGTTTTACGGTCCTGCACAAAACATTTTGTATGAGAAAAAATTACATTTTTTTTAAGGTGAATTTTATTATAATTTTTTCTAAAAAAAAACTTTATATGGTTTAAAAGATCGAACTTAAATACTAGCAAAACTGTGCAAAGTATACAATTCATTAATTATTTCCCATCTCAATACACTCATACGTATGTATACAAATATTCGATAAGCAAATATAATTTTTAATAAATATTTCCACCTGTTTTATATAGAGAATAGAATAGCAAAAAATATGAATGTAAGACTATAAAAAATAAAAGCTATACGATCGATAGCTGTCGCCAGCAGCATCCATTCAAATTGAACAAACCGATTCGCCGAAGATGAAGTGGTCGCATTTATGCCACCCACATCTGTTATACCATCAGGATTTTCATACTGATGCTCAACCAGCTCCTTTGTACCGTTATTCATAGTGGCATGCGAGTCGGCCTCTAGCGCGAAGTTTTCCAAAAGAAGAAATTTACTCAGCGGCCCATTTAGCAATGTCTTTAGAAATTCAGGTAAATGACGTTTATGCTTTGCTGTGGCCAGATAGAGAACGCATACAGAGATTATTGTGGAGATACTGAGCAACAACAGGCTATTGCTGTAAAATAATACTGAAAAAGAAGAGGGAGAAAGACATATATATACTCACAACAGTATTCTACATAGTTCAAGAGCATAACGAATATTTTTCAAAAGCACCCTATCTCAGATTTTTTTTTTTCAATCACGCCCTATCAAAAAATTTGATTCAAAAACACCCTTTCCAGCTGGGAATGCATTGAATTTTCTATTAAACTATGCATTGCTAGGTTCAAGTGGCAGCCGCCGAGGCGCACTTAGGCCAGTTTTAAAGGCCACCAACACTAGGAAAGCCGGTACCGAGATTCGGCCTTATGGAAAATCCCTATGTTGTCGGGATTCTCCACATAGCAGAATCCTGGGACTGACACTCCTAAACCGACACCGTTACTCCTTTTCGAACGATTTAGATGACTTGATGAAAGCCATCAAGTCTTTTATATCAGCGGCCTGGCATAGAATATCCAGGAAGGGAACTCCCAAAAAGCGCCTTCTCGCGCCGCTTAAAGCCGGGCAGATGCAGATGAGGTGCTCCACCTTTTCCTCTTTCTCATCATCTTTTCAACTCCTACATCATCGTCGGTAGGGTACACCTATCCATGCCGTGTGCCTTCTAATAAGGCAATGGGTATACCTAAGCGTTCTTTATCCTGAAGAACCTGATGGGTCGTTCCCTGCCTCGCAAGTTCGTTTGCCCTACAGTTTTCTTCAATTTCCCTGTGCCCCGGGACCCATGTGAGGTTCACGCGGTTCTGTTGGGGCATCTCTTGAAGAGATCGACGACAGCTGAGCGTCAGTTCTGAGATGAACGAGTAAGAGCCAAGGGATTTGGAGGCCGCTTGGTTGTTGCTGAAAATAACGACATCCTGCCCAGTAGTGCGTTTACCTATTCAAGCCGCGACGTCTATGATTGCTGAGTTTTCAGCCTGGAAGACGCTGCAATGATCAGGTCGTCTGAAGGAGAGCTTAAGGTCCAGATCGTTTGAATGAACCCCTCATCCAACTCTGCCGTCTAGCTTCGAACCATCGGTGCTTCTGGAAGTGTCGCTATTGGTAGCGGGACACCGATCCGTCCTCTCCCAGTCTTCCTTGCTGGGTACGATTATTCTGAAGCAGCTATCTCTGGCCATTGTGTTCGAACAACGGTGTGTGCTAAGAGGTAGAAAACTGTAAGATCCCAGAGTACTGGAGTGTTCAGTAGTGCTTGTGCCCCGGCCAGACGTTTCCCTTAAACGCAGAGCTGATACTGCCGATGCCCGGTACCCTTCCAGACCGAGTGGCAAAATGACTGGAATGGCCTGGACACATCAAATATTTGAAGCCAGCTCTAAATAACGGTACATTGAATTGTAAACAACTTCGACATCCCGGGTGCTAGGTTCATCACTGTGACACCCTCTAATGAGTTACGAATATAGTATACACATGTTACAACCCGTGTAGGTACTTTAGACAGGTCGGCCTCTAGTCGGCTTACCAAGCGCTAAGCTGACACCTCCGGTTGCCTGCGGTCGAGGTACTACCGATACGATGTAATCATCGAGTCACTTCACGCATGCTGCTGCATATATTTTGCAAGTACTAGGCGGATGTATTCGATTCTCCGGATGGTATACCCTAGGTTGAGATCTAGGGTCAACGTGATAAAACCTAGTGTCTTAAGATGTCGTCAAAAAATTTCAATCCGACTAACTCTAGCCTAATACTAATAAACTGTCCACTTAATCAGCTAATTCAGCAACAAAGAGTCAAAACCTCTTAGAGAGGTTCACACCCACCACCTGAGAGAGAAATGGGTGTCAGATGAGTAGGCTCCGAAGAGCAGGTGAATAAATGGTTGGTGTTAAAAGGAGACGAGCCGCATCCCGGATATTCATTTGGCACGTCGGCACTCAGTCTGGATAAATAGGAGTTTAACCTGCTACAATATCCAGAACGTAACTGAGCCAGAGTGACCCTTCTCTCGAGGAAGATGACGTCCCTCTTCAGCAACAGGAGGTGTTGGAATTGCAAAACGGCGTTCACCGGACAGGACTCAACATAGGAGCCAACAGACGTTGCTATACTTTAGATTAGGCCTCATATTTTAAAACACGTAGAATAATGTCGGGAGAGGTATCAAAAGCTACCATTCGGTATCAAGAATCATCATCATCTTCCTTAACTCCTATTGGAGAATAGGGACTCCAATGTGAATTAAATACCTTAAATGCTGATACCCAACTAAAATGTTGACATTAACGCATTCAGCGTTGCCGTTTGCAATTCTCTAAATTATCCATATTAAAAAATAAATTCCCCGAAATCCACCACAATTTGCCCCCCCCCCCATTAACTTCAAATATCGCTCAACCTACATGCAAAATAAAAATGTTTGCCAATTAGGTCCGATTTCACAGTGGCAGGTTAATTTGAGTTCCACAGTTAACTATGGATTGGCAATTTTATTTACGTTATTTAATTGAATTTGTACTAAATAAATTATTGGTAGACGGCCCTCTGATACCTGACCAGAGGTTAACTCATCAACGTTAGGCAGTTTAAAAAAAAAACAACTTTATTTTGACTATAGCAAGGAGCTTTTGTGGTGGATGCTTATGGAAAGAGAAAAGGAGGGATATTAGGGTAATTTCGTTGTTGGCTGGAAACGGAAACAATAGCACAACGGCAAAGGAAAACGGTGTCTCGGTGCGAACTCTGCTATAAAGGGAGGTATATTTCAGTTCATATCAAAGAACTGTGTTAGCTGTGAAGATAGTCGCGCCGAGTGTGCGCTGTGCGGGTTACAAAAAGCGCGAAAGTTTTTAAGCGTAAACCTTTTTTTTTTTAATTTCCCTGCCAAGTAATGGCTGTAACAATACAATTAAAATCGAATCGTTGTGAACAAAAAAAATAAAAAACAGCGAATTCCGCTTAATACAGATAGACATATATGTGAGGAGAGTACACCACCAATAGTAAGAAGCCGTCACCAGCCGTGGCAAAAACGTAGATGAGGGATCAACGACCCGAGTTAGCGGAAAATTTTGAATCCGGTAAGTGATGAGATTTCCAAAGCCCTTGTTATAGCCCATGTCCCTTACACTTTCTTTGTCTTCGCGCCCTTTGGCGTTCCCGCCAACCAAGCATTCGACTCCGGTCATGAAAATCTCCTACGAGTGAAAATCCCCACTCTGTTGTTTCATCCCTTTTCAGTTTTATTAACTTAGAATTTTTTTAGTATCAAAAAAAAAAATATATATATAAAAATTTCGAGTCAATGTTCGTATGTATAACAACAACAAAAAGTTTAGTTCGGAGCGAAAATCTTTTAAATCAAATTGCCAATTTTTTCTAATTTCTTTTCCAAAATCTGAATCACTTTTCAATTGTTGCGATAATTTTAATTAAGTGTAGGAAATTTCCGAGACCGATTTAAAACCCAGTGAAACGAAAATAATTAATCTAGTGAATTGTTATTGTAATATGTATTATAATAACCATAACTTGGATTTTCGGTGCAAATAATTTTATAGGGATAAAATTTCGCAAACGGGTTGTGATACCTAAATTTTATGTTCATAGGGTGTGGGCGCCAAAAGGGCGCGCAAGTACCATGAAATGGCGCAATTTTCCCTAATGAAAATATTTCTTTTATATAGGGAAGACCCACACTAGTATTCCGTCTCTGGTGAAACGGCAGGGAAATCATTTATTTTCAACACTGCATTTAAGTCACCATCGCAGAAAAACCAAGTTTCATTTTTGCCCACACTAATATTCACCATCATAAATAAATTTTCATTGCGGATATATGTATATTTTCACCACTACGACTTAGCAATGATCCATACCACTATTCAACGATCGTCAGCTTTTACCATACCAAAAACAATAGTCACTGCGAAAGGTAGATAGAAAGTCACCACAAAAGCTTTTGGTTGCGACAACCCAACGAACCAGCAGATTGCAGTTCCCGCGTACTTAGTTTTAAGAGAATTGTTCATATGAAATTTTATTGAGTTTTTTTTTGGAGTTCTTCGTAAATGTATCATTGTTTATTTGTGTCAAAAAAAAAAAGTCTATCGGTCACGCGAAAGACCAAATTAGTAATTTACGACAAACATTTTTTTTTATATAGCTGAATATTTCAGCCCGCAAATATTCTTTTTACCACCGAAGAGAGCTCTTTTAGGTAGGCTATAGGATTTTGGGTAACATACCTAAATTTGAAATATCTCGAATTTGGAGGAATTAAAGAGGTTTGGTTTTCACTTGTGCTGACCGAAAGTCTCGTCACCTAATCTTGTATCCTTCTAATGCACGTGCACTTTTAATACATATGTATATAAGTTTTTGGCGGCCGCCGTGGTGTAGCGGTTAAGTGTTCGGCCTTCTACACCAAGTCGTGGCGGTTCGATGCCCGGCAAAAGTAACATCAAAAATTATTTAGAAAAAGAATTTTTCTAAAACGGGGTCGCCCCTCGGCAGTAGTTTGGCAAACTCTCCGGGTGTATTTCTGCCATGAGAAGCTTCTCAGCAAAAAATTCATTTGCTTTGCAAGTGCCGTTCGGAGTCGGCAAAAAACTGTAGGTCCCGCCAACTTGTAGGAAAAACTAAAAAAAAAAGCAACACACCACAAGTTGGAAAGAGAAGCTCGGCTAAAAAATCTCGTTAGAGGTTATGATGATAACCTGTAGGTATATCGCCGCCATTAGTTTTTTTTTTTTTTTTTTTTTTTTTTATATAAGTTTTTTATTTATTTTCACACGCTAATTTTTATTTATTGTTATACGTATGTTTGATGTTACACGTATATTTACTAGCGATTAAGCCAATGCAGTGTTAAATGTTTGCGGTTCGTTTTCAAAAATCAGTTTAAACTATAATGCAACGTAACAACCTGTAAGCACTTGTAATTTTTTTTTTGAAATTTTATCGTATAATTAAACATGTTATCCTGAAATCATAAAATTCAAAACATGGTTTGCTGAATTAATTCGTTGGGGAGGGGAAAGATGAGAAAAGGGTAGGTAGTGTGGAAGACTTGGAGTAAAACAGAGCAATGGGGACCTGCCGAACCCGAAATAAAGCGAGCGGTCCAAGGTAGGGTGGGCTTCTGGAGGAGATGTGTGAAAGATGTAAGTATCGATCGATTAAGAATAATTGTGACATCCGCCCTGCTATCAATGTGGACAAGGGTTAAGGATCACGCCCGCGCTAACTGAGCTAGCTGAGGCCCATATTGGTAGCACAAAAGGGCCGGATCCACGCGTATACGTGTTCGTTACATCTGTTACAAGGAACAAAATTAATTTAGTTTCGTTACAGGTTTTGCTTCTGGGGTTTTTTTTCTGTTTCAATTTCGTTACAAGCTATGTAACAGAAACCGAAACCGAAACGCGTTACAAGTCCCTGAAATTAATATATCTTCTGTACTGTGATGTTTTCGAACGGTACTAGCTTTTGCTGCCAATATAGGAGTATTAAATATATGTTTTGTTCTCATTTTCTAGTTTCTTATTTCGAAGATATTTAATAGAAATTTTTGCTGTAAAATAAATAAAATTTACCTAATCGTTTTTTTTTTTGTTTTTTTTTTTTATGCAAAATAAATAAAAGTGTAAACTGAAAGATTCGCTTGAAAATTTCCCTACAAATTGGAATGAAAAATTTGTGCAGCACAGCAACACTTTTGTGCAAACAAGAACCCTGTGTCATCGTTTTACGGTCCTGCACAAAACATTTTGTATGAGAAAAAATTACATTTTTTTTAAGGTGAATTTTATTATAATTTTTTCTAAAAAAAAACTTTATATGGTTTAAAAGATCGAACTTAAATACTAGCAAAACTGTGCAAAGTATACAATTCATTAATTATTTCCCATCTCAATACACTCATACGTATGTATACAAATATTCGATAAGCAAATATAATTTTTAATAAATATTTCCACCTGTTTTATATAGAGAATAGAATAGCAAAAAATATGAATGTAAGACTATAAAAAATAAAAGCTATACGATCGATAGCTGTCGCCAGCAGCATCCATTCAAATTGAACAAACCGATTCGCCGAAGATGAAGTGGTCGCATTTATGCCACCCACATCTGTTATACCATCAGGATTTTCATACTGATGCTCAACCAGCTCCTTTGTACCGTTATTCATAGTGGCATGCGAGTCGGCCTCTAGCGCGAAGTTTTCCAAAAGAAGAAATTTACTCAGCGGCCCATTTAGCAATGTCTTTAGAAATTCAGGTAAATGACGTTTATGCTTTGCTGTGGCCAGATAGAGAACGCATACAGAGATTATTGTGGAGATACTGAGCAACAACAGGCTATTGCTGTAAAATAATACTGAAAAAGAAGAGGGAGAAAGACATATATATACTCACAACAGTATTCTACATAGTTCAAGAGCATAACGAATATTTTTCAAAAGCACCCTATCTCAGATTTTTTTTTTTCAATCACGCCCTATCAAAAAATTTGATTCAAAAACACCCTTTCCAGCTGGGAATGCATTGAATTTTCTATTAAACTATGCATTGCTAGGTTCAAGTGGCAGCCGCCGAGGCGCACTTAGGCCAGTTTTAAAGGCCACCAACACTAGGAAAGCCGGTACCGAGATTCGGCCTTATGGAAAATCCCTATGTTGTCGGGATTCTCCACATAGCAGAATCCTGGGACTGACACTCCTAAACCGACACCGTTACTCCTTTTCGAACGATTTAGATGACTTGATGAAAGCCATCAAGTCTTTTATATCAGCGGCCTGGCATAGAATATCCAGGAAGGGAACTCCCAAAAAGCGCCTTCTCGCGCCGCTTAAAGCCGGGCAGATGCAGATGAGGTGCTCCACCTTTTCCTCTTTCTCATCATCTTTTCAACTCCTACATCATCGTCGGTAGGGTACACCTATCCATGCCGTGTGCCTTCTAATAAGGCAATGGGTATACCTAAGCGTTCTTTATCCTGAAGAACCTGATGGGTCGTTCCCTGCCTCGCAAGTTCGTTTGCCCTACAGTTTTCTTCAATTTCCCTGTGCCCCGGGACCCATGTGAGGTTCACGCGGTTCTGTTGGGGCATCTCTTGAAGAGATCGACGACAGCTGAGCGTCAGTTCTGAGATGAACGAGTAAGAGCCAAGGGATTTGGAGGCCGCTTGGTTGTTGCTGAAAATAACGACATCCTGCCCAGTAGTGCGTTTACCTATTCAAACCGCGACGTCTATGATTGCTGAGTTTTCAGCCTGGAAGACGCTGCAATGATCAGGTCGTCTGAAGGAGAGCTTAAGGTCCAGATCGTTTGAATGAACCCCTCATCCAACTCTGCCGTCTAGCTTCGAACCATCGGTGCTTCTGGAAGTGTCGCTATTGGTAGCGGGACACCGATCCGTCCTCTCCCAGTCTTCCTTGCTGGGTACGATTATTCTGAAGCAGCTATCTCTGGCCATTGTGTTCGAACAACGGTGTGTGCTAAGAGGTAGAAAACTGTAAGATCCCAGAGTACTGGAGTGTTCAGTAGTGCTTGTGCCCCGGCCAGACGTTTCCCTTAAACGCAGAGCTGATACTGCCGATGCCCGGTACCCTTCCAGACCGAGTGGCAAAATGACTGGAATGGCCTGGACACATCAAATATTTGAAGCCAGCTCTAAATAACGGTACATTGAATTGTAAACAACTTCGACATCCCGGGTGCTAGGTTCATCACTGTGACACCCTCTAATGAGTTACGAATATAGTATACACATGTTACAACCCGTGTAGGTACTTTAGACAGGTCGGCCTCTAGTCGGCTTACCAAGCGCTAAGCTGACACCTCCGGTTGCCTGCGGTCGAGGTACTACCGATACGATGTAATCATCGAGTCACTTCACGCATGCTGCTGCATATATTTTGCAAGTACTAGGCGGATGTATTCGATTCTCCGGATGGTATACCCTAGGTTGAGATCTAGGGTCAACGTGATAAAACCTAGTGTCTTAAGATGTCGTCAAAAAATTTCAATCCGACTAACTCTAGCCTAATACTAATAAACTGTCCACTTAATCAGCTAATTCAGCAACAAAGAGTCAAAACCTCTTAGAGAGGTTCACACCCACCACCTGAGAGAGAAATGGGTGTCAGATGAGTAGGCTCCGAAGAGCAGGTGAATAAATGGTTGGTGTTAAAAGGAGACGAGCCGCATCCCGGATATTCATTTGGCACGTCGGCACTCAGTCTGGATAAATAGGAGTTTAACCTGCTACAATATCCAGAACGTAACTGAGCCAGAGTGACCCTTCTCTCGAGGAAGATGACGTCCCTCTTCAGCAACAGGAGGTGTTGGAATTGCAAAACGGCGTTCACCGGACAGGACTCAACATAGGAGCCAACAGACGTTGCTATACTTTAGATTAGGCCTCATATTTTAAAACACGTAGAATAATGTCGGGAGAGGTATCAAAAGCTACCATTCGGTATCAAGAATCATCATCATCTTCCTTAACTCCTATTGGAGAATAGGGACTCCAATGTGAATTAAATACCTTAAATGCTGATACCCAACTAAAATGTTGACATTAACGCATTCAGCGTTGCCGTTTGCAATTCTCTAAATTATCCATATTAAAAAATAAATTCCCCGAAATCCACCACAATTTGCCCCCCCCCCCCCCATTAACTTCAAATATCGCTCAACCTACATGCAAAATAAAAATGTTTGCCAATTAGGTCCGATTTCACAGTGGCAGGTTAATTTGAGTTCCACAGTTAACTATGGATTGGCAATTTTATTTACGTTATTTAATTGAATTTGTACTAAATAAATTATTGGTAGACGGCCCTCTGATACCTGACCAGAGGTTAACTCATCAACGTTAGGCAGTTTAAAAAAAAAACAACTTTATTTTGACTATAGCAAGGAGCTTTCCAAATTATTCCAAGTTTAAAAGTTCCACAGGTATCAAAAGGCGTGTCGGTTTTCGCTATTTATCAACTAATGGAAATTCTTTGACGAATTTAAAATAAAAATTTGTAATACAGTATGTTAAAATTTTTCGAATAATTTTAATATCGCTTTTTTTCCTGATTTCGAAAAATCGCCTTATCCCTATCCCTAAAAAAGGTAGAAATCCCCGATTACAGAAACACTGCCTAGAATTTGAATACACATGGTGCATACGAAAAAAGGAAATATATAGTTAAATGTAAGACCTTTCATGGAGCTCCAATATGTGTATAACCACAGCCGGATTAACCCTAAGGTAGTATAGGCAACTGCCTATAGGCCCCGCATAGACCCGGGGCCTCGTCCACCCACAAAAAAATTTATATTCTAATGAACGAAAACTTTATTTGAAAACTGGAATGGACAAAGTCAAAATTAGAGGTTCTAAAGATTTTTTCGAAAACCGTAAGTTTTTTCTAAAAATTACATAAGACCAAGTTCTAGAACTCTCCACAAATATGGTCCTGAAATTTTTTCTCTAAGAGCCACCAGTTCTGAGATATCTCAACTGTAAATTTCGCTAATGGAAAATATATGAAAACATGGGCCAGCCAGAAATTTTTTTAGGTCTTTTTTAGAGGACAATTTTTTTAAAATCAATGAAAAAACGGGGACATTTTTTTGAAAAAAAAGTAGGACATTATAATTGAAAATAATATTGAGAGTATAATTTTTTGGTTTATCAAAATAGAGAGACATCGTTAGTATATGAAATGAATCAAATTGATTTTATAAATTCAATTTTCTGGGTTTTTCAGCAAATTTCCTGAGGACTTCATCTTCTATAGAATTATTTTGTGTTATATTTCTTTACAGTCAATTTATTTTTTATGAAAAAGTTATTATTGTAAAACCCATAGTTTTCGAGCTAGATCCGCCTTCTCTACATGAATAACATAAAAAAATACTAATCTGGTAATTCTAGTTTATCTTGTATAAAAAAAACTCCCACAGAGCCAATTTTTTTTCAGGATCCTAGTTTCACCCCCCGAAAGAAAACTGCAAATGTCCCCATCGATTCCATTTGGCATAAAAAAGTTATTCGGGGACAAAAAATAATAACTTTTTTACTTTTAAGCTCTATACAAAAATTTCGCTCTGTGGGAATTTTGTTATACAAGATAACTCCATTTTCCCAAACTAGTATTTTTGGAGATTATGGATGGAGAAAAGGTGGCTCTAGCTCGAGAACTATGACAAATAAACGGTAAAACAAAATTTTTCTACGCACACTTAGGTTTTCGACAAAGATCCTGAGAAGTCCGTATGCGGCATATACATATGTATTTTCATATAATTTCGAGCACTTCGATAAGGGGATGTCAGTACATAAATAACTACCAATAAATCGGCGTAGATTATGAATGACCGTCGAAAAATCACCACAATAAATGCCAAAATGTTACTTTGCTGTTAAATATACCATTTTCATCAATATGGTTTCTTCAAAAAATGCATTGTCTAGGGGCCCGGACAGGATTTTTGCCTACGGCCCCAAAGGTGTTAATCCTGTGTATAACGAAATTCCTCACAAACTCCCCACAATATAGCGTTCCCCGAAAATTACCCACAGCGTTAAAGATTCCCCACAAAACGGCAACGCTGATCGCACTTCTCATAATAATTTTACATTGCTTTTCGAAGTTCGATAACTAGCGAAGATCGAATATCAACTGCATCTCACAATAGCGTCCTTATTTATTATTTAATACTTGCCTACAAGCGGGGTATTGTCAGCCAATATCGGTAAGAGTTGTGCAAAATACATGAGAAAAGCAGCTATGAGTACAATCACTACGCCATTCAACATGATTTTTTCACCCATTTGTGGTGGCAACCAAAACGAAGATAACGCCAATAATATTATGCAGGAAGCTGGTGTGAATATCACTGCTGCATACATCGAAGAACGACGCTGTAGTTTAAATGTAAACTCTATGTAATTGTAATAATCATGCTTTCGATAAGCCGTATCGCCACCAATGATTTCCCATTCGGTCGATTGTACGAGCTCTGTATAATCTAAGGTCTCGTTTAAGTCGAGAGTACGCGAATCGATGTAGGTCAGAGCCAAGGAACCGACCTTCACTTTACATATTTGTGTATCATATGGCCAATTGCGAAAATTCAAACTGCAATATGTAGTATATACCGCTGGTGGTACCCACAAAAAGCTGCCATCATGCGCCAATAATATTTGTGTATCACCCAAGTAATCACTCTTTTCGGCGGCACTATTGAAAAGTGTTATATCTGGCTTCCATACTTCTTTTGGTTTCATATGGATCTGATTTAGGTTGTCATAGTCTGCAATATTCCATGAACGATTTTCATCCATCCATCTCTATAAAAATTAAATGATTAATATCAAAATTGCCAAAGAGGCCAAGGAGTGATACTCCCAACCAACGAAAAATTAAGGTTCTTATTTTCTTTAGGCCTACCCGGGCTAAAAAGGACAGTTACCTTGAACATACCATATGTTCCGTGGTGATACCACATCGGCTTTACTCGCTTACATTTATTTAGAAAATTTGGGACAAGGTCATCCCCAATATATTCTCTGAAGACTCAAAATATCCGCCCCGGTATTTATTTATGCCTTCTGTTTGCAAAAGCTGTGCAGCTGAGCGTGACAATAGAGGTTTGAACTACCAACCACCCCCCTTCTGCGCACGGGCCTGGCGACAACTGATGCCATTTGGAAGCGCCAAGGGAGTTCAAGAGTTTCCATCTCAGTCTACTATATCATCCATCTATAAAATCAAAATCAAAAAAATCCTTGGAGAAACGTTTTTCTAAACAGGGTCGCCCCTCGGCAGTGGTTTGGCAAACTCTCCGAATGTATTTCTACCATGAAAGGCTTCTCAGCAAAAATTCATCAGCTTTGCAGGTACCGCTCGGAGTCCGAATAGCTGATAGACCCCTTGTCTTTTAACTCTCACATTTGTAACCGGTACAGTAAGAGGCAAAGGTATGTAGAGCAAGACTCTGCCCACAATATTAAAGTTCTTTGACAGCATCTTGTCAAGAATTATCCCAAAGTACTTCACCATTCCAGATAGGATAGTACATTCAAACTACAGACCGTACTAAGTACTAGAAGGACCACTACAGTAGCGCCCTTCAAGAATGTTAGATACATATTTTTGCTGTTATAAAAACACAACACTCACCCAGTCTTATTTGAGGAAAATCATATTTCTCTATTGAAATACTTACGATTCTCACCCAGGCATGTAGCAGTAATTTGCCATTTATCTCATCAATATCAATGTAGTTCACCGCCATACCTAATGTTATATTCGTTGGTATACCATGATTGGTGGGATGTGAATTCTTGTCGTAGTTGATAAACAATTGTAGACGCAAACGATCTAAATTGGTCACATTCCAACTTTTGGTACCGTTAATATTTGTTTCTTGTGCTGAAAAAAATTACGTAGGTAGATAAAAATAGCTTTTACTTTTTTATGGAGAGTGAAATTTGAATGGGAAATAAAAATCGGACGGAAATACACAACGGAACTTTTGGTGTCTATATCTCGGGATTTGGATCAAATCTGGGATCCCTACAAACATTCCCGGAGTACTCATAGTTTAGTAAGGAGTCCGATAAGAGTCCTAAATATGTGAAAAATATGGGCTTCAAAAATGTGTTCATAGAGAAGTATTTCATGACTCCGATTTTATTATTAGCCGTATACCTGAAGTGTTATATAAAAAATCCACATTAGAAGAAATATTCATATCTTTTGTTTTTGAAAAAAAAAAAATTAATATTTGTACGTAAAAAATTCTAGCATCAAAAAATATCGATAAACAACAGGGCTGCTAACCACTTCAAAAATCTCTGTGGTTTGGTTCAGTGGTTCGAACCACTTCGATAAAACTTTACGAACTGGTCCAGGCCTTTATATCAACCCAGCCAAAAACTAAAAAAAAAATTAAAAAAAGTTTGTCCAACTGGAGTTGTCTAGTTGGACCTTTTTGAAAAATACTCTTGTGTGGGTGTTCCATGGAGTACGGGATGGAGTACTCCTAGTTGGATTAGGTGGTCCAACCCTAGGACAGCACCATGTTAATTGGAGCACCTTTTTTTTATGGAATTGGATTTTTCTTGGGTACTCCAACGTTTTTACAGGGTATCGTTGCCCTGTCTAGTAAACATCGGTTTTTTCATGTAAACGTAAAAACATTGCCACTTTACCAAAAAAAAACCGCCTAACCTTGAGTAATTAAAGTTTCAGCTTGCTGGCAACGCCATGGGCTTTCCTTATACCCAGCGTACTAGTACAAAGGTATATTAATTTTGTTCATATAACGGTAGTACGTAACGGCACAAAATAATCGAGATAGATATAGAGTTCCATATATGAAAGTTCTTAGGTTGAAAGGAGGAGTTCATTAAGGCATGTCCGTCCGTCTGTCTGTGTACACGATAACTTGAGTAAAAATTGATACATTTGCATGGAATTTTATATACAGGTTACTTTTTGGCCAAGGTAGGTTGCTACTGAAAATGATCGAAATCGGATGATGACCAGCCCCCTTTTTCGATATCGAAAATTTCGAAAATCACACAAATTGACATATCTCGGTAGCTGAAATGGCTAAAATGATATAATTTTATAGGTGAAATCCCCTGGTCATTCTCTTATGATTTTTCCATACATTTTTTATAGTGGGCGTGGCACCGCCCACTTTTAAGGGGAGCATTTTTGAAAATTTGACTGGTCGTATCTTTTAAACTGATAACGATAGAACGATGGAATTTGGCCCAAAGCATATCAGTATCGTTGGGAGTGTACCTGATGAAATTGGATAAAATCGCCCTCCAACCATGCCCACTTTAGATATCGAAAATTTCTAAAATCACCTAAATTGACATATGTAATTCGGTAACAGAAATTATTAAACAATTTTTTGATAAATTTTCTAAAGTGGGCTCGACCCCGCCCACTTTTAAAGGAAGCATTTTTGAAAATTCGACTGATCGTAACTTTTAAACTGATTAGGGTTGAACGATGAAATTTGGCACAAAGCATACTAGTATCGTTGCGAGTATACCTCGCTCTCCAACCACGCCCACTTTCGATATCGAAAATCACCTAAATTGATATACATAATTCGGTAACGGAAATGGCTAAAATGATATAGTTTGGTAGGATGAACCCCTAGTCATTCTATTATGATTTTTTGATAAATTTTTAAAAGTAGGCGTGGGATCGCCCACTTTTCAGGGGGGCATATTTGAAAATTTCACGGGTCATAACTTTTAAACTGATTACGGTAAAACGATGAAGTTGGTGCAAGGTATACTAGCATAATAGGGAGCATACCTAATGTAATTGGACGAAATCGCTCAACGACCACGCCCACTTTCGATATGGAAAATTTCGAAAATCACAAAATTGATATAATTCGGTAACGGAAATGGCTAAATGATATAGTTTGGTAGGATGTCCACCCCCTCCCGATCATTCTATTATGATTTTTTGATAAATGGTTATCTTTAAGGGAGGCATTTTGGAATATTCGACTGCTCAAAACTTTTGAACTGATTACTTCAGACTCGTGAAATTTGGCACAACATATACTAGCAATATTTGAAAATTTCACGGGTCATAACTTTTAAACTGATTACGGTAGAACGATGAAATTGGTACAAGGTATACTAGCATAATAGGGAGCATACCTGATGAAATTGGACAAGGTCGCTTCCCGACCACGCCCACTTTCGATATGGAAAATTTCGAAAATCACATAAATTGACATAATTCGGTAAGGTAAATAGCTAAGATGGTAAAACCTTTAGGTAAATCCTCCTAGGGCCTATACAATTGTTATCCCGTTCTGAAAATTACCGCTGGGTATTTAATGTTCGGTTCACCCGAACTTAGATTTCCTTACTTGTTTTTGTATGTTTTGCTTCCTTTATGACAAAGTATGCGTCTGCCTTCCTTTATCAGTTTTGGACAATACATCAAATACCAGTGAGTGCATTGTTACAATTTTTTTAATTTAGTCTAATTTTGAATCGAAACGAAATAAATTTTTTGCGGTTTTTGGTTCGGTTCATATATCTAAAAAAAGAGATTCGGTTCGCGGTTCAGTTCAAAGACTGAAAAACAGCTGTGGTTTGGTTCAAAACCGGTTTGGAGCCCTGATAAGTAACACAGTGCAACAAAATTGATGTGTTTGAAAATCCCAGAGGGTTTCTCAACGGTTTCTAAAGCTTTTGGGTGTGCTGAATCCGAATCTGAAGTCAGATTTTTCGGGTCACCCTAGGTTTTCTCTCCAGAAGGTGGTTTGTAAATTATTTTGAGGAACAATTTCTTAACAGCCAAATCGGATCATAAATTCTATCCTCCTTTCGGATTTTTTCTTTTTGTATAACGCATTGTTCCCGAAACCTGAACGATCGTGAGAATTTCAAACCCCCAGCTCAACGGGTAGTTAGTTCAATACGGAAAGCAAATTCTTTGAGAAAGACATTTTTCAAATATACCCGTGAGCCACTTATCGGAATTACTTGTTTGGTATATTGCGTGGGGTAGAAAACTAAACGATGATGAAAATTTTTAAATCTTACCTCACGCGCCACCTAGCGGGTCCAAGGATTTTTTAAACATATGAAAATTAATTAATACCCAAGCTAAATATCGGCCGAATCGGTCCATAATTAAGATTTTCAGTTTTTATTACCCCTTTCTCAGCTCCATCTAGCGGATTTTTTTATTATTTCTTTTGATGGTAGTAATACATGTACCGAATTTTATCCAAATGGGACCATAAATTCGAAATTTGAAAATATACCGACCTATCGGAATTTTTTCCATAATATCTATTGCAATGTCATCGCGTTTAGGAACTATGGGGAAAATTTCAACAGGAAGTTGAATATAAAAATCAGCGACCAGAAACGACGAAAACGACTTAATCAAATCATTTTAAGAAATCATTCGAAAGGCTTCGTATAGTCCAAATGACTCCTGATCATTTCGGAAGACCATCGAAAGAAGGGAAATACCCTTATTTCGGCCTCATAAATGAGCTCATAAAGAGCGTAAACCCATCCACGCCGGACTCTTAAGATAAGAGATATACTATGGCCTTGTCTGACTAATTTATGCCTCCGATTGTTTGAAAATTTGACTGCGACTGTTTGTGTGCGTAACAACAGATTCAACGGATACGACAAATTTGATTTTGCTCTAAATGGATGGATATGTCAACGGTGACGTACGGTATCTGTTTGCCGCATTAATCTCCGGGGAGGAATATCGCGCCAAATTTAAATTTTTTTCGTACAGGGAATGTATGCGAAGAAACTTAAATACAGATTTCGTATTTGCTTACAATTGACGGACTGCAAGAGAAGAAAAACAATTCCAAGTAACAACGTCCAGCACATAACGAACGGCGGATAAGTGCGCTGCAACCTCTTGCCGGAAGTAAGCATTTTTATTATCACAAAGTTCATTCGTTACTTTTTGATGAACACTTAAACCACAGTTGTGAATTTTAATGACTACGGTTTTCGTTTTACTTTTTAATGATAACAATTTAAAGGAACAAATATATACAAAACTAAAAGATTGCACTTTGTATATCCAACAGGAATCTTATGCGATATTATTTTTAAACTCCTCGTGCGATTGGAAGTTTGACTTCTAATACTCTTAAGAATTGAAAGTTTCACAAAATATCAATTTGGGTTGTACACGCGCCCGCGGTCTTTAATAAACTGAACTAATCTGAGTAAGCCGAAGTGGTTTACAGTCTTTCACTTATGATTTAGTATAAACGAGCAGAGGATAAACTGCAAAAAAAACTACTGATTAAAAGTAAGAAGTATAAAGAATTGCACTTACGTACATTTGTTTTTAACAGGGTGCGAAAATAACAATTATGTTCACAATTTTCAATTCAATTTTGACGGCTGAGTCGAAGC
Organism: Campiglossa producta; assembly: GCA_964058755.1. Taxonomy (NCBI): domain Eukaryota; kingdom Metazoa; phylum Arthropoda; class Insecta; order Diptera; family Tephritidae; genus Campiglossa; species Campiglossa producta. The sequence goes on along the minus strand of CAXKVI010000003.1, from coordinate 42,286,455 downwards.
CCAAATTCAAAAATTCTCCGTAAAATGCCATAGAATGATTTTCAAAAACGTCCCATTTAAACGAAAAATATTTCCCATTTTAAAATAATTTAAAAAAGAGCCCTTTTTCAAAATTTCTTTAAAAAAAAAAGCCCAAGCTCACAACTTTTTTAATGGCACCTGACTTCAAAATTTCGTTCAAAAATGCTCCATCTCAGAATAAATATCATAAACGGCCCATCTGAACGAAATTTCAATAAATTTTCAGCTGAGATAGGGCGTTTTTAAATAAAACTCTGAAAGAGAGTTATTGAACAACTGGATATGTAGATATTTTTACCAGATAGCCGTCCATTTGTTGTGTAGAACTCTTAATTTTTCCAATACAATTTTTGCCCCTAAAGCTGATGACCCAATGTACGCTTGCTTTGCTTGCCTTGCTTACCTAGGTTTACCTTGCTTTCCTTTTAAAGCTTCTATGGCCCAATAGAAGCTACAAAAGTTGTCAAAAATACAGGATGAGATAAACAAGACAAACAGCGAAGCGTGTAAAGCGTTGTGAAATAGAGATTTGGGCTATTCGACGCTTTGAAGCGTTTCAAGCAAGCAAAGTAAGGCTGCCACTGGGCCAACTTTCATACATTTCAGTAGAGTTCAAAAGAATTTTGACATTTCTGGAGGCAAATCCAGCAAAGCAAGCGTGCATTGGGCCATCACGTTAAAGGGTCAAATACATAAAGCTTTGTTAACCTCGCCTGATATTTCCCTGCAAAAATCGAGAGTACTCTATTTCCTATCCAAAGAGTACTCCAATTGGAGCATCAGACTACTCCAAATGTAATCCTCTTTCATATAAAAATTGTGCTCCAATTAACATTGTGATGTCCTAGGACTGGACCACCTACTCCAACCTTCGCTTTGTTTCTGCTACTAAGCAAAGTCATGAACATCTGATTGTCAAAGCAAGCAAAGCAAGCAAAATTTGAGAGTTTGCCAAATTTTAACCTTGCTTCAACTTTGAGGTCTTCAATTTGCCATGCTTCGTTTAAATACGTATACTGAACTTTTCTGTCAAAGTCAAAGTTCGAGGTAAAGTCAAAATAAAGCTAGTTACATAAAGCCCTTAAGTGATTTTTCCAGACAGAAATACCCAAGGAGAGTGGCCGACCACTACGAAAAGATGATCATCAATTTATTAGCATTAGTTCATGTTTTCTCTTCCATTTTTTTTAGCATTATTTTTTATTATTATTTTTACGATTAGCATTATTTATTGACTTCGTTTCATTTTTTTGAAAATACGGACTCATTTATAAGCCCATTTCTCTCATCTTAATAGCAGTCTAATCGGGATCTAAACAAATCTGCGTAAAAAATCTGTTCGATATACTTATGCATTTTTTTAGTTCAGTTATTCCTCTTTTAATTAAGGACATTTTGGCTCAAGGGACATTTTGGCATCGGTCCCCTTACATAGGTATTAAAAGCAAATTTTAAATAGGTTTTATTATTATTATTATTTTTTTTTTTTTCAAAAAATGCATGACTTTTGCGACCCCGGAATTTACTTTTTCATTGTAGACAATACCCTGCTGGACACAGACTTTCATGTGATCACATCATACTTTTCGAAATCCCACTTTAGGCTTAGCTTAACAATTTTATTACGTCAACAATAACAACCAATCTGTCGGTATAACTTTTAGACAACAAAACAACTGGCGCTATAAGTGTAAGACGCCGGCTAAGCAGAAGATCATTCTAATTAGTCGAAGTCGCCGGCTAAGCAGAAGATCATTCTAATTAGTCGGTCTGCTCGAATTCGCCATATCTCAGCAAACTTATTAAAATTACCCTACCCTATCGTAAAAATTTGTTTGAAAACGCCTTAGTCTAATTTTTAAACCACTTTTAAAATATTATATAGAAGAATGCCTTATTCAACTAGATCGCCCTTTTTCAAGTGTTTTCTTAACAAAATTCTTGTGCCTTTCAATAGTACCTATTTCACTTCTGGTTTAGTCATTTATTTGTATCTCAATAAACCCCTATTTCAATTGAACTTATCATACAAACATACACAAATAATACAGCAGGGGCTTAGAAAAGAGGTCAAAAGGGACCAAAACCCAAAGAAAATATTACAAAACTCAAGTTGCTAGTGCAGTTTTCTAAAGTTCTTGAACTCTAGCTGGTAGTTGCAAAGCATATTTATCGAAGTTTTCCATTTCTGCTTTATTATACGTAGCTATATTGTGTAATTCAGTAGCATCTCAAGTCACCACCATAAAATCAGCGCGGTTCGGACCATTTCGATCAAACTAGTACTAGTACAGAAACCGGTTCTTGAATATCTCTGAGCCGTGGTTCGATACTATGCCATAAATTTAAGACATACATATTCAAAAATGCTCGGGATTTTATATTACAATTTTTCTTTTATTTTTCATGATAGACACAGACAAAAAAAAAATGCACTAACTTGCCTCCCCTCACCTTTTCCTCAAGTAACTTTTATCACACTTCCCCAAGATGTGTTTGTTCTGCCTACGCCCATTGATGTAAGTAAGATTATTGGACGTTTTATATACAGCATCAATTTAGAATTACTTGAGCAAATTAAATCACAGACAAATTATCCAACGTGTTAAGTGTACCTACTGTAAAAGATGAGCACATTCATATGTATGTACCTAATTCGATCACTTTCTCAAAGTATCCATGATTTACTTCGTATCAGTCGAATACGACGCACTGTCGAATAATAACATCCAACATTGCAGCGCCAAAGTGTAACAAGATGAAGATCTCGAGACTTAGTTCTTGGTGTTCGTCACTTTTCTTTTGTGTAGTGATATTTTCGTTGGAAATGGTTGTTGATTCGAAGTGTAAGTCAACAAGTACTGTGTATTAATTAATTGTGTTACGTCTCTCGAATACAAAAACATAAAATGCTTTCGGCCCCCAATCAAAACTGCGACCAGTTTATCTTGTCCCTAAAAAGGTTTAGGTACTTTTTAAACGAATTCTAATGTATTTCTCTAATGGGATTCAAATGTTCTCGAATTTACGTTAGTTCTCTAATCATTTCTGAGTCGATTAGGTATTAGTGTAGTTTTTTCTTAATTTTTCTTGACTCGAGAACTACAATAAAGCGAGAGTTAAATAAAACTTTTCCGTCACACTTTTCCCTTGACAGAAAAGTTCGGCACACGAATTTCGTGCAACCGCTCTCATTGAGTACTTCGACCTCAAAGGCAAAGTCAGTCAAAATTTAACTCTTAAGTACTTTGACATTCTATTTTTTTTGGAAATTGGAATATATTTTTATTTTAGTCAAAAAGATTATTGGTAAATAAAAGAAATAAAACAATGAAATTAAACAGAAAATCGAAGTGAAAGTAATTGATACTTAATTACTTAATGCAAAATGTCTAGTCAGTGATTGTGACACTTCTATTGCGTCCGGTGCTTCAACGCAGTTATTTATCAAAGTCGAAGTATCCCTCGAAGTTTTATGTATCTCCGGCCTAATTTGTAATGTGCAAACTAACCTTTTTTTAATGTTAGATTCTTTATAAAATAATTCCATGAAAAAAAAAAACATATTGTTTATTTATTAGACAAATAAACAAATTTCGAAATCTCTGAAACGAACAAGAAATCCTACTGTGGTCGACAACAGTTCTGCCATGAAACGTTTCTAAATTTAAATTAATCTCCCTTAAGCGGGCTACTCACCTGCCAAGAAATGTCAAAGTCCATATAAAAAAACGCTCAAGAAATGGTAAAGAAACGTTTTCATACGTCAAATTTTCTTGAGCCAATACTTAGTTCATAAGAAAAAATACAGCACTTTTCGATAGTTGGCAACGCCGGTTTACCTAAGCTCGTACATATTTCTTGAGGTAAACGTGCAGATCCACGGCAAAGGTGAGTACATATTTCGCTAAACATATTTTGTACATTTTTATAAGAGCAATTTGCAAAAAAATGGAAAATTTGGTAAACGTCAAAATTTCTTCTGCAGTATTTATTCTTATGAGCTGAGTATTGGCTCAAGAAAATTTGACGTGTGAAAACATTTCTTGACCATTTCTTGAGCGTTTTTTATATGGAGTTTGACATTTCTTGGCAAGAAATGCCTCAAGAAAAAAACGAGCATATATTTCTTATGCCTGGTCAAGAAATTTTGACGTTTACCAAATTTTCCATTTTTTTGCAAATGACTCTTTTAAAAATGTGCACAAAATGTTTAGAGAGACATGTACTCGCCTTTGCCGTGAATCTGCACGTTTACCTCAAGAAATATATACGAGCTTATTTATTTCTTGAGGTAAACCGGCGTTGCCAACCATCGAAAATTGTAGTATTTTTTCTTATGAGCTGAGTATTGGCTCAAGAAAATTTGAATTGTGAAAACATTTCTTGACCAATTCTTGAGCATTTTTTATATGGAGTTTGACATTGACAGAATCAGTCCACCAATACGTCAGTTGCGTGACGTTCGTCAATTTTAGAGCAAAATCTACTTTGACGTATCCGTCGTATCTGGCGTTACGCATACAAACACCCACAGTTTACTTTGCTGTAAGTTATTTTGACGTACTGACGGATTGATTCTGCTGAACGCTTTAGCAGATAGTTTCGGATTTCATCGCGATCTTACTTTATATATATAAATAAGATCAAATTTTTATTTTTCAACTCATTTATACTACATAGTTTACTCTGCATCGGTTGCACGTCAATCACTCATTACTGATTTATTTGTAAATTATGATGCTTCAGCTAGGCCGGCACCGCATGGCGAACGTATTGATATGCATACGAACTTGGTGCTGCAACATTTCGACTTTCAGGAATCAGATGGATCTTTTCACTTCGTGGGACTTTTGCATGTGGTGAGTATGTACTAAAACTAATCTAAATGCTTACTTTAGATCTAAATTGCAGTATCTAAGGTAATAATTAAACAACGCTGAAATCAATTGAAAAATTTGGAATTTATTAAAACAAATTAAAAACATTAATTTGCGTAAAGGCTATTTACACGGGTCGATTTTTGTCGTTCCCTTGCTTTCTACCTTCAAATTCATGGTGTAGAGAGATCGAATTGCTATTAACACGGTGGAACGACAAAGATACTTTTGATTGGTGATTTTAATCAGGAATCAATTCAAAGTTACTTTTCATTTGTGATTTGAATCATGAACCAATTCAAAAATACTTATGATTGGTGATTTGAATCATAAACGAATTCAAAGGTACTTTTGATTGGTGATTTGAATCATTAACCAATTTCAAACCAAATATACCTTTTATTTCTGATTTGATTCTTCAACCAAATAAAAGATACTTTTGAGTTGTGATTTGAATCATCGGCTGGATCAAATATAATTTTAATAAGTATGCCGAAATGGCCAGGGCGATGAGCTTTGTCGATTTGAATTAGCCATGTCAGTCTGACCGTCCGTCTGTTTGAACGTAATCTAAGATTTGTTTCTTGAAATCTCCAGCAAAGAACTGTCAGCAGAAGAGAGTCTTGTAAAAAGCTGTCAAAATCTCATTTTTGCTAGTTTCATCTCTCTTCTGCTAGTTTTTCGCCGAACAGGAGCCAGCAGAAATTCTCCAGCAGAACAGCTGTTCTGACAATTGACAAATGAAAATAAATTTTTTTCGCAGCACATTAATTGCGAATTTTTCAGCCTTTGGACAATTACTGCGTATATATCGGATTAAACCTTACAAAATATTAAGAAAATTGAATGCCTTATATACCTTCAGTATTTCCCATTCCTGTAACTGCGCCTGCAGGATTATATTGGTCTCCTAAACGAGCCACATTACGTTGGTCCAATGGACATTGGGCTTCGGCGCTTTGCTATTCAAATATACGGAATTATTGAAGATTTGGTATTGATTGTATGCTGGTAAATAACTCATAGTTTTCAAAATATTCGTAATAAATTTTAAATTTCATAAAAATATGCAATCAATTTTTATTTTGCCATATGTCACAATCAGCTGTTTGTTACTTGCTAGTTTTTGCTGGACGAAAAATCTCCAGCAGCAACTTGCAGCGAACTTGCAGCGAATTGGCGCTCTTTCTCTCAATTAAATGTCAAAAAGCTGCTGGATTCGCTGCTAATTTTTTCACAAAACACTTTTCTAGGAATAATTATTCATAATTATTCATAATTAGCAGAAAAGAAACAAAGCTCTAGTCCCTCAATTTTAGAGATATCTTTACGAAATTTGGTATGTGTGTGGCATTTTATATTAAATATTAAAGCCCTGCATAGTGTCATCACGGTAAATTCACGCAAATCTGCAACTCTATTATCCGATGGTCGTGATCCGCAAACAGATACAACATTGCGCCCACAACACAGTTTTTTAAAGCGAAAACTAAAAACAAACGACGTAATAACTACGAAAGCGGATAAAGGAAACACCACTGTGCTCATTAATAAAAAACAGTACATCGAAAAGACGGAGGTGTTGATAAGGGAATCAGGATGCAAAAGGATGGGAAAAGACCCGACCGACGAATACCAAGCAGCTATAAAGAAGGCCATACAACGAGCACCTGGGATAATAAAAGAAACAGCAGTGAAATGGTTAACAATAATGAACCCATCGGCACCCCCAATGATCGCACTGCCGAAGATCCACAAGCCAGACAACCCCATGCGGCCAATAGTGAACTACCGCTCATCACCGGCATACAAACTATCAAAACATCTAAACACGCTAATGAGGGATAATCTTGAACTGCCCGCCAAGTACACCATTGCCAACACAAGTGAACTGATAGACAAAGTAAATAACTTAGCTCTTATGAACAATAGCAAGCTAGTTTCATTTGATATAAAAGATCTTTACCCTTCCATACCAGTATCAGAGACACTGGATATCCTGCACAAAACTCTGCTGAACAAAACGTCGAAGAATGTGGCAAAAGAAATAGTAGACACCTTGCATCAGAACTACTTCAAATTCAACAACAAAATATACAGGCAGTCAAAAGGACTAGGTATGGGTAACCCCACGTCGTCCATACTTATGGAGGTGTTCATACAAAACTTAGAAGAGCACTACATGAAACACCTCAAAGCTGAACTAGGAGTAACATTCTACGCAAGATATGCTGATGACATCTTTTGCATTATCACGAAGGATAACGAACAGCAGATAATGGATTTTCTCAACGAACAACGCGAAAACATAATCTTCACAATGGAAAAGGAACACGAAGGGAAGTTGAACTATTTGGACTTAACCATATCAATAAATAAATCTACAAATGAAATGGAATACGGCATATATAGAAAACCCACCGCAACAGACACAATTATACACAACACATCAAACCATCCACAACAACACAAACATGCAGCATTTAGACAACTAGTAACAAGACTCGAGCGAACTCCGTTAACTCAAGAAGAGTATAAAAAAGAACTATGCACAATATACACAATCGCTAAGAACAACGGATATGGAAAGCTCGTGGTGGATAAAATAAGGAAGAACATAAAGAAAGCAAATAACAACAACCCGAAAAAAGAGGAGAAACCCTGGGCAGTTTTAACATACACAGGAAAAGTCTCATATAGACTCTCCAAACTATTCCAGAAACACAACATACGCACAGCGTTCAAAACTACGAACAACGTTGGAAGAATATTAAACAATGCAACAAACGTGGAGGATCATTTGGACAAACAAGGAGTATATAAACTAACTTGCGAATGCCAACAAAGATACATAGGGCAAACTGGTCGAAAGATCAGAACCAGATTCCGAGAACACATAAGGGACTACAGCAAAAGGAACAGAAACCTAATATCACACCAGAGTCAAACTTTGCAAACCACATGTTTGAAAACAAATGCGTCCCCATGAAAATAAAAAAAATACAGCCAAACTTCTTCATACACAACACAAAGGCTTGCGACAGAACATTCTGGAGAACATGGAGATATACAAACAAAAAACATTTCAAGGAGGCATCATCAACGAACAAATAAATACCGCATCAGCCGTGCTATTTGAACCACTCAAATTACTATACAAAGGAAAGAACAAAATACAAATAGAAAAAACGACCACAAACACAAATAACCAAAACACAGAAAACAGACAAATTAGAATAACAGATTTCTACCTGCCGACGAACCCAGCCACGACACACACGAACTCACTACCTACAAACGAACGAACTACCGAACTCCTTACCTACACCCGAACCACCTACCCCAACTACACAGCAACAAACAAACTACCTGGACAAAACAAAACGACTATAAAAACGTACAACATTGTACAACACATCAGAACGAAAATCGACACTGATGATGGCGCATTGCCGAAACCGGTTTGTCTCAAAGCCAAATTTGACAAGGGATGACGGAAAATCGTTCCAAAATAAATCTTTATATTAAGTTGCTTTCTTGTTTGCACCACCTTTTTCATACGATTTTGTGGAATTTTTCACAGTGTTTTTAGGTTCCTTCTCGTTGACCTAGAGACTTGGAACATAGTTCAGAGCTCCGTGACAATGCAATGTGAACGAAAAAAGCGTCCACTAGGTGGCGCATGGATCGAGATATTTCGAAAATTCGTTTTAAATTGAGATTCTTGCGATCGACTTTTGACTAACTTCCCGGCAACCTCGAAACTTGAAATTTAGCACGAAGTTGCGTGAACACAATTCTCAAAAATAAAAATTTCTGTAGGTGGCGCGCTGGTCGATATAATTGAAAATCTCTGAAACACACGAGAAATCTTGCGATCGATCTCATTTTCCCACTCTCCACCCTGTAAATAGCAATTCGACCGATCTACAGCCTGTTTATGGACAACCTGTTGATTTTTTAACCTTTCATGAACATGAAATGGTATTATAACTTTGGTCCGATGTTTGTAAGTATGAGAAGAAGAAGAGATAGACCCACTAATAAGTATACCGTTATGATCAGGCCGATAAGCTGATTCCATTTAGCCATGTCCGTCTGTCCGTCCGTCCGTCTGCTTGTACGCAAACTAGTCCCTCAATTTTAGAGATATCTCAATGAAATTTGGTATGGAGGCGTTTTTTCATATGAGAATAATCATTTGTCGGAACCAGCAAGATCGGACCAAAACTACTCATAGCTCCCATACAATCGATTGTTCCGATAAACAAATTTCGGGCTATAACTTCTGTAATTATAAAGGTAGGAACGTGAAATTTTGTAAGTATATATTGCTATTTTTATATGTGAAATATCGATGTTGAAAATCATTGAGATGGGATAAATATTTCACATAGCCCCAATACAATAGATTATTCCGATAAACGGATTTTGGGCTATAACTCCTGTAATTATATAGGTAGGGTCGTGAAATTTCGTAACTATTGCTCCGTTAGAAAGTCGATGTTAAAAATCAATGAGATTGGACCTATAAAAAACATCGCCCCCATATAATCGATAGTTCCGATAATTTCGGTATGAGCTAAAGTTAAATTCACACAGGCGGTACTGGGGATAGAACAGTGAAAATCGTGACGCTTATTCATGAGAGGTATATAGCCTTCGGCACAGCCGAAGACAGCTTTCCTTACTTTTTTTATTAAATTGCGAAATATCACAAACTTTTTAATTATATAGGCTTGGAGAGATCCGAAATTGGGTTGGAACCCCATTGATTACAACAACTTAACACGCATACCAGTGCGCCAAAAACTAATTTGGGTGCCCGACCTAGAGGTGAGTATTGATTGCTGGAATACATATCGCACGCTTAACAAAGAGTCACAACTCAAAATCAGAGTAACTTTCAGTTCATTGCCACTGGATCGTACAAGTGACTTTATTTTTATAACCTTGACATCACTGTGCTCTTTAAGGAGTAACGATAATAGCCAAAAAGAAAAAATATTTATGTATTGGCTGTACTACTTTTTATACCTTTCATGAACATGAAATGGTATTATAACTTTGGTCCGATGTTTGTAAATATGAGAAGAAGAAGAGATAGACCCATCAATAAGTATACCGAAATGATCAGGATGACGAGATGAGTTGATTTAGCCATGTCCGTCTGTCCGTCTGTCTGTTTGAACGCAAACTAGTCCCTCAATTTATGAGATATCTGGCTGAAATTTTGTATGTGGCCACCATTTTGTAATATAGGAATCATTTGTCGGAACTGACAAGATCGGACCAGTATAACATATAGCCCCCATACAACCGATTGTTCAGATATAAGGTTTTTTGGCCAAAACTTCCGCAATTAAAAAGTTAGGAACGTAAAATTTTGCAACTCGAGTAATTTCTATTTATGTAGAGTATATAGTGAAAATCAACAAGATCGGGCAAATGTAACATATAGCCCCCATACAACCGATTGTTCAGATATAAGGTTTTTTGGCCAAAACTTCTGCAATTAAAAAGTTAGGACCGTAAAATTTTGCAACTCGAGTACTTTCTATTTATGTAGTGTATATAGTGAAAATCAACAAGATCGGGCATATGTAACATATAGCCCCCATACAACCGATTGTTCAGATATAAGGTTTTTTGACCAAAACTTCTGCAATTAAAAAGTTAGGAACGTAAAATTTTGCAACTCGAGTACTTTCTATTTATGTAGTGTATATAGTGAAAATCAACAAGATCGGGCAAATGTAACATATAGCCCCCTTACAACCGATTGTTCAGATATAAGGTTTCTTGGCCAAAACTTCTGCAATTAAAAAGTTAGGAACATACAATTTTGCAACTTGAGTACTTTCAATTTATGTAGTGTGTAGAGGAAAATCAAGAAGATCGGGTAAATATAACATATAGCCCCATACAACCGGTTGTTCCGATATAAGGTTTTTTGGCCAATACTTCCGCATTTAAAAAGTTAGGAACGTAAAATATTGCACCTTTAGTACTTTCTACATATGTAATGTGTATAGTGTAAGTCAGTACAATTGAACACGTATAAAGCTGGAATTATTGGTGATGTTTGTCGTAACGCTGTAGTCGTATCCCTAACGCAACCCTATGCGATACATTTTTATCGATTATTGGTGCGGTAACCGTAAACAGCTGATTGACTGCAAAAACTCAGCTATGAACACAATCTTAATTAATATTTTCTTAAAAAATGTGAAATGATAACTCACCAAATAGCAAAAACCAATAAATTCGAAAAATTAATGCAAAACAAATAAATTAAATGAACAAAAAAGGCAATCAGCTGTTTACGTTACCGCGGAAAACCAAAAACCAATTGGTTGGCTACGATCCGGTTACGACCTTAGCGTTACGATATGGCACCAATAATCGATTGCATTAAATCCCATAAGGTTGGTCGAATCAGCTGATTGGATACGACTACAGCGTTACGACAAACATCACCAATAATTCCAGCTTAATATACAGCCTCCATACAATCGATTGTTCCGATAACTCGGATCCTATTATTTTGAAAGTTTTTTTAAATTATAACAAAGATGTGTAATGTGTATAGTAAATATAGTTAAATTGAAACAGGCTGTACTGTGTATCGAACAGTGAAAATCGTGACGCTTATTCATGAAAGGTATATAGCCTTCGGCACAGCCGAAGACAGCTTTCCTTACTTGTTATTAGGCAATCTATGCCAAGAAATCGACCTAAAAAAATTTTGAGTTGTGACGGTTTTTGATTTAGGGTGCGATATGTAAAAGTTTTCCATATGTAAAACTTTGCCAAAAGTTGTTTAACAAATTACCTACTTAAGCGGGCTACCCACCTGCCAAGAAATGCCTCACGAAAAAAACGAGCATATATTTCTTGTGCCTGGTCAATAAAATTTGACGTTTACGTCATTTTCCATTTTATTGCAGATAACTATTATAAAAATGTATTAAACATGTGCAGCGAAGTATATACTCATCTTTGCCGTGAATCTGCACGTTTACCTCAAGAAATATATACGAGCATATTTATTTCTTGAGGTAAACCGGCGTTGCCAACCATCGAAAATTGTAGTATTTTTTCTTATGAGCTGAGTATTGGCTCAAGAAAATTTGACGTGTGAAAACAGTTCTTGACCATTTCTTGAGCGTTTTTTATATGGAGTTTGACATTTCGTGGCAGGTGAGTAGCCTAAATCTAAAACCTTCACAACTCAAAAATTTTTTAGGTCGCTTTCTTGGCATAGATTGCCTAGTAAAAGGTAGTACAGCCAGTACATAAATTGTATTTCCTTTTGACTGTTATCGTTACTCTTTAAGCGGGCTACTCACCTGCCAAGAAATGCCTCTAGAAAAAAACGAGCATATATTTCTTGTTCTTGGTCAAGAAATTTTGACGTTTACCAAATTTTGCATTTTTTTGCAAATTACTCTTATAAAACTGTATAAAACATGTTTAGCGAAATATGTACTCACCTTTGCGGTGGATCTACACGTTTACCTCAAGAAATATATACGAGCTTATTTATTTCTTGAGGTAAACCGGCGTTGCCAACCATCGGGAATTGTAGTATTTTTTTCTTATGAGCTGAGTATTGGCTCAAGAAAATCTGACGTGTGAAAACAGTTCTTGACCATTTCTTGAGCGTTTTTTTATATGGAGTTTAACATTTCTTGGCAGGTGAGTAGCCCGCTTTAAAGAGCACCGTGATGCAATGTTTTTCAAAATCGAATGACTTTTGTGCGATCCAGAAACAATTAATTGAAAGTTACTCTGATTTTGAGTTGTGACTCTTTTTGATTTAGTGTGCGATATGTAGATCCATTTCGGGAATTGCTGATGATAATAAGGTACATGTTTAGCGAAATATGTACTCACCTTTGCGGTGGATCTACACGTTTACCTCAAGAAATATAGTATACGAGCTTATTTATTTCTTGAGGTAAACCGGCGTTGCCAACCATCGGGAATTGTAGTATTTTTTTCTTATGAGCTGAGTATTGGCTCAAGAAAATCTGACGTGTGAAAACAGTTCTTGACCATTTCTTGAGCGTTTTTTTATATGGAGTTTAACATTTCTTGGCAGGTGAGTAGCCCGCTTTAAAGAGCACCGTGATGCAATGTTTTTCAAAATCGAATGACTTTTGTGCGATCCAGAAACAATTAATTGAAAGTTACTCTGATTTTGAGTTGTGACTCTTTTTGATTTAGTGTGCGATATGTAGATCCATTTCGGGAATTGCTGATGATAATAAGGTCCGAGCAGCACGCTTTAACCTTATCCGATTCACGACAAATTTCACAGAGCTTATTTTTATACACAAAGGACCCAACGGAAGGGTGGCGTGAAAAAAATAATTAAAATGTTAAAAAAAAGTCTTTTAAGGACCACCCTAATGAACATAGTTTTACCTTTAGGTTTACAATAATGCTCCGGATAAATTTCTTCGCATGTATCATAATGGTATCGTAATATTGGAACACACTGGTATGGTTTTCTGGAGTGATACCGTCGAGATAAATATATTTTGTACAACCATTATGAACGATTGGCCCCATGACAAACACGAATGTAAATTGAGTTTAGGCTCGTGGACATATCATGGTTACGAATTGGACTTTATGAATAACACAAATCATGATGGAACAAGTTATCTCAATGAAATCGAAATGACAAGTATGGAGTACCAAATAATAGAATTTAAAGTAGAACGTGTTTCAGCTGTATATACATGTTGTGAAGAACCATATATAACAATGGATTATCATTTGACTTTTGAACGGCGCTGTGCATATGCTATCGTCTTTCGAATGCTGACATTAACCGTTATTATTCTCTCATTGTTGACTTTATGCATCGAAACAGGTCACCGTTACAAAATGTGCCTCAATGGCTTAAATCTGATAGTCATCACATTTGTGTTGATATATTTTGCAAATAATATTGGCAAATTCTCGCGTATTGCACCATTAATAGGTAAATAAATGTCATTAACCTAATATTTTAACATAGCGGTATTCCATAATGTCAAAATATATTTCAAAAACTCGCATCTACTTTCAGTGAAATTCTTCAGTTATAGTTTCATATTGGTAACGGTACAGCAAATACTTACCGTGTTTTCACTGTTTGCCACCCATTCTTCTTACCGCGGTACTCTTCATCCCAGAGTATCTAGCTTGCTTCGAAGTTCGTTCGTTTCTTATATAACACCCAGAAAAAATGTAAAGATTTCACAACGTGAAACTGTTGACTGGAATACTCAGCTGGAAGATATCTCACATCAGGATTTTAACAATTTAATATCAACTGATGCTACACCTTTTGAATGGATGCAGTTGGCTAGCTTTATTGAAAACCTTACGCTAATCATATTCAGCGTAATTTATTTAATTTTAGCTTCTGTATGCTTTGTTTAATAAATGTAATAATAACTTGATGTGCGCAATTTAATAAATGCTCTTTTAATGTCACGGAGGTGTATTGATCCTAGAAAATGCAACCATTGTGTCAGCTTGAGATTCCCCGAAATTAATCGAAATAGTTCTTTCGCAAAAGATTCATAATTGTTGACGGTCTTTAATTAACTGTCACGGGACGGTGCATTAGGGTGGTAGCAGAAGGGATCTGATGGCTAAGTAAGTAAGGGCAATGAACTTCTCTAAGAAGAACCGCCTCCTCAAGCTAAAAAAATTGGTGTATCACACAAAAAAACACGATTAAAAATGTGGGGTGATACCAAAAGACTCGTTTCGGTCCCAGGAATACGAATCCACCAGCGAAAAGCAAGTTTCTTTAATAGTTTGCGAGATATTTGGAGTCAAAGTTTGAAAATTGTCTGTCAATTTTATGAGCGTTTCAAGCAAGCAAAATAAGGCTGCCACTGGGCCAACTTTCATACATTTCCGTAGAGTTCAAAAGAATTTTGACATTTCTCGCAAGCGTACATTGGGCCATAACCAGCGTACGAAAATAAACTGTACAAAATACTTTTCATTTGCTCATCGAGTACCATGTCATTTAAATTTTGTACTGTTTATTACTTTTTGGAAACGTTTGCTTTGTGTTTGTGACAATTCCAACAAAGAAAAATTTATAAACACAAACGTTTCAATTGAGTGAATCAAAATATAAGTGTATGAATGTATGTTCACACAGAACAAAATTTTCTTCAGTTTTGTTTTCTATTTCGGGTGTAAATTTCAAAAAATATATTTTACAATTTTCAAAGTAATCTCAGCTTTTGGATTTTGTTTTGTTTTGAACTATGAAAGTAAGATACGAAACGAAATGGTACTGTACAATAAAGTAAGTATGTTTTTGGCCATTCATGCAGGGCACTAGTATGAATCACCATCCATGGATGTTCAATATGGATTAAAGTGTCAGGGCACTCAAAGCGACAGCACTGGTCGACAATCGAAGTGTTCGTCTTATCAAACTAATATCGATGCATAGTATGTGTTTCTAAATTTTTTATGTAAACCGGACAGGCGAAGACAGATTAATTTTCAACAATAACAATGAATTTCCAAACAGAGACAGTCAATTCGTTTAATCCAAGGAATCCTCACAACTTAGGTAATTATACAGTTTATACTGGCATGCATTAGTTATTAGCAGACATTATTTTTAGGGGATCCCAATGACAACTCGTTGCGAAAAGTGGAAATGGAAGTTTTGATACCAAGGATTATGAGAGATCGGGCGAAAGAAATTCATTGCACTAAAGAAGTTAAAGAGTTCGAGGAATGTTGCAAAGCAAGTAACTTCTTTATGGTCGTCAAATGTCGCAATGAAAATTCCGCATTGAAATCGTGCTTAGGAAATTGGTATACCAATGAGGCATTCAAGGAAGAGTGCAAGAAAATTTATTTGGAGGAACGTGCCGAATACCGCCGTACAGGAATTGCAAAGAAACATCGTGTGCAGAAAATGTAAATTTAATGTTATTGTTTTATTTTGTCAAGTTATTGCTTTGTACAAATGAAGTGCTGTTGAATCTTCTAATTATTGTTTCTGATACTTTGAATTGATTTAAATCAAAAATGGTGTTTATATCCGATGTATTCGAGGTCGTTATTTCCAACAACAAAACATCCTTATCAGAAGTCTCCGCGATGCGTTGCAATCCTTTAAGATCTTGTGTTGGAATGTTATATTGACCATTTGATGTTGGACAAACAATTATGATGAAGCTGGCATGATTAAAACGTGGACCCCTTTTATAAATTACTAAAGAGAAATACTTAAAATTATAGTTACGCAATTTTGCCAAATAGCCGTAGAAACTACTTACAAAAATGACCGCCAAACTTGATGCCACTTTTAATTATCCATCCCTTAGATTTAAGATAAATGTAAGCAGCTAAATTTTCCAAAAAATTTGCACTGATTAATCTTGCTACTTTAACAAAATCTGTCCATTGCATTTCGACATCTTTCAAATCATGTATACTCAAAACCCCAAGAAAATATGTCAGGTAACAAGACTCCTCCAATTCCAATGTGAGGCATTCATCATTCAATATTGTGCTTGCTTTGGTCAATATTTTGGGTGCACCTCTAGATTTGCTGCCCTTTCCGTAAAAGCCATAATCGTGCAATGTTTTCATACTCAGAGGACAGCATACTTCAACTGATAACCCGGTGAATACACCTTTCAGGTTGCATCCAAGAGGAAATGGTTGTTGTAAGGCATTTTTGTTTACACCCTTTTTACGTTTGATATTTGGTGTAAACATCATCATTCAATGAAAAAACAAAACAAATGTTTTTGTTTTTAATATGGATGACAAATTTTTTTTTTTTTTTAACTATTGAAAATCGATTTATTTACTTAGAGATGTTTCTTATCATAATAATGGCCCATACATAAAATATTCGATTCGTTCTATTATTGACGTGTGGCAGATACGGCAATTTACAGGCCCACTTAAATAAAGTCCCGTTTTCATTGCTCGATTTTTCATTCAATTTCATGTTGATTCTGAAAATTGACTCGTGGCAATGATACTGTTTCTTTTTTTGGCGTTGAGTCCGCCTAGGCGATTTTTCGCGCATTCAACACCAACACCCAGAGCAAAACGTGTGCATTCATACCATCTAACTAGACGAGTCCGTAAGGTGCGCCGTTAGGATTCCCAGGACGGTACGCTCACCCACCTAGGGTGTTCCCTTAATACTCACTCCCTTATTGGTCGCCCGCCGTGGTGTAGCGGTTAAGTGTTCGGCCTTCTACACCAAGTCGTGGCGGTTCGATGCCCGGCAAAAGTAACATCAAAAATTATTTAGAAAAAGAATTTTTCTAAACGTGGTCGCCCCTCAGCAGTAGCTTGGCAAACTCTCCGGGTGTATTTCTGCCATGAGAAGCTTCTCAGCGAAAAATTCATTTGCTTTGCAAGTGCCGTTCGGAGTCGGCAAAAAACTGTAGGTCCCGCCAACTTGTAGGAAAACTCAAAAGCAACACACCACAAGTTGGAAAGAGAAGCTCGGCTAAAAATCTCGTTAGAGGTTATGATAACCTGTTGGTATATCACCGCCATTCGTTTTTTTTTTTTTTGGATTCCGGAAAGACTCTGTACTTACTCCTCACTCCCATTAGCACTCCTACGAAAGAGCTGGTAAAATACCTCACTACCGTCTTCAATTTGTCCCTGGCCACTTCTGTCATACCTGAAAAATGGAAGCAGGCAGTCGTGGTCCCACTACTAAAGCCTGGCAAGCCAGCTAACGTAGGGGAGTCTTATCGTCCGATATCGCTCCTCTCGCCAGTAGTGAAGACATTGGAGGCGGTATTACTTCCTCTTTACACATTAAAGTTGAGGTTAGCCGAGCACCAACATGGCTTTAGAAAAATACGGAGCACAACATCTGCTCTAAATGCCATTAACACTCAGATAACTGACGGACTCAATCAGAAAAGCCCTCATCACAGGACGGTTCTAGTTGCTCTTGACCTGTCTCAAGCTTTTGACACAGTAAATCATGGAGAACTGGTATCCGATTTGGAAGATTCATCGCTCCCCCCCTGTCTTAAGCGTTGGTCCGCCAATTATCTGAGTGGTCGTCAATCGTCTGTAGTTTTCAGAAACAAAAAATCAAAACCGAGAAAGATTAAACAAGGGGTACCACAGGGTGGTGTGCTTTCCCCGCTTTTGTTTAATCTTTATATTTCGAGGCTTCCTTCCCCACCAGATGGAGTCTCGATAGTTTCTTACGCAGACGATTGTACGATCCTAGCATCTGGCACTTCCGTTGATGAGCTGTGCTCCAGGATCAATGGTTATCTCCCCTCTCTTGTTGAGTTTTTCACTGCTCGGAACCTGACATTGTCGCCAACGAAGTCCTCGGCGACACTATTCACGACTTGGACGGCGCAAGTTGGCATGGAGTTAGAAATCTACGTAGGTGACCAAAAATTACCTACTGTCTCCCACCCCAAAATCTTAGGGGTAACTTTCGACCCCATGCACAAATTCGCTGCTCATTCAACCGCAATTGTCTCTAAGCTACAAAGCCGCAACAAAATTCTCAAGTCGCTAGCCGGCAGCACTTGGGGTAAAGACAAAGAAACGTTGCTGGCAACCTATAAAGCAATTGGTCGGCCGATCCTGAATTACGCGTCGCCGATATGGTCGCCGGGGCTTGCTGAGGTTCATAGGAAAAGACTGCAGGCCTGCCAAAACACCGCACTCAGAACCGCCACGGGATGCGTCCTTATGTCTCCAGAACATCATTTACATCATGAGGTGGAAATGCTCCCAGTTTTGGAGCACAATGAAATGTTAAACAGGCAGTACCTGTTGAACTGTTGCAAACCACAACATCCCAACAGACTACTGCTTGAGTATGAGCCACCTCCTAGGACCGTAAGGGCGCATCTACGTGAGCATTTTGATGAGATCCGGCACCTCACACTTTCGCCGTTTGATCCAAAGGTGCATACGCAGGCCCTGAAGCACATCCATGACACGTCCGTTGCGTCCTATGTCTCGCTCTGTCCACTGAACGCCGTTTTGCACGCCAAACCACCTCGCGTTGCGGCTGAGGAACGTCATCTTCCTCGAGAGGCAAGGGTCACTCTGGCTCAATTACGCTCTGGATACTGTAGCAGGTTAAACTCCTACTTATCCAGACTAGACCCTGACGTGCCGAATGAATGTCCGGCATGCGGCTCGTCACTCCATAATACCAACCATTTATTTACCTGCTCTTCGGAGCCCACTCTTCTAACACCCATCTCCCTCTGGTCGAAACTGCAAGTTTCCTAGGACTCCCGTTAGAAGAAATTGATGACAATTTAGGTTAAGGAAAAGAACACGCTGGGCAGGGCTACACTTTGTTACAACAACAACAGCTGTTCTTTCCTTTTGCATTGCCTAGAAAAGCTGGGATAATTGTATATAAGCTGGACTAGGTCTCTGCTTCCGTTGTTGTTGCTATTGTAAAGAAGCCTAGTCCTGCACATCTGTGCTCAGTCTGGATAAGTAATTTAATTTTTAACTACCAATCTTATACTTCCGGAATAAGGGGTAACATGACCTATATAGAAGGCTTCACTGGTGATAAATCGCTAGGACAGTCGGGGCGTACCGCAAGCGGATTGATTTATGGCCAAGAACTGTTAATTCGACAAGCCCTTTGGGTAGTGTTTTTTTCGTTACAATAACAACAACAGGGTTTTTGCGGCTTTGTATGCATGGTATCGAGGGCCAGTCGGTCTGAAAGCTCCATCGACGAAGATTTCTAACTCCCTGTTTGCTTGCGGTCGTAAATAAGGTGGGGAGGATTTTGCCGCTGATATTAGCAGGCCCCTTGCAGCCAAAAAATCGGAAAGATTCGGGAGATATCTACTTATTCTGTTAAGAAAAAAAATTTTAAAATGACTAAGGGTCAATTACATAAAGCTTTGTTAACCTCGCCTGACATTTGCAACCTCAAAACTTTGCGATCAACTTCAGAGGTATGTTACAATGAACGCTTTGACGCTTCTCTTTTATACATTTGTTTTCGTTATTTATTTCTTTGCATTCAGAGTGTTTTGGTAAATTTATTAATTTAACAGAGAAAAAATGAATTAATTATTATTTTCTCCAAATTTTAATTCTCAAATTAAAGCAAAGTCGTCAACATCTGATTGTCAAAGCAAACAAAGCAAGCAAAATTTGAGAGTTTGCCAAATTTTTACCTTGCTTCAACTTTGAGGTCTTCTATTTGCCATGCTTCGCTAAAATACTTATATTGGACTTTTCTGCCAAAGTCAAAGTTCGAGGTAAAGTCAAAATAAAGCTTTATGTAACTGACCCATTACACTGGTAGCAAATTTACACTTGCAATAAATGCATTTTCTACCTCTGTTGTCTTCGGTAACAATAAAATGGTTCCATATTTCAGATCGCTATAACGAAGTATTTAATGGTTCTTACTTTATTTCACAAAAATTATAGAGTACATTTACATTTTAGCTAATTAGATTTGCTTTAAAACTTGATTTGCATGAGAAATTTTCATTGCAGAATGTACGTTGATTGATACAAAGGTAGTTGATCAGTGAGCTCATAAGAAAAAAGCATCATTTCGTTTAAATGACAATTTGAAGTATAAAAGTACGGGCACACCTAGCGACACGACGCTACGCGACCAAATAGTTGCCTATTTGATCAACTAGCGTATTGCCGCGTTGTGCTGCTGTCGCTAAGTGTACTATGCTCCATAAGAATACATGCAAAGAATATTTGGTCGCGTCGTGTTTGAATTTGAAGTATACTAGTATAGCTTTGTTTCTTGAAATCTCCAGCAAAGAACTGTCAGCAGAAGAGAGTCTTGTAAAAAGCTGTCAAAATCTCATTTCTGCTAATTTTTCGTCGAACAGGGTTCAGCAGAAACTTGCAGACAAAACAGCGGTTACGTTTCTGATTGGCTAACAATTTGAATTTACATTTTTTGTTGTTGTTTTGCTATGTCATCGATCAGCTGTTCCTGCTTGCTGGTTTCTGCTGGACGAAAAATCTCCAGCAATAACTTGCAGCGAATTGGCGCTGCTGAATTCGCTGCTAATTTTTTCAAAGAACACTTTTTTAGGAATAATTATTCATAATTATTCATAATTAGCAGGAAAGAAACAAAGCTTATATTAGCAACAGCGAGTGGAAGAACAATCAATCAGCTGTTTCCAGTCGTTCACATTCTGTAAATGAGTTTGCCTTGAACAAGAAAAGCGAAAAAGGTGACAACAAACAAAAAGGACAAAATGAACAAAAACCAATGACTTACGGCGGATTTCTCAACTAGCCGTCAACTTAACGCTCACTTTACATTTCATGGGGCAGTTCATCCTCCTGTTAAATAAAGGGCAAATGAACTGGCTGCTAAACTGACAGTGAATTGACAGTGAATTGACAGTGAACTTTGACGTTAACAGGCGGTCGAGAAAGCCGCCCTTAGTTCATTTGTTCGCTCTAAAGAATCGTTCAATTGGACAAGTTCAGAACAGAACGACCCAACTCTAGTTCTGGTCTTGTGACTTTGTCAGCTGAATCGTACGAAAAAGTGTAATATTGGTGAGAAAATATTGAAAAATTTATAAATATTTCATTGAAAATAAGTTTAATGCTCTCTCAGTTATTTTAGAAACCTCCTCCAGCAAAATGGCAGACGTAAAAGAATTAATGAATTTGCCAGATGACAATATTGGTAATTTCTTGCTCGTATTTTATCAAACACTAGTTTTGATATGGAGAAGTGGAAAAATTAATAATCTAAAACTGGGACTTTTTTCAGATATGATTGCTGCCACTTCGGTGCTGCAACAGCAAGCTGCCGATATACGTTCCAAGACCATTAACTGGGCCTCCTATATGCAATCGCAGATGATATCACAAGAGGATTACAACGCTATTAGTGCATTAGACACTTCAAAAGCAGCGTATCTGCAAAAGAATTCTGCGCAAGCTGTGAAGACCTTGTTAAATCTACTTGCTCATGTCTCCAAAGACCAGACCATACAGTACATACTTGTGATGATTGATGACTTACTGCAAGAGGAACGATCACGTGTCGACTATTTTCACGAGTATGCCAAACAACATAAGGAATGTGTCTGGGGACCATTCCTAAACTTGTTGAATCGCCAAGATGGTTTCATTGTAAATATGTCATCTCGCATCTTAGCCAAATTAGCTTGTTGGGGACACGAACTTATGCCCAAATCTGATTTGAATTTCTATTTGCAATTTTTGAAGGATCAACTCACTGTGAATGTAAGTACAAAGTATGTCTATCAAGCTCTGTTGGGATTATACATGTAAATTGATGGCTCTTGGGCACTTCATGTAGTTGTGAATGTATAGGTATTGCAATATGCATTGCATTATTTGCATATACCTTGGTAGTTATTTCATTGATAATAATAATCATTGGTCTTGGAAAGCATGTTTTTATGTTATGAATTTTGCATGCAAAATAGTCTAAAATCCGTTTATCCTAAACATAATATTTCCGCCCATAATCAGGCCTCATACGTTGGGAGAGCGAAACCACTTTTTTGAGTCAGTATGATTTTTAAATCAAAGCAACCCAGTCAAAAATAGAAGTCCTAAACGTTCTCCGTAAGGACTTCTGTGTGGTGCGCTCAACCCTTTAGAGAAACTATTAAAAAGGTCCCAGAGAGCGTATCCGACAGAGAAAAGTGTCCCTTCAGGACTCATAGGTGAGTTTACGGAGTCCCAAAATACTCCCTCAAATATTTCGAAAGGACTTCACTACATATTAAAAAAAAAGGAGTCTTAAATTCATCCGAAAACACAAGTTTTGAATTTTTTTATTTATTTATAAAAAACCCTTTCGATCTTTATTCGGAGCGGTGCTTACTGGGTGTTCTTACGGAGTCCCTATCCCCTACATTTTGGTGGGAGTGTATTACTTTCATGGATGAGCATCGATTCCTTTAGAGTTGTATTCGATTGTCGTCGAAGGAGCGGATCGAATGAATTTTCATTTGGTATTATGACGCTAATTCGAAAAGTAAAACATATTCGTCGGGAAAAGTGTTAAAAGACGTCATTCATGAAATAACCCTGTAAAAACGTTAGAGTACCCATACACTCGGCAGTGGTCCCGCCAACTTGTAGGAAAAATTTAAAAGCAGCACATCATAAATTGGAAGGTAAGCTCGTCAGAAAAATCTTTATAGGTTCCAATTACAACCTAGAGATACATATGTCCGCCCCTAAGTTTTTTTTTTGTACGAGCCCAACGCAGATCTCCATAGTGCAGCAAATTAAAGCCCAAAGGCTCGCTGGCTGGGTCATGTGATGCGAATATATTAAGAAGCTTTGGCCCCAATGGCAGTAGGGAAAGGCTTCGACTAAAATGGAAGCAACAGGGGTGGAAAGAAATGACTGTGTTTGATACGCTGCGGCCAAAATCACTTCGGCTGTTAACCTTTTTCCCAGATGGCCTTTAAAAAGTATCAATTCGATTTTAAATGTGGTTTTCTAAAACCCAGTTGACGTTTTCCCAAATCACATCATCAATTAAATCTAATACAGGTTTCTAAAAATCATATCGGCGATTTCCAAAATCTGTCTAAAAATACAGATTGAAACTGTTTGAAATCTTACAATAAATGTATGTTCTCGGGACACCTAGCAAATCGTTTCATGAATTCATTTATTTCTTATCTTAATATATTTAATATTTCAATATAAGATGTGTTAATTAGTAACGAGATATGACATCGATGTGCTCTGTACCTCTACCGCCCCTTACATTGACGCACATCTGCTGCGTTACGTTGACGTCCCTCTGCCGCTTATTACGTTGACATACCTCTCCACAGTATTCATGATTCGGATGTGTGCTCGGTGCTTGGTTATGGTGACCCTGTATTTTTGGGTGCGGAACCTTATCCTGGTATTGCATTTACCTTCGGCTATGTTTCTGAATACGTCTCGTACCTTGGTTGCGATCTCTGGGAATCGGTCTAATGCCGAGCCTTAAGGGTCGAATACATAAAGCTTTGTTAACCTCGCCTGACATTTGCTACCTCAAAACTTTGCGTCCAACTTCAGAGGTATGCTACAATGAACGCCTTGACGCTTCTCTTTTATACATTTGTTTTCGTTATTTTTTTCTTTGCATTCGTAGTGTTTTAGTTAATTTATTAATTTAATAGAGAAAAAATGAATTAATTATTATTTTCTCCAACATTTTATTCTTTAATTGAAGCAAAGTCATCAACATCTGATTGTCAAAGCAAGCAAAATTTGAGAGTTTGCCAAATTTCAACCTTGCTTCAACCTTGAGGTCTCCAATTTGCCATGCTTCGTTTAAATACGTATACTGAACTTTTCTGTCAAAGTCAAAGTTTGAGGTAAAGCCAAAATAAAGTTTTATGTAACTGACCCTTTATGCCTGCTCGACAGCGATTACTACTCCCTGTGTGTGGTCTGGTTCCATTTCTAAATTTGCTGTAGATTTTGGTGTTAGCGAACCATGCATGGCTTGAGTGATGATGTCTGTGTCGAGCGACGTTGCGGTGTCTGCAGATAATTCGCGGTGGTAGTGGTTTGTGAGGCATCAGGAGGCGATGTATGATGCGCAAGTGGTCTGGTTAAATCGAGGCGGCCTCCACCGCAAGAAATGGTTGCTCCCATGCTACCTAGTATATCTAGCCCGAGTAAGATATTGTCGATTGCCCCGGCATAACGTGCAAGACTGTGCGGAGTGACGATTCCCCAAGGCGTACCGTTGTCCTTATGGCGTTGTTGTTGTTGTAGCGAGGTGTAGCCCTGCCTAAATGTCAGACAGGGTCACCACGAGTGTATTGCTCTTGGCCGGGTCGATATAGGAAAACGCCCGGGTCGTTTCGGCACGATGGGTACAGCACAAGTGCTGGTACCGTTCTCGTAGAACCGGCAATACAAGAAACTAGCCGTGTAGGCTATGTAGGTCATTTAGCGTTACCCAGGGTGCACCAACTGGGCGGCGACCTACTTTTACACCCCTTGTCCTTATGGTGTCAAAGAGCGTAGTGCTCGTTCCGTTTGCCATCGTTATTTTGATGGCTTTTTTACCCACTCGCCGCTTCCAGACCTCACTAAATATTCCGCTAGGCTAATTGAAACGAAACTTCTCGCGGCCTGTTCTTTAAAGGTGGTCTTAAACTTGGTGGGGTGGTTAGAACCTACACACCCAAAAGCCCCGGCCCACGACTCTCTTACGAAACGTTCTATTTCGCACTGGTTAGAACCTATCTAAACGCATTGTATCAATGGCAAATGAGTCAAACCATGTCAACTGTGTGAAATTTTTTTTTGATGATTTTTAAAAACCATAAATTTGTGTAGCTTAAGGCAGAACAAAAAAACGCTTTTAGCCTTTTTTCGAAATTCCGTATGGTTTTCAAGAATTTCAATAATATAGAATTTTGTACAATTTTAAAGAAAAATTCATAACTCACGACTCGTTAGACATATATGGGCGAAATTTGTTTTGGTATTAGGGGAACGTTATCTCTTCACAATATTTATAATATTTTCAAAAAAAAAAAATATTTTTTATAACAATTATTTAAACAAATTAATTTTTAAATGCCTTCTATAGCTACTATTGCCGTGAAAATTTTACACAATTATCTTCGAACTCTTACTTATCTATTCCAAAAAGAAAAATGTGGTAGTTCCTACAATTGAAATTGCAATCTCAAATAATTTCAACCAAGTGCATCAATTGAAAGCCAATTTTTTTTTAAATATTTTGAAAGAATTTAAATTTTTCATAAAGTTTTGAAATTATTGAGCAAAGTAACTTTACAGAGCTACTCATTACATTTTTTAAAAAAGGTTGCCGGCACAAAAAAGCAGAACAAAAACAGAACATTTCTGTTAGTGTGTCTGCACACGGAGTGAATCGTCATAGACGCGTATTAGATGCTACATTCGATTTTTGTACGCTTTGTTGCTGAACACATATATTTGCATGAAGAGCTGCACACGAATCGGCAGCTGCACGAAAGTGGCAAAGCCTGAAAGCTACATGCTGCTCAGCGTATGACAATGCTGATCGTCAGGCGTCGTACGCTTAGAAAAGAGGAAGAAGAAGCATTTGTTTACATTTTTCATTTTCGATTTTTGTGTGCCGTGGCTTTGCTTTCTTGTTTCAAATAAAATTAATTGTTTCTTGTGAATGAAAAAATAGAAAATTTGTACAATAGGAAGAAATATGTGTTAATAACACTGGATCACAAATTCCAACTTTTTTTCTGCACCAGAGACGCCATAGTGAAATTCCTATGTAAAATCACCTCCTAATTCCGAAAATCAAAGTTATTTTTACTTGAATGGTACCGTTTTTGAGATATTTACGATTTACCGTTATTTCAAAAAACAAAAAAGATGGCTCCACTTTGAAAGCTTATAAAATTTACTATAATCAGTACATACAACACTTTTTGCTAGGTCCTGCAGATTCAAACATAGTGAACAATCATTACGGATTTTTTAAATTTTTTTTGTAAAAATATAAAAAAATTTGTACTTTGCGAGGAAGCATCTCGAAAACTTTTTGTTTTTTAGCAGATATTCCCCCCATAATATGTTTTTTTATTTACCCATTTCCGCATAGTTTTTGATTAAGTCGTTCACTATCATCTCGTAGTTAGGACTTTTGTGTTTGCCTAAAAAAGAAGTAACGATCTTTTCAAAAGAATCCCACGCTGCTGCCTCCACTGGTGACAATAGTTCTTTGAAATGGTTATTGGTCATCATTTTCCTTATTTGCGGTCCCACAAAAATCCCTTCCTTTATTTTTGCTTCTGAAATCTCTGGGAAGATTGCCTTCAAATGATGAAAAGCTTCGCCTTCTTTGTCCAAAGCCTTCACAAAGTTTTTGATAAGGCCGAGCTTGATGTGGAGCGGAGGTAGAATTATTTTTTCCTTCTTTATAAGTGGAGAGTATTTTATGTTATCTACCCCAACTTGAAACTCGATTCGTTCTGGCCAAGCCTTTATGATGTAGTGGTCTTGACGAGCTCGGCTATCCCATTTGCATAGAAAGCAACAGTATTTTGTGTATCCACTTTGTAGACCACATAGCATTCCAACGACTTTAAGATCGGCACATATTTTCCAATCATGTTCTTCGTATTTGATTAACTTGAGCAATTTTTGCATTATCTCATATGTTTCCTTCGTATTTACTGCATGCGCGATCGGGATAGATGGCTTTTGGTTGCCAATATGCAATAATACGGCCTTTAAACTTAATTTATTGCCGTCTATGAACAATCGCCACTCTTTTGAATCATATGGTTCACCAAATTGTTTGAATAGACCAGCAATGTCTTTGCAGTAACAAACACTGTCCTCCTTCGTATAGTACTTTGAAAATTCTTCGTGACGAGTTCTATAATATGTTCCCTTAACATCGGATGAAACAAATTTAAATTGTTGCATTCGAGAGGCGTGTAGTTCGGCCTTTTCCTTTGACAATTCCAAATCCCTTATCCAATCATTGAGTTGTGCTTGTGACAAAGAATTTCTTTCGTTTTCCGTTTGAAATTCAGTACAACATGATGCCGCGTAATCAGATGCTACTGTTGACAATGAAACTGGAGCCGGAACTAAAGTTAAATTTGATTCTGGCAATGTCGCTTCTGTTGAAATTAGTTCTGGTAATGACACTGTAGATACGCTCGCATAGGTTACTTTTCTGGACTTTCCAACCCCAAGTACTTTTGCAGTACAAATATAGCAGTCCGTTGAATGGCAAGTTGGTTCCCTCCACTTCATTGGTGTAATAAATTTCACACGTCGCCTAAATAGATAGTTTCAGAAATTAGTCAGCTATGCATTAAAAGGGAACAAATTCCTAATTTTTACAACGTACCTTTTTGATCCGGTTTCCGAAGAAATCAATTCGACTCGGCATGTGGTGCACACAGTGTTCGGTGTCCATGGTTTTTAGGCTCAATTCCAAAACACTTATAGTATGTAACTTTCAAAGGATTTGAAAACACACGTCTCATACTTTTAACAATAAATTGACCGCAGATGAAACAGAACATATCTGGATCATTTGTACACTCAAACTCTCGCGCCCTTTTATTCATTTTTTTATTTTTAAGTAAATGACGGGTTATATACTGCAATTATAAACTTAACAGTATCCGGCGAGCCTTGCAGATATTATGAAGGAACAAGGCGCATGTACTCTTATTTATACTTAGATCCAGTAAAAATTCAAGCCTACCTAAACCAAAAGGTTCTCTATTTCTACAAAGAAAACATACCTGCCTTAAAAATATGCTCTTGTTTAAAATGTACCTAGGTTTGAGAAAACGACACTAACAGCTTTTTGTATCTAATAACTTTTCGAAAATCTACCTGCTAACTAACTGATATACGAATACTAACACATATCGTTAGCTTAATGAGAAAATGTGCTAAGTCACTTTTTTTTGAAAACTTAGATTTTGATGCAGTTTTAGAAATGAATTCAAAACACATCGTTTACCAAAAAAAAATATATACTTTTTTTCATTTTTACTTGCTGTTGACAATGATGTGAAAATGTGCTAAGTCATCAGCTGTTAAAAAATTTAAAAAAAATGTGCTAAGTCCTGTCAGTAATATCAATCTGAACTGCTAGAAATTTCTTTGTGCGCATTTTATTTGCGAAACATATAGTTCCAGTGATATATTTCAAGCATTAAAGGTGAGGAGTGATGTTTATTAACTAATTTTAGCATTATATTATAAAAAAACAATTTGTTAGTAAGCATCGATGGCTTTGGATGACAAAAATAATAGTGCTACACAATTGCTTGAAATCGGCGATAGCTGTTTGTTTGGCAATGAAAGTGATGATGGTGTTTATGGACTTGTGCCATATGGCTTTCATACAGATTCAGAAGAGTCCCTAAATATACCTGTGAAAAGCAAAAAAAGAAGAAGAAGGGTGCAGGTGCAAAATGATGCATGGTTTATGGCACAAAATAAAAAGCGTAGAGAATGCGGTAAAAAGTACCTGGGAAAACAAAAAAAGGGTGATACATGGAAATATAATGTACTGAAGGAAGCAAGAGCTATAAAAAAGAGATGCGGATGTACAAAAATAAAATGGAACTGCTACTACGAGATGCGCTTGGGTAACGGATGCCCAAAGACAAGATTTGTTTAAAAACTTTTGGCTCAAAAAAAAATATATGTCAACACATTAGTTGATAGTAGTCAGCCTTCTAAACCTCGAAACCGTAAGAATCGTGATGAATCCAGAAGATTCCGTACTTTAAAATACCACTTGAAAGTTGCTGATAGACGGCTACGAGTTTGCAGAACATTTTTTATTAACACTTTAAGTATAGGTAGACGCTGTGTACTTGATTGGGTGAAGAAACCTTTGGTTGCCCACGAAAATACGTCAAAAGTAGTTGAGCGAAACTGTTCTGAAGAGAAAAAATGTTTGCATTTATTTTTTGATTCGCTTCCAGTGATGGAATCGCATTACTGTCGCGCTGTAACATCAAAAAAATATCTTCTTCCCGAATGGAGATCTAAGCAAATGATTTATGATCGTTACTGCAAAGATTGGTGTGCAACACGTAATGTACGTCCACTTTCAATAGCGGCATTTCATTCCATGTTTTCTACTCGGAACTTGAGTTTGTTTTTACCAAAAAAAGACCAATGTGACTTATGTGCACGATATTCTCTTGGCAGCATTCCGTTGGAAGGTTATAGTAACCATCAACAGAAAAAGGAAGAGGCAAGAACAGAGAAACAAAAAGATAAATTAGAAGAAGTAAATGTGTTTACTGTGGATCTTCAAGCGGTGCTTATGGCCCCAAAGTCGCAAGTAAGCAGCTCATATTACCGAACAAAGCTCCAGGTACACAATTTGGTTTTTTATAACCTTATTAACAAAAAAGCATATTGCTTTCTATGGAACGAAGCAGAAGGAGGAGTGAATGCAGAAGAATTTGCTAGTGTGTGGATCTATTTTATTGTAAACAAAGTTCTTCCAACCCTTAGCAGCAATGATGGCCTTCCTAAAATAATATTTTATAGCGATGGGTGCACATACCAAAATCGGAATTCTCTTATGAGCAACGCACTGCTTAATGTGGCTATGAAATATAACATTGTCATAGAGCAAAAAATTCTAGAGCCAGGTCATACTCAAATGGAGGCAGATAGCGTGCATGCATCCATTGAGCGTGCTATGCGAAATAGAGAAATCAAAAGACCAAAAGACCATCACAAATTTTATGATGATATACCTCATTTATAATTTATAAAATTTTTTTAGATCGCGGCATTGAAATAAGATTGCAAAATCATTATTTGCTGACTAATTTTTTTAAACTTTTAATAATATACATGTGTAATTTCACGAATTTACAGCAACGAAGTAAGTCTGTTTATATATCGTCCTCTATGCCAATAAAATGTTCCTTTTTATTTTTAAAAATATTGTTATTATTATGAAAACTATGGGGGAACGTATTCAGGAAAAAGTGCTAAGTCAGGAGAAAAAATTTGTTTTGAGTGCGGAAATTGTGCTAAGTCATAAAATGGCTGCTGGGTCAGCATACATGATTTTAATTTACCTTTTTCAAAGCTTCTACACTCAAAAGTAGCGCAATTAAGGTATCTTCATTCACAGTTTTGAAAAAAAAGGTTATTTCAACATTTATTCACTTTTTTTCGTCTCCTGTAAAATTCGTAAAAGTTGACTTAGCACATTTTCTCATTAAGCTAACGATATGTACCAGTAGGGTACTTAAGCATTAAATGGATATATTTACTTGAATGCTTATAACTTTTGTATTAGTTCATCGATTTTGTTCACTGATAGCTTGTTTTTTTTTGGGGGGGGGGGGGGGGGGGGAATATCTGCTAAAAAACAAAAAGTTTTCGAGATGCTTCCTCGCAAAGTACAAATTTTTTTATATTTTTACAAAAAAAATTTAAAAAATCCGTAATGATTGTTCAATATGTTTGAATCTGCAGGACCTAGCAAAAAGTGTTGTATGTACTGATTATAGTAAATTTTATTAGCTTTCAAATTTTTCAAACCGTTTTCGAATAGCTCAGTTTGTTCTTGAGATATACACGATTAAGTGGAGCCATATTTTTTGTTTTTTGAAATAACGGTAAATCGTAAATATCTCAAAAACGGTACCATTCAAGTAAAAATAACCTTGATTTTCGGAATTAGGAGGTGATTTTACATAGGAATTTCACTATGGCGTCTCTGGTGCATTTTGGCTGTAAACCAGTGTAATGTGCGGAAAATGTATTAATTAATTAAAATTGCCATTTTGACAGTTCTTTGTGTGCTTTTTTTTGGCAGCGTCGTGTGCAGATCTTGAGACGCAGGGAAATTCGTGCTCAGTGAATGACGAGTACGCGTCTATGACGATGCGCCTCGTCTGCGGACTTATTTTCCTTAGAAACAAAAATACGCAGAACAAGCTCCTTTAAAACAGAACTGTTCTGCCAAAAACAGAACGGATGGTCACCGTTGTTGTTGTTGTTGTTAACAATGCATTGCCCTGTCTAGAGTGTATGATCATTCCGAAGATCTTCATCAAGCTCTTCTAAGGGGAGTCCAAGGAAACGTGCAGTTTCAACAGGGTTTGTCCAGAGGGACAGAGGGGTTAGCAGAGTAGGTTCAAATGAACAATTGAAGAGATGTAGACTATCATGGGGGGTCCTACCACATGCAGGGCATGTGTTTGAGATTGTGTCATTAAGTCTGGACAAGTAGGAGTTTAACCTTACACTATATCCAGACCTAAGCTGTGCCAGGGTAACTCTTGTCTCCCTTGGTAAGGTGCGTTCTTCTTCAGCAATATCCGGTGGAGGACTGTTCAGAACGGGGTTCACAGGTCGAGATCCGACAAAAGTATCTACCGACTCGGTGTGGATGTCGGTTAGAGCCCGCTTATGATTCTGCAGATCAAACGGCAAGGTAATATGATGCCGGATCTCATCATAATGTTTACGGAGATGTTTCCTTATGTCTCTCGGGGGCGGATCTATGTCCAAAAGATGACGGTTTGGATGTGCTGGCTTGTGGCAGTTCAGAAGGAATTGCTTGCTCAGCATTTCCGCATGCTCTTTTACATTGAGCAGTTTTGCCTCCTGATGGAGGTGAGACTCGGAAGACATGAGGAGACATCCCGTAGCAGTTCTGATGGCAGTATTTTGGCAGACTTGTAACTTCGTCCAGTTGGTGTTATGTACATTAGGCGACCATATGGGTGCAGCATAGTCAAAGACTGGTCGGCCAATGGCCTTATATGTAGTCAGCAACGTTTCTTTGTCTTTTCCCCAAGTACTGCCGGCAAGTGACTTGAGGATCTTGTTGCGACCACGTACCTTTGAGACCATTGCAGACACATGACCAGCAAATGAGAAAGTATTATCCAATGTCATCCCTAATAACTTCGGGTGGCTGACAGTTGGTAGCTTAGTGCCGTCAACGAAAATGTCTAATTCATTTCTCACCTGGTGCGTCCACGTCGTAAAAAGCGTCGCCGTTGATTTAGTCGGAGATATCGTCAGATCTCGCTCTGTGAAAAACCTGGAAAGGTCGCAGAGGTAACCGTTGATTTTATTACAGAGTTCATCAGTATAGGGGCCCTTCCCCGTCGCCATTATTGTACAGTCGTCAGCATAAGAAACGACGGAGACACCCTCTGGTGGTGGGGGCATCTTTGATAGATAGAAATTAAACAGTGTCGGGGATAGGACACCACCCTGTGGCACCCCCTGTCTAATTCGTCTTGCTTTTGATGTTGCGTTTCTAAAGTTGACCGACGCCTGCCGCCCATTCAAGTAATTAGCGGTCCATCTCTTTAACCCATCAGGTATTGTTTCTAATAGATCTTGTATGAGAGTGGCATGGTTGACTGTGTCAAAAGCTTTCGACAAGTCAAGTGCCACTAACACAGTCCTGTGATTTGGTTGGTTTTGATTTAGACCGCTATTTATTTGCGTTGTAATGGCATTGAGTGCGGTGTTGGTGCTGTGCAGCTTACGGAAGCCATGTTGATGATTAGCCAGGTGCAGGTTTGCGGTGTAATACGGGAGCAAAATGGACTCTAGCGTCTTCACTACCGGCGACAAAAGTGATATAGGGCGATATGAATCGCCTATGTTTGCCGGCTTTCTAGGTTTTAATAATGGAACCACTCTCGCCTTTTTCCATATTTCAGGAATGACGAAAGTGTTCAGTGAAAGATTGAATAGAGCCGCTAAGTATTTGTGTCCCTCCTGGCCTAGATGTTTCAGCATCTTCATGGCAATGCCGTCGGGCCGATGGATTTTGAGGGCTTAGCCTGTCTGATGGCTTCCTTGACCTCTGAGGCAGTGATGACAATGGGCGTGTTTTGGTTTTTGTATTTACGCGCCTGTCGCATGGTTCTACGTTTAGCTCTATCGGGTGGGGAATGTAGTACAAATTGTCTACAGAAGGAGTTCGCACATCCCCTAGGGTCCTTCTTCACCCTGTCACCGAAAGTAATATCTACTTTATCCTTGTGTTGTGTTGGATTAGATAGAGCTTTGACCGTAGTCCATAATTTGCCAACACCGTCAGAGAGGTTGCATTGCTCTAGGTGTTGTTTCCATTTGGCCAGTTTGTGTTTATCGACCAACCTACGAATTTCCGCGTTGAGATCCCTTATACGGGGGTCTGCGGGATTGAGACTTCGCACTTCATCTCTTTCTCTAGCCATGGCCGCTGCCTCCGCGGGGAAATTTGGTCTTATTCGGGATATTCGACCCGCAGGAATGAAGCGTCTAGAGGCCAAGTCAATGATGTTGCGGAAGTCTCGTTCGCCTTTGCGTACGTCCGTAGGAATGGATAGAGCAGCCAAGGATTCGTCCGTATATGTCTGAAAACTGTCCCAGTCCGCCTTGGTAAAGTTGATGTATGTACCATGCTCAGGTGTTATAAAGTCCGTCGGTCGTTCGATGGTAATGACTATTGGGAGATGGTCAGACGCCAACGTGAGTATGGGTCGCCAATTGGTGTTGTTCAATAGTCCTGCACTTACGATAGAAATATCTGGCGAACTATAGCAGTTACCCGATACTCTCGTTGGGGCGTCTCCGTTCAATGTACAGAAAGCCGTATCATCTATTTTTTCTGCGAGTACATGCCCCCTACTGTCTGCTGGCAAGTTTGAGTGCCACCGTAATTATGAACAGCTGTAAATAACTATTTCAACTAGTTTTTTTTAAGAAATTGGACAAATTCACCAAGAAAAGACCAAAGCTTTCTTCACTCTTCATTTATTCTTACTCTACAGGTGTTTAAAACATCACAGTGGTGCATTTTCTTTCCGTGGCTTTGTGTTCTGGTAGAAGATTCTTGCAGGGAAGATGAAGCCAAATGCAAATTTGCCAGTGTAAACAGGTTCGAAATGACTCATTCAAATTCGCCAAATTTGGTGCAGTATTTAACAACTTTCAAATGAGCAACCATCAGTAGTTTGACATCAAATTTAACCAACAATTACTACCTCTTACGACAGGCACTCAACCAGTCGTCAGTTATCAATACCAAAATAACAACAACAATTATAACATAAATCAATACAAACTCCAACAAGCACAGTAAACTTAGAACATTAACATTGTACGAGATATGAGATTATTTCAAATTCTACGTTTCTTCACTCACGGTGATATGTCATTGTGTAAAAGTTCTTGCTTTTGACATTTGCATTTGTTGGCAGCATCGATTGCGTTGACAATCGAATCTTTGTGAATTTGAATGTGATTACATGCGATACAAACATGATATACTCAGTTGGGTGTGTTGGCAAAAAGTAGTTCATCGTACAAGAAATACAGCAAATCATTAAATTTCAAAACGGTTTAGTATATTAACCCTCCGTTTAGTGAAGAGTTTGTAGTCCCTGTATTATATATGTATACGAAAATTTTAGCACTTTGGGACAAAGATGTATGTGGACATACATTTGCTGGCAGAAGGAAAAAAGGTTACGTTCTAGTGTCGTATTCGTCTATCGCTGTATGTTTCCATGGTTTCCAAAATAGTTTTTTGCTCCTAATTCCAACTACAAGAATTTCTTTCGTTTTCCGTTTGAAATTCAGTACAACATGATGCCGCGTAATCAGATGCTACTGTTGACAATGAAACTGGAGCCGGAACTAAAGTTAAATTTGATTCTGGCAATGTCGCTTCTGTTGAAATTAGTTCTGGTAATGACACTGTAGATACGCTCGCATAGGTTACTTTTCTGGACTTTCCAACCCCAAGTACTTTTGCAGTACAAATATAGCAGTCCGTTGAATGGCAAGTTGGTTCCCTCCACTTCATTGGTGTAATAAATTTCACACGTCGCCTAAATAGATAGTTTCAGAAATTAGTCAGCTATGCATTAAAAGGGAACAAATTCCTAATTTTTACAACGTACCTTTTTGATCCGGTTTCCGAAGAAATCAATTCGACTCGGCATGTGGTGCACACAGTGTTCGGTGTCCATGGTTTTTAGGCTCAATTCCAAAACACTTATAGTATGTAACTTTCAAAGGATTTGAAAACACACGTCTCATACTTTTAACAATAAATTGACCGCAGATGAAACAGAACATATCTGGATCATTTGTACACTCAAACTCTCGCGCCCTTTTATTCATTTTTTATTTTTAAGTAAATGACGGGTTATATACTGCAATTATAAACTTAACAGTATCCGGCGAGCCTTGCAGATATTATGAAGGAACAAGGCGCATGTACTCTTATTTATACTTAGATCCAGTAAAAATTCAAGCCTACCTAAACCAAAAGGTTCTCTATTTCTACAAAGAAAACATACCTGCCTTAAAAATATGCTCTTGTTTAAAATGTACCTAGGTTTGAGAAAACGACACTAACAGCTTTTTGTATCTAATAACTTTTCGAAAATCTACCTGCTAACTAACTGATATACGAATACTAACACATATCGTTAGCTTAATGAGAAAATGTGCTAAGTCACTTTTTTTTGAAAACTTAGATTTTGATGCAGTTTTAGAAATGAATTCAAAACACATCGTTTACCAAAAAAAAATATATACTTTTTTTCATTTTTACTTGCTGTTGACAATGATGTGAAAATGTGCTAAGTCATCAGCTGTTAAAAAATTTAAAAAAAATGTGCTAAGTCCTGTCAGTAATATCAATCTGAACTGCTAGAAATTTCTTTGTGCGCATTTTATTTGCGAAACATATAGTTCCAGTGATATATTTCAAGCATTAAAGGTGAGGAGTGATGTTTATTAACTAATTTTAGCATTATATTATAAAAAAACAATTTGTTAGTAAGCATCGATGGCTTTGGATGACAAAAATAATAGTGCTACACAATTGCTTGAAATCGGCGATAGCTGTTTGTTTGGCAATGAAAGTGATGATGGTGTTTATGGACTTGTGCCATATGGCTTTCATACAGATTCAGAAGAGTCCCTAAATATACCTGTGAAAAGCAAAAAAAGAAGAAGAAGGGTGCAGGTGCAAAATGATGCATGGTTTATGGCACAAAATAAAAAGCGTAGAGAATGCGGTAAAAAGTACCTGGGAAAACAAAAAAAGGGTGATACATGGAAATATAATGTACTGAAGGAAGCAAGAGCTATAAAAAAGAGATGCGGATGTACAAAAATAAAATGGAACTGCTACTACGAGATGCGCTTGGGTAACGGATGCCCAAAGACAAGATTTGTTTAAAAACTTTTGGCTCAAAAAAAAATATATGTCAACACATTAGTTGATAGTAGTCAGCCTTCTAAACCTCGAAACCGTAAGAATCGTGATGAATCCAGAAGATTCCGTACTTTAAAATACCACTTGAAAGTTGCTGATAGACGGCTACGAGTTTGCAGAACATTTTTTATTAACACTTTAAGTATAGGTAGACGCTGTGTACTTGATTGGGTGAAGAAACCTTTGGTTGCCCACGAAAATACGTCAAAAGTAGTTGAGCGAAACTGTTCTGAAGAGAAAAAATGTTTGCATTTATTTTTTGATTCGCTTCCAGTGATGGAATCGCATTACTGTCGCGCTGTAACATCAAAAAAATATCTTCTTCCCGAATGGAGATCTAAGCAAATGATTTATGATCGTTACTGCAAAGATTGGTGTGCAACACGTAATGTACGTCCACTTTCAATAGCGGCATTTCATTCCATGTTTTCTACTCGGAACTTGAGTTTGTTTTTACCAAAAAAAGACCAATGTGACTTATGTGCACGATATTCTCTTGGCAGCATTCCGTTGGAAGGTTATAGTAACCATCAACAGAAAAAGGAAGAGGCAAGAACAGAGAAACAAAAAGATAAATTAGAAGAAGTAAATGTGTTTACTGTGGATCTTCAAGCGGTGCTTATGGCCCCAAAGTCGCAAGTAAGCAGCTCATATTACCGAACAAAGCTCCAGGTACACAATTTGGTTTTTTATAACCTTATTAACAAAAAAGCATATTGCTTTCTATGGAACGAAGCAGAAGGAGGAGTGAATGCAGAAGAATTTGCTAGTGTGTGGATCTATTTTATTGTAAACAAAGTTCTTCCAACCCTTAGCAGCAATGATGGCCTTCCTAAAATAATATTTTATAGCGATGGGTGCACATACCAAAATCGGAATTCTCTTATGAGCAACGCACTGCTTAATGTGGCTATGAAATATAACATTGTCATAGAGCAAAAAATTCTAGAGCCAGGTCATACTCAAATGGAGGCAGATAGCGTGCATGCATCCATTGAGCGTGCTATGCGAAATAGAGAAATCAAAAGACCAAAAGACCATCACAAATTTTATGATGATATACCTCATTTATAATTTATAAAATTTTTTTAGATCGCGGCATTGAAATAAGATTGCAAAATCATTATTTGCTGACTAATTTTTTTAAACTTTTAATAATATACATGTGTAATTTCACGAATTTACAGCAACGAAGTAAGTCTGTTTATATATCGTCCTCTATGCCAATAAAAATGTTCCTTTTTATTTTTAAAAATATTGTTATTATTATGAAAACTATGGGGGAACGTATTCAGGAAAAAGTGCTAAGTCAGGAGAAAAAATTTGTTTTGAGTGCGGAAATTGTGCTAAGTCATAAAATGGCTGCTGGGTCAGCATACATGATTTTAATTTACCTTTTTCAAAGCTTCTACACTCAAAAGTAGCGCAATTAAGGTATCTTCATTCACAGTTTTGAAAAAAAAGGTTATTTCAACATTTATTCACTTTTTTTCGTCTCCTGTAAAATTCGTAAAAGTTGACTTAGCACATTTTCTCATTAAGCTAACGATATGTACCAGTAGGGTACTTAAGCATTAAATGGATATATTTACTTGAATGCTTATAACTTTTGTATTAGTTCATCGATTTTGTTCACTGATAGCTTGTTTTTTTTTTGGGGGGGGGGGGGGGAATATCTGCTAAAAAACAAAAAGTTTTCGAGATGCTTCCTCGCAAAGTACAAATTTTTTTATATTTTTACAAAAAAAATTTAAAAAATCCGTAATGATTGTTCAATATGTTTGAATCTGCAGGACCTAGCAAAAAGTGTTGTATGTACTGATTATAGTAAATTTTATTAGCTTTCAAATTTTTCAAACCGTTTTCGAATAGCTCAGTTTGTTCTTGAGATATACACGATTAAGTGGAGCCATATTTTTTGTTTTTTGAAATAACGGTAAATCGTAAATATCTCAAAAACGGTACCATTCAAGTAAAAATAACCTTGATTTTCGGAATTAGGAGGTGATTTTACATAGGAATTTCACTATGGCGTCTCTGGTGCATTTTGGCTGTAAACCAGTGTAATGTGCGGAAAATGTATTAATTAATTAAAATTGCCATTTTGACAGTTCTTTGTGTGCTTTTTTTTGGCAGCGTCGTGTGCAGATCTTGAGACGCAGGGAAATTCGTGCTCAGTGAATGACGAGTACGCGTCTATGACGATGCGCCTCGTCTGCGGACTTATTTTCCTTAGAAACAAAAATACGCAGAACAAGCTCCTTTAAAACAGAACTGTTCTGCCAAAAACAGAACGGATGGTCACCGTTGTTGTTGTTGTTGTTAACAATGCATTGCCCTGTCTAGAGTGTATGATCATTCCGAAGATCTTCATCAAGCTCTTCTAAGGGGAGTCCAAGGAAACGTGCAGTTTCAACAGGGTTTGTCCAGAGGGACAGAGGGGTTAGCAGAGTAGGTTCAAATGAACAATTGAAGAGATGTAGACTATCATGGGGGGTCCTACCACATGCAGGGCATGTGTTTGAGATTGTGTCATTAAGTCTGGACAAGTAGGAGTTTAACCTTACACTATATCCAGACCTAAGCTGTGCCAGGGTAACTCTTGTCTCCCTTGGTAAGGTGCGTTCTTCTTCAGCAATATCCGGTGGAGGACTGTTCAGAACGGGGTTCACAGGTCGAGATCCGACAAAAGTATCTACCGACTCGGTGTGGATGTCGGTTAGAGCCCGCTTATGATTCTGCAGATCAAACGGCAAGGTAATATGATGCCGGATCTCATCATAATGTTTACGGAGATGTTTCCTTATGTCTCTCGGGGGCGGATCTATGTCCAAAAGATGACGGTTTGGATGTGCTGGCTTGTGGCAGTTCAGAAGGAATTGCTTGCTCAGCATTTCCGCATGCTCTTTTACATTGAGCAGTTTTGCCTCCTGATGGAGGTGAGACTCGGAAGACATGAGGAGACATCCCGTAGCAGTTCTGATGGCAGTATTTTGGCAGACTTGTAACTTCGTCCAGTTGGTGTTATGTACATTAGGCGACCATATGGGTGCAGCATAGTCAAAGACTGGTCGGCCAATGGCCTTATATGTAGTCAGCAACGTTTCTTTGTCTTTTCCCCAAGTACTGCCGGCAAGTGACTTGAGGATCTTGTTGCGACCACGTACCTTTGAGACCATTGCAGACACATGACCAGCAAATGAGAAAGTATTATCCAATGTCATCCCTAATAACTTCGGGTGGCTGACAGTTGGTAGCTTAGTGCCGTCAACGAAAATGTCTAATTCATTTCTCACCTGGTGCGTCCACGTCGTAAAAAGCGTCGCCGTTGATTTAGTCGGAGATATCGTCAGATCTCGCTCTGTGAAAAACCTGGAAAGGTCGCAGAGGTAACCGTTGATTTTATTACAGAGTTCATCAGTATAGGGGCCCTTCCCCGTCGCCATTATTGTACAGTCGTCAGCATAAGAAACGACGGAGACACCCTCTGGTGGTGGGGGCATCTTTGATAGATAGAAATTAAACAGTGTCGGGGATAGGACACCACCCTGTGGCACCCCCTGTCTAATTCGTCTTGCTTTTGATGTTGCGTTTCTAAAGTTGACCGACGCCTGCCGCCCATTCAAGTAATTAGCGGTCCATCTCTTTAACCCATCAGGTATTGTTTCTAATAGATCTTGTATGAGAGTGGCATGGTTGACTGTGTCAAAAGCTTTCGACAAGTCAAGTGCCACTAACACAGTCCTGTGATTTGGTTGGTTTTGATTTAGACCGCTATTTATTTGCGTTGTAA
This sequence comes from Campiglossa producta, assembly GCA_964058755.1. Lineage (NCBI taxonomy): Eukaryota > Metazoa > Arthropoda > Insecta > Diptera > Tephritidae > Campiglossa > Campiglossa producta. The sequence continues at coordinate 42,245,951 of CAXKVI010000003.1, read as the reverse complement.
TGGCATTGAGTGCGGTGTTGGTGCTGTGCAGCTTACGGAAGCCATGTTGATGATTAGCCAGGTGCAGGTTTGCGGTGTAATACGGGAGCAAAATGGACTCTAGCGTCTTCACTACCGGCGACAAAAGTGATATAGGGCGATATGAATCGCCTATGTTTGCCGGCTTTCTAGGTTTTAATAATGGAACCACTCTCGCCTTTTTCCATATTTCAGGAATGACGAAAGTGTTCAGTGAAAGATTGAATAGAGCCGCTAAGTATTTGTGTCCCTCCTGGCCTAGATGTTTCAGCATCTTCATGGCAATGCCGTCGGGCCGATGGATTTTGAGGGCTTAGCCTGTCTGATGGCTTCCTTGACCTCTGAGGCAGTGATGACAATGGGCGTGTTTTGGTTTTTGTATTTACGCGCCTGTCGCATGGTTCTACGTTTAGCTCTATCGGGTGGGGAATGTAGTACAAATTGTCTACAGAAGGAGTTCGCACATCCCCTAGGGTCCTTCTTCACCCTGTCACCGAAAGTAATATCTACTTTATCCTTGTGTTGTGTTGGATTAGATAGAGCTTTGACCGTAGTCCATAATTTGCCAACACCGTCAGAGAGGTTGCATTGCTCTAGGTGTTGTTTCCATTTGGCCAGTTTGTGTTTATCGACCAACCTACGAATTTCCGCGTTGAGATCCCTTATACGGGGGTCTGCGGGATTGAGACTTCGCACTTCATCTCTTTCTCTAGCCATGGCCGCTGCCTCCGCGGGGAAATTTGGTCTTATTCGGGATATTCGACCCGCAGGAATGAAGCGTCTAGAGGCCAAGTCAATGATGTTGCGGAAGTCTCGTTCGCCTTTGCGTACGTCCGTAGGAATGGATAGAGCAGCCAAGGATTCGTCCGTATATGTCTGAAAACTGTCCCAGTCCGCCTTGGTAAAGTTGATGTATGTACCATGCTCAGGTGTTATAAAGTCCGTCGGTCGTTCGATGGTAATGACTATTGGGAGATGGTCAGACGCCAACGTGAGTATGGGTCGCCAATTGGTGTTGTTCAATAGTCCTGCACTTACGATAGAAATATCTGGCGAACTATAGCAGTTACCCGATACTCTCGTTGGGGCGTCTCCGTTCAATGTACAGAAAGCCGTATCATCTATTTTTTCTGCGAGTACATGCCCCCTACTGTCTGCTGGCAAGTTTGAGTGCCACCGTAATTATGAACAGCTGTAAATAACTATTTCAACTAGTTTTTTTTAAGAAATTGGACAAATTCACCAAGAAAAGACCAAAGCTTTCTTCACTCTTCATTTATTCTTACTCTACAGGTGTTTAAAACATCACAGTGGTGCATTTTCTTTCCGTGGCTTTGTGTTCTGGTAGAAGATTCTTGCAGGGAAGATGAAGCCAAATGCAAATTTGCCAGTGTAAACAGGTTCGAAATGACTCATTCAAATTCGCCAAATTTGGTGCAGTATTTAACAACTTTCAAATGAGCAACCATCAGTAGTTTGACATCAAATTTAACCAACAATTACTACCTCTTACGACAGGCACTCAACCAGTCGTCAGTTATCAATACCAAAATAACAACAACAATTATAACATAAATCAATACAAACTCCAACAAGCACAGTAAACTTAGAACATTAACATTGTACGAGATATGAGATTATTTCAAATTCTACGTTTCTTCACTCACGGTGATATGTCATTGTGTAAAAGTTCTTGCTTTTGACATTTGCATTTGTTGGCAGCATCGATTGCGTTGACAATCGAATCTTTGTGAATTTGAATGTGATTACATGCGATACAAACATGATATACTCAGTTGGGTGTGTTGGCAAAAAGTAGTTCATCGTACAAGAAATACAGCAAATCATTAAATTTCAAAACGGTTTAGTATATTAACCCTCCGTTTAGTGAAGAGTTTGTAGTCCCTGTATTATATATGTATACGAAAATTTTAGCACTTTGGGACAAAGATGTATGTGGACATACATTTGCTGGCAGAAGGAAAAAAGGTTACGTTCTAGTGTCGTATTCGTCTATCGCTGTATGTTTCCATGGTTTCCAAAATAGTTTTTTGCTCCTAAGGCAGGAATGAAGGAGTTTAGAGGTCACTCGGGCCTTCTAAGAACCCATAAAAGGCTTTGAATAGGACATAGCACATATTGCTTAAAGGACATACATACATATGTGGGGCATGCAATTGTGCATATTGATTATGCAATGCAGCTCCGCCATATTTTTTTAAAAAATATTGTCCATATTCCGCATCCGCTCGAGCTTCTATTTATTTGTGTAGGTATATTTCTATTTTTTTAATTTTTTTTTAATTTTAGCTTTGTTTCTTTCCTGCTAATTATGAATAATTATTCCTAAAAAAGTGTTCTTTGAAAAAATTAGCAGCGAATTCAGCAGCTTTTTGACATTTAATTGAGAGAGAGAGCGCCAATTCGCTGCAAGTTATTGCTGGAGATTTTTCGTCCAGCAGAAACAAGCAAGCAGGAACAGCTGATCGGTGACATAGCAAAACAACAACAAAAAATGTAAATTCAAATAGTTAGCCAATCAGAAACGTAACCGCTGTTTTGTCTGCAAGTTTCTGCTGAACCCTGTTCGACGAAAAATTAGCAGAAATGAGATTTTGACAGCTTTTTACAAGACTCTCTTCTGCTGACAGTTCTTTGCTGGAGATTTCAAGAAACAAAGCTTTTTTCAAAGGGTCTCATTATGTATGACGAACAGTGTTGCCATTTTTGCCGTTTTCCGGCTAGATCTAGCCGTTCTTTTGTCATTTAGCCGGAAAAATTTGAATCTAGCTACTAGCCGTTTTTTAGGCGTTTTCTTATTTTTTCAGCCGTTTTGAGCTTTTTTGCCAATGTAGTGAAGAATTTTTTTTTTTGTTTTGAAATAAACTTAGTTCAACACATCTAACATTTGTGATAGCTCCAAAGTATACAGATGTATTTACTTTTTAAATTTTTTGGGAAAACCGCATTTCAAACTTTTATTTTTTCATATATTCTATAGAACTCCATTGTAAAAAAAAAACATTTTAATGAGATTCTGAATGCCGTTTCAAAAACAATTCAAATTTTGAAATACTTCTGTATACTTTGGAACCGGCGATATAGAAAATTGTGATATAGAAATATTGTAAAATGTATATACCTTTCTTCTGTATATACATTTCAAATTAGGAAAAAAAAAGAGAGAGAATCGAACTTGCAATTTTGGATTGCTAAACCCAGCTGCTTACCATCCGGCCATCGTGTACTAATGGTTGCCAGGGACTAATTACAGCTTTGTACTAAATGTATAGTTTTTTTAATAAGAATTTCTTAGTAAAACCATAGAGATTTCCCTATAGTTTTTTCTTCGGTTCCACCATTTCGACTGGGGTAGCCATAAAACTAATCATGAAGACAATCTTATTAATTTTACTAGGCATTTTTGGCTTTGTGTATGGCTACGCGATATTGTGAGCAGACGAATCGTTCGTCTGAGATATCATTCGCCATACATAATAAGGCCTTTTGTTTCTAGTTTTTCATCGCCTGCTGAAAAAATCAGTGAAGTAGAAATGAAGAAGTATCTCTTTTTACTCCAATATCATGTCTATGGGAATAATCTTTTAGGAACTAATGGCGGAGATATACCAACAGGTTTTCATAACCTCTAACGAGATTTTTAGCCGAGCTTCTCTTTCCAACTGTGGTGTGTTGCTTTTTGAGTTTTTCCTACAAGTTGGCGGGACCTACAGTTTTTTGCCGACTCCGAACGGCACTTGCAAAGCAAATGAATTTTTTGCTGAGAAGCTTCTCATGGCAGAAATACACCCGGAGAGTTTGCCAAACTACTGCCGAGGGGCGACCCCGTTTAGAAAAATTCTTTTTCTAAATAATTTTTCATGTTACTTTTGCCGGGCATCGAACCGCCACGACTTGGTGTAGAAGGCCGAACACTTAACCGCTACACCACGGCGGCCGCCTTTTAGGAACACCTCCTTTATTACTCCTGTATGAGTAGTATGGGAGCAAAGAGTGAAGAATTTTCTGCTATTACTCTTTTTTCATCGCTTGAGGCGATCTCCCCTTATGCTCCACTGAGAGTAATATGGAAGCATACACAGAGCCAAAAAGTTCACCTATAATCAAAGAGATCGACGTCTAAAAAGCTTTTTTGGTCTCAAGCGCCTTACAGAGGTACTATGTGTTGGAAAGCGGGCCGATTTGAAAATCACCCAAGTGACAAGCAAAATCGGCTTTTAGGGATCAAAAGAAGATACTTTGCCGAAGGAAGCATACCTCTAAAACCAATTCTGATGTTCCGACTAGGTATCATTCATTGTCAATTAGTGTCAAAAAAATGACGTCAAAACTGGAAAACCGGATAAAACTTCCAAAAATTTCATCTTCTGGCTTGAAAACCATATCATTCTTTTTTTCAAATACGTAACACACTATATATATTTCAAAGTGTCAACAATTCTCTACCCAAAATCGTTAACAATTTTGAAATCGGTTGAAAATTGGTTTTTTAATGAATTTTTTTTGCGAAGAAACGTTGTGTATAACTCGACGAGATGAACAATCTCTACTAGGTCGCTTCAAAAGTGTAAAATGGCTGTAGCACAGTGTACCTAATTTTTGTATTTGTTGTTTCCCCCAAAAAAAAAAGTTATACTCACCTCAATAATATATGTCGATCCTTAACCATTTTTTCGTTTAAGTTGGGAGTCGGAGCTATACTGCATTTAAGTCAAATTTTGTCCCAACTCCGAATATCACATGTATTTTCTGTGGCAGATCTATCTTCTGAGATATCGGTGAAAATATAAAAATTTGTCGGCTAAAAATAGAAAATTTTTGATTGAGGACTTTTAATATAACGTGGCTTATAAAGTCAAGGGCACATCACAATGTTATACCTACTGGCGTGCTTAAAATTTTCTTAATAAAATCGCCTTTGGTATAGGAGGCCTAACTTTTTTGATATTTGCATATATATTTTGAGACTTGTTTGCCAACTGCAAAATCGGCTATTCCTTCGGACGACGATATGTGATTTTCGGAATCAGGAGAAAAAAATCACTTTAGGTAAGGTCTATTTCATCAAAATCGTGCTCGGCGACTTTAATGCCAAGGTGGGCAAGGAAGGAGTCTTTGGTCCTACAGTTTGAAAATTCAGTCTCCACGATATAACATCCCCCAACGGCACTAGGTTGATTGACTTCGCCGCTTCCCGCAATATGGTCATCAGTAGTACCAGGTTCCAGCATAAGCGAATACACCAAGCCACCTGGCTGTCCCCTGATCAAAGAACAAGAAACCAGATTGATCATGTCATGATCGACGGCAGACACAGCTCCACCGTTCTAGACGTGCGTACCCTACGCGGTCCCAATATCGACTCTGACCATTATCTTGTTGCAGCCAAGATACGCACACGCCTCTGTGCAGCGAAGAAAGTACGCACAGTAACGGAAGGAAAGTTTGACGTCGAGAAGCTACGCGTGACACAGACAGCTGATAATTTCTCCACTCGACTCTCACACCTGCTATTGGAGAGCAATCCTCGACCTAACGATGTAACCGAGCAATGGAAGCATATCTCTCACTCATTACGTACCGCCGCTGAAGCCACTATAGGGTTTCGGCGAGCCCGCAAGAACAACTGGTACGATGAGGAATGCACCACAGCCTCGGACAAAAAGGACGCTGCATACAGGGAGACGTTACGAACGGGCGCAACCCGCAGTGTATGGCAACGCTATCGTGAGGCGAAGAAGGAAGAGAGACGCCTTTTCAGAAAAAAGAAACGTGAGGCCGAAAGGCGTGAGTGTGAGGAGCTTGAGATGCTGGCTGACAGGAACGATGCCCGAAAATTCTATGAAAAGATCCGGCGGATGACGGAAGGTTTAAAGACCGGGGCAAGCTCCTGTAAGGACAATAATGGCGACCTGGTAACCGACGTACAGAGTGTACTTAAATTATGGAGGGAGCACTTCTCCTCACTGCTAAATTGCGAGGGAGACGTTGAACCCGATACCCCAATCCCTGACGATGGAAAGGTCGTCCCACCACCTGACTATGAAGAAGTGAGGATAGCTATATCCCGGCTCAAAAACAACAAAGCGCCTGGAAAAGACGGACTACCCGCCGAGCTGTTCAAACACGGAGGCGAAGAGCTGGTAAAAAGCCTGATGCATGCTTTTATGCAGAATATGGTCAGACGAGTGCATGCCTCCAGATTGGAATTTAAGTGTGCTCTTCCCAATCCACAAGAAAGGCGATCCCGCTAACCCCACCAACTACCGCGGAATCAGTCTTCTTAATATCGCATATAAGGTTCTTTCTAGCGTATTGTGTGAAAGACTGAAGCCCATCGTGGACAAACTGATTGGACCTTATCAGTGTGGCTTTAGACCTGGTAAGTCTACCATCGACCAGATTTTCACGATACGCCAAATCCTGGAGAAGACCATGATAAAAGAATCGATACACACCATCTCTTTGTTGATTTCAAAGCCGCTTTTGACAGCGCAAAAAGGAGTTGCCTGTATGCCACCATGTCTGAATTTGACTTCCCTGCAAAGCTTATACGGCTTTGCCAAATGACGTTGAGCAATACCAACAGCTCCGTCAGAATCGGGAAGGACCTCTCTGAGCCATTTGAAACCAAACGAGGCTTCAGACAGGGCGACTCCCTTTCGTGCGATTTCTTCAACCTGATGCTGGAGAAGATAATTCGAGTAGCTGAGCTAAACCGCAATGGCACAATCTTCTACAAGAGCGTGCAATTGCTGGCGTATGCCGATGATATTGATATCATTGGCCTTAACAACCGCGCCGTAAGCGCTGCCTTCTCTGGGCTGGATAAAGAAGCGAAAAAAGTGGGTCTTGCGGTGAACGAGGACAAGACGAAATACCTGCTGTCATCAAAGAAAGAATCGGCGCACCTGCGCCTTGGCAGCCAAGTCACCGTTGATGGCTACAAGTTTGAAACGGTGAGAGATTTCGTCTATTTGGGAACCAGCATTAACACCGAAAATAATATCAGTCTAGAAATCCAACGGAGAATCATTCTTGCCAACAAGTGTTACTTTGGACTAAGTAAGCAATTGAGAAGTAAAGTCCTCTCTCGACAAACAAAGATCACGCTCTATAAGTCTCTCATCATACCTGTCCTGATGTACGGCTCGGAAGCATGGACAGTGTCAAGAGAAGATGAGATGGCCCTTGGAGTATTTGAGAGAAAAGTTCTCCGGAAGATTTATGGTCCTTCCCGTGATGCCAACGGCGAGTATCGAAGGAAATTTAACGATGAGCTGTACGAGCTTTACGCAGACCTGACCATAGTTCAGCGGATTAAAGCCCAAAGGCTCCGCTGGCTGGGTCATGTTATGCGAATGGACAAAGAAGCACCAGCACAGAAAGTTTTCCTATCGACACCCGAATTCGGCAGCAGAGGAAGGGGGAGACCTCGACTGAGATGGAAACAACAGGTGGAGGATGACTTGAACTCCCTTGGGGTTTCCAATTGGCGTCAGTTATCGCTAAAAAGGAATGGCTGGCGTGCTTTAATACGAAACGGCCAAAATCGCCTAGGCGGTTAAGCGTCATTATGACGCAAGCCAAGATTAGATTAGGTAAGGTCTATTTAATTCTTGGTAACTAAATTTGATCAAAATTTGTTGAGTAGTGTTATCGGCTTTGATCTTTTCGCGGTTAGTGTGTGATATGTTAGGCAACATTTTGTTCTCGAGTCACGTCTTACGAAGAGTCAATAATTTTTGCTACTGCGAATGTCGAACATCCCTAATGCATACCGCAAAAAAATGTATACATATATACGTTTGCATGTATTTATAGCAATGTATAGGAGTTTGCATGAATATTATGGGTTTCAATCTGAGAATACCACAGATTTTAAAGCAAAATAGTTTTTACATACATATGTATGTATGGATGTCTGTAAAAACTATTTGGGAATTTGAGGATCTTGTGCAACATTGAATGTAAAATAAAAAACAGCCCATTGGTGCTTAGCCGGTAATTGAGAAAACGTTTCTTATGTTTCATTCACGTTAACAATAAACTCGAGTTTATTGACAACAACAATATAAATAAACTCAAAAAATGCACTTAAACTCGAGATTATGGCCCAGCGTGAACGCAGTCTTACTGCAGTAAGACAGTGCATGCACAAGATTCTTCACTTTGTATATTTTAATATTTTAATTGACTAACAAACGTTTTTTCGGGGGCTTAATATGAAAGAGGGATTAACTGAAAAAAAAAAAAAAAAATTAAAAAGCATTAAAAAACCATCTCTGCATTATCGACGGTCATTCCAAAATAAGCACCCTATCAGCATTTGCACCAATACCTTGAACTCAGACATCTAAATTAGTTCATAGCAAACTTCATAGTGCACAGACGCCATGGACATCAATTCGTTGTTAATAACATTCAAATAAAAAACTGTAATGCCCTTCTAACGGTTTTTTTTTTCAATTTTGTATTGAGCACACTATTTGCACACACATTATAACAACACATACACAACCAAAGGCACTACATAATACATACTACATGGTGCAAAATAATTGAGATGGAGAATTTAAGTTGAAAAGGTTTTTTGACAAATATTCGCTAATGATGCCAAAGGATCCACGGTAAAGGTTTCGAAACTTTTGTTTGACGGATAACTCAAAACGAGTAACAGGACTATAAGCCACGCTCACACTCCTCCGGCACGACCGACAAATTCTAGCTCGTTCTTTTGTTAACATTCGGGTGATTTTTCTTTACCTCGGGTAAGCTCATATGAAACACATGTGTGTGGAAGTGTGTTTAATGTCGGACGAGAATGGTAGAGGTGCCACGCCCCTTGGTTCAATAACTAGCCGTAGCTACACGGAACGCAAACGTTCATAAAGCCAATGAATTTGGACATTGATTTCAACGTGCCAACGCACAAATTCATAATAATTTTATGATCCATATTTATCAACTGTAAAATTTATGAACGGGTTCATAAAATTTGATGAACTGGTTCATAAAATTCAATGAGTTTGTTCAAAGATTCAGTGGTGTCAACTCTTGAAAAGTATCCCTCTCTCGTGTAATTTCACCCCGATTATTGACACAAGAGAATTTATTGGCATTACTAGCACAATCAGTTGTATGAATAAATTCGGCGATTCTATAAAATTATATATAAACTCAATAGGTTTGTTTATTGGGCTGCTCTAGCTTACGCCAGATTGAGATATTTCACAAAATTGTGTTTAACGAACACTTTTCTTACTCTAGGTTGCTCTATCTTTTGTTTCATGAGTACGCTAAAAAAAAAACCAGAGTAATCCAGATCACAAATTTCTCCTCTAGCTTTTTTTATGCCCAGTGGGAAAGTAGGTAATTAATTACCTTTTTCATCCATGAAAAGAAGCATGAGCAAAGTAACGCATGAAAAAATATTTGAAAAATCTTCCCATGTAATGTATTTCGTAAGGTTTTATTTTTCAAAAACATTACTTTTCCTATGACATTGCTGTACAAAAAGTAATTCGTGAATTCCACTATACATAAAAAAATTTTATAGGGGATATACATTACCAAACATTACCTTTTCCCACTGGGTTCGAAAACTTCAAAAAACTTAGCTTGCAGGAAAATCAATGTTTTTGTATACGTGAATTTGCATTAATTTTGAAGATTTCAACTAAAAAACGAAATAAAAAGAAACTATCGAGATTCAAGTGTTTCATGGCATTTCTGCTCTGAGTTGCTCTAACTTGCTCTATTTCTATTTTGACAGCTGCCCTGCTCTAACCGGCTCTGAACTTCTTTTTGGTCAGTAAACAAATCTAATGAATAGTTTCATAGAAATTTATGTAAAGCGTTTATAAACATTGTTCATGAAGTATAAAAGTTTCATAAAAAAGGCCAGAGAGCCAATGAACGCCGTTAATGAAAAATTTATGAATTTTTTGTATCCTTGTATGTATATACATATGTATACTTCATATCAATTTTCTGGCCCCTGCGTTGAAGTCTCATAGAGATATTCTGCCCCAACAATGAAGTATGCGAGGTACCCCGCCCCTTTTGCGAAAACTTCCACTTTTCCGTTGAGAATGGTATTCATATTGAAAATCTACCTATAAATTTCCAGGTCCCTGATATGAATCGTTTTTAGAGACATTCAGTCCTAAAAATCAAGTTTGCATGGGAGGAGCCACGCCCTCATTTCCCATAACTCACATTTTTTCCGTGAGTATGGCATTGATGTACGATAATCTTATACCAATTTTTTGGCCCCTCTCTCGATCCCATTTAGAGATATTCAGCTTCAATAGAGGGTGCGATGCCCGTTTTTCGATAACTCCCACTTTTACCCGTGAGTATGTTATTGATACCGCATGTTTCCACACCAACTTTCAAATCCCTAACATGAAAACATTTACAGATTTTACGCCTAATATTCTCATATTTTTCCCTTCTAATCCTGCGCATAGTAATCACAAAAAGATCCCCAAAATAAAGTTTAAATTTTGTTCAGTCGTAGATTATATTTTACATGTCAGATCGGCGAAATAAATAAACAAAACCACCATAGATGTAAAAATGTGTCTTTGCACCACCCGCAACTTTAATGAATAAATAAGACTGCATTTCGAATATTTGTCAAGATTTAAATTTTTATCGCGACTAAATTCTCTTCCTCCATAATTTTGTGCTGTTCACTCACATTTGGCAAAATGATCACAAAAAACAAAACCGTCACAATACTTATGTAACATGCTGTACTCAACAATTAGGGCAAGGCGTTCATAAAAGAACAAGCTACTCTAGCACAGCGGGTGCAAACAATTGTGGTGCATCAACATGGACACGGACATGGACACGGTAAAGACAAAGATCAGCAATCGTCCAAGAACAACAATCAATATAGTCCCAATGTAGCACAACAACAGCAAATGCAGCATCTAATGACAGGCGAAAGATATCGCGAGATGACACTAGAACAACAAAATGCTAATACTGATGGCTGGGTTCCTATACCGGTAGAGTGAATTGTTTTCTCCCAAGAAAGAGCAAACAAATTTTAGTTAGAAATTTAGTATGTGTATGTGCTATATAAGTGGGTTACACGTATTGACGCATTTTATGTGAGTGTGTGTATGTGAGCAAAAGCGTAAAAAAACAAGTTATTTAATTAAAATTAGGATTTCCATCTACCATTTTTTTTCGAAATTAAATACATATGTTCCCTTTCCCGAATTCGAAATATGTGGATTTTAATGAAGATTTAATTTAACAAAAACTGTAGTAATATTAAATACATACAAATGTATTAACTATATTAAGTATATAACGCTTTTTAAATGTACGTATATTATTTTGTTATTCATGTATTTTAGTATAACAATATATTTTAGGAAAATATTTGCTTTAAATGTTAGTTCAGGAAAATTTTAAAGCAGGCGCTTGTATTTGAATAAGTTTATAAACAAATTATATAATATATAAGTTATGTTATATCTACTAACCATACTAATTTCCTTAAATAAATCCTAGATAGGCATAATACGAGAGCAGCTTAGGAGTTAAGGCAAGCAATTAAACTGAATGAGCCACAAAAAAAACTGAGTTCTTTGAAATTAAATTCGACGCCATTGCTGATTTGCAGAATTATTTTTTTATTTTTGTACCCGACGCCACACAGTGGTCGGATAGACCTGGTTTTACAAGAAAAAATAGAAGTACTATCTTAATGAAAATCTAGGATTATATTATTTATATAATGCTGAATCCCATTATGCAAAAAAAATTATAATTTGATAGTTGACAGCTGTCATACCAGCCCGGACAATGTCAAGAGACGATGAGGTGGCTCATGTAGTATTTGCAAAAGTTCTCCGGAAAATATATGGTTCTTCCTGTGATGCCAACGGCGAGTATCAAAGGAGATTTAACGATGAGCTGTACGAGCTTTACGCAGATCTGACCATAGTCCAGCGAAGGCTCCCCTGGCCGGGTCATGTCATGCGAATGGACAGAAAAGCTCCAGCGCAAAAGATTTTCCTATCGTCGCCCGAATTCGGCAGCAGAGGAAGGGGGAGGCCTCGACTGAGATGGAAACCACAGATGTAGGACGACTTGAACTCCCTTGGGGTTTCCGATTGGCGTCAGTTATTACTAACAAGAAATGACTGCCGTGCTTTGATGGGCAACAGCCAAAAACGCTTAGGCGGTTAAACGCCAATAAATGATGATGACTCTATAATTTAAGCAATGTTGTTATATATGCTATTCGCAAATGGTGTGCCAATTCATTTTCAACTACCATTTACCAAAAATATGGAAATCCCGAAAATTTGACTTTTTAAAGATTTTCCTAAAAGCTGAGAGCCGGTGACTGAGAGACCTTCGTCATTTTATGAAATCTTCCGACAGAGCTGGGAATGATGATACATTATCAAATTCGAGTCATTATGGCATTTAAAGATACACTGGAAAAAATTTGCAAAATCTAAGGCTAAAATTTTTTTCTTCAAAGCATTAGAAATCATGTACAACATTCCCACAATTTTCTTTTCCCCATAGTAACAGCCCTCTACCGGAATCTAATAACCGTTGAGCAATTAGAGACTATCATCATTAATTTCCATAGCTTCTATCAGAGCATAGCGCGTCGACCACCGCCCTGTATCGTATTCTGTTTGGTGCTGTTCTCGTGACATCATTCCACGTGTATCCTGCGTCTTCGAGTTCTTTATTCAAAGTTCTGCGCAAATTTTTCACTGGTGCGCCAAGTCGTCGACTTCCCTTTGGATTCCTTTGGAATGCTCGTCTGGCATTGATTCATAATATCGTTTTTTGTTAAATCATGGCTTTCCATGGGTAAAAAGTAATACAACGCCAAAGAACTGCAGTTGTACTTGAAACACTAGGCAAAAAATGCCGGGAAATCTATGCTCAAATAATGACTAAATAGGTTCCCTTATGTACAGTCACTTCTCAGAGCAGAAAACCCAGGACATCGCCATGGATCTCTGCGCAGTGGAACCCCCCGGGGGTTTACCTCGGGCAAGGACTGTCACTTTCAATGTAACCCTGTTTAGTATGTTTTGTCCCATTCCGAAACTATCATCCTCCCCCTTGCAGCAGGGCTGCAAGATATTCTATTGTTACGGGCGGGCGTTGAGCCGAACCCCGGACCAAAAGAATGGATATGCAGTGTCTGTTGCAAAAAGATATATATTAAACGGTCGCATTCTGTGCAATGCTTCTCGTGTCAGAGATGGCTCCATAAATCGGGATGTTCAGGGCTTAACCTTAACATCCACATACCCCGCACTTTCTTTAGTACTTTCGTGGCCCCTTGTTGTTTGCGCCCTCGGGCGTAATAATAATAATAATAATGTCTTAACGACTAGCAGCACTTCTGCTATATCCGCCACACAAATTCCAGACTGTAGCTCGTGCCTTATGGCGTCAACATCACGCGCAGCAGCTCAACACTCTCGCTCCCTTCAATGACTAAATACGCCACGATCGAATTTGTGGGCTTGGGCGATTTTAACGGATGTCTCAGCAGATATTTTCAAAAATACTTATCAGTTCTGAGATCTCTGGACATTTCTTAGTAATAATGGCTTTTTCCTGCCTAATTTATCACAACTTAAAAAAAAACTATTTATTCTTGTAAAACTAGCCTGCAGCGAAAGCAACTACTTGAAAAGTACTTTACAACTAGTTGGAGCACCGGGCCCAAGTAGTCAGTGTTTTGTCTTTTTTCCCATATAAGCGACTTGTATTTTTTACGTGTTGATGTCCTACGAAATGTCAAGATTTCAGATTTCAACGAGAACATACCAGTCATCTACTAGTCATGATATACTAGAATTATACTAGTTGTAAAATACCAGTCCTATGCTAGTTCAACCTAGACTAGTATGATTTCCATAAAATGAACTAGTCCCCATACTAGTCTAAAAAGGACTAGTATGAAATATATTAGTTCCATACTAGTCCAAAAATCATTGAACCTGGACTAGTATGATTTCACCCAGAATTTTCATAATTTCCCCTGTATCATTCGCCTTTATTTTCATGTTTATTCTTAAGAAAGCAGCGACTATTTGTATTTACCCTATCACGAAAAAGCATATGTGTATTATAAGAGAAAAAAAAAGCAAACGAAACGAATAAATTTTGTGTAAGAAGAGGTCGCCTCCCCGTTGGTGCACCCTGGGTAACGCTAAATGACCTACATGGCCTACACGGCTAGTTTCTTTTATTGCCGGTTCTACGAGAACGGTACCAGTACTTGTGCTGTACCCATCGTGCCGAAACGACCCGGGCCGTTTTCTTACATCGACTCGGCCAAGAGCAATACACCGGGGTGACCCTGTCTGACATTTAGGCAGGGCTACACCTCGTTACAACAACAACAACAATAAATTTTGTATTTTTTAACTGGTATGAATTCAGCCAGAAAATTCTAAATGTATACTAATATGAAATGGATATTTCATGACTAGTATGAGTTCTGCCAGAAATTTATAGTTGTATACTAGTATTTTTCTGACTGGTTTGAGGTTGCGCTGCAGGGTAGGTTCGCCCAACCACTGTGCGCCGGAATGGATACTTGTTTTAGGGTTGTCCTTACTTTTCTAAATATCCAATGCCTTCGTCTTCAACCCCTATTCTCTCCTTTTCTTTCTCATTTCTTGACTACACTCGATGCCTGCCACTTCTTCTGACATGTCTCTTTTAATGACAAATTTGCTGCTGCTTTTTGACAGCATTCATATAAAGATAATCTTTAAAAGAAGTTTTGTTATTATACAGTCTATCACAGCTTATTTGATGTGGCTAGAAAATTTTCGGAAAGTGTTCTGCATTTTATAACCTCTTATGAAATTCAAAAAACAAATAATGCAGACATCTTAATTAATGTGCTACCTTCAGTCCTTAACCTGAAATTCCACCAAAAGTTCATTAGTTTCGTCGTAATGTTAACAAAAGCATACACAGAATTCACCCCACAGCTCAAATGATGTAAAGATAATGTACCTCTATTTTCGTGGCAACTTGTACCAATAGGACTTGAATTTTTAGCTTGCGGACGGCGAAAAAGACGTTAGTTAGTTTTGGAGCTCCTTAAACTGGTTTATCTCAACGACAAATGAATCAAAGCTAGTCAGAACATAATTGAAAAATTCTTGCGTGAAAACAGCGCCGTAAATAAGGGACTAGAGGCGCCAAATAAAATTTTCACGGAAAAAGTGAAAGGCTTAGTGCGTCAAGTGAAGAAAAATACAACAACAAACGATCCAAAGTTGGCTAAAAAAGATCATCAAACCTTAAGGGAAGCCTGGCCGTCCTGCACAGCTTGAAATATTCTGACCGCGGCACATTTTAATTGCGGAAATAGGCCATAGTAAACTTTTAGTGTGTACGATGCCATGAGTGATGAGGAATTGCGTTGTCACTTGGTTCTGAAAAATGTGTCAAGCTTCAAGTTTGTAGTTTACTGAAAGGTTACTCAAAAATCGCTCGCAGGATTTTCCCCTCCTTTTTCCAGAAGTTCAAATTATGTCAATCAGAGGAATTTTGAGTACAACGAAAACGAATCTAGTTTACCGGTTACTTATGTAAATATGAGTCGCAAAATTGCAATTTTTCAATAAATTTACCATATAAATCGATCCACGCCCCACTTAGCAGATTTTGTTTCGTTCTGATTGCATTATCACGGAGTTCTATATGCCAAGTTCGAGTATCTAGCTTTATGGGAAGTTACCTAAAAAGAGTTTTTGGATGAATACGAATATTCCCAGCAAACCATAAGAGCTCTAAATGAGCGCATATGGGACTCTTTCATCTGAGCGCTCACATTCATAATGAGTTCATAAAACAATCATAAACAGTCATAAAATGCTCGTATTTGAGTGGCTTTTCCTATGAAACTGGTCATTCATAAATGAGCTCTCAGTCTTATGCATAAAAGATTCTTTTTCGAATGTTTTTATGAGCTCTGAAAAGAGCGCATGAAAGAGTCTTTTTCGAATGATTTTTTGTACGAATTAAGAGCTTCCTTTTCTTCTTAATTTTTATTAATTTCTTTCCAATTTTAATTTTTCCTTTCCTTTCTCATGACTTCTCCCATTCCCTTTTCCTATCCCTTGCACTTTAAATTTTCCTTTTAAATATGTAGAAACAAATGTGTAGGTAAACATTCATTGCATATCTAACATTCAAATATTGTTCATTATTTATTTTCTTACAAAAACTTATTTCAAAAAGAAAAATCATAACGTACTTGAATCCAAATAATGAAAGTAAAAGGTATTTATAGGGACACACTCAGAAAAACTCATAAAACAATCATATTTATGTACACGCTCATAAAAGCTCACATAACGATCATAATTGAAGACATGCATGGATGAAGGGGGAAAATCGGATTTAAAGTTTTGCTTAAACATTTGAGGTTTTTTCGAATCTTTATGGAAAACTGACAAAGAAATTATGCAAAGCCATAAAAGACGTTGCATAATATGCAATAAAAAGCATAAATTTATATTTAATGTTTTATATGAAAAAATCGGAACATACCCCCTTCTTCCACAATTAATATTGAAAAGTTGTGTACATACCCCCTTCATCCATGAATTATCTTCTACAATTTTCACGATAGGCAGATTCTGATAAGACAGAAATATAGATCTGCATAAACACTATTCACCAATGCCAAAAACAGAAATTGAGTGAGAATGCGACATACCCCCTTCATCCATGCATGTCTTCAATTATGGGCATGTTCTGAAAAAACTCATAAAAAGGCTCATATTAGAGCTCAGATTTAAGAGCGCTCCGAAGCTGGTTTGCTGGGATTAGAAATGTGTTCGTGTTTGTGCTTCAAGTATTTATATTTTTAATAATTTAAGAATGATGTTCTATAGGTGTAATCTCTTTACAATTTTAAATAAAAATTGATGGTTGCACCCAATGTTGGAAATTGGGATTATTATATACGTTTTCCAATTTAGCTAAAGCTATTGTACACACTTGTTTATCATGCACCCAAAAAATTTATTTTAGAATTTTATTTATGCTGCTAAGTAGTGCTTCCAAAATACAAATATAAAACAAGTAGAGACAAAAATATTATTTCTTCCCAAGATCCAACT
Source organism: Campiglossa producta (assembly GCA_964058755.1). Lineage (NCBI taxonomy): Eukaryota > Metazoa > Arthropoda > Insecta > Diptera > Tephritidae > Campiglossa > Campiglossa producta. The sequence continues at coordinate 42,228,750 of CAXKVI010000003.1, read as the reverse complement.
AATCACACTAATAATTTTTTTTTCACATGCACTCACTGCTTTTATTAATATATTTGATTGATTAATCAATATGTAGGCCAATGAATATATCCAGTCGGTGGCACGCTGTCTTCAGATGATGCTTCGTATCGATGAATATCGTTTCGCTTTTGTATCGGTTGACGGCATAAGTACATTGATTAGCATACTTTCATCACGTGTTAATTTCCAGGTAGGTGATTTTAAAATAAATATTTATTTTAATAATTTGTTTAATTATTTTGATTTCTTCAGGTGCAATACCAATTGGTGTTCTGTTTATGGGTGCTCACATTCAATCCACTTTTGGCTACTAAAATGAACAAGTTTAGCGTTATTCCCATATTGGCTGATATCCTTAATGATTGCGCAAAAGAAAAGGTTTGCTTGCCATTAAATGGAAAATTAAATATTTGTTATAATATTCAATTTAAAATTTTAAATATTTCTCATAGGTTACACGCATCATTTTGGCCGTTTTTCGTAATCTAATCGAGAAACCAACTGATCCACAAGTAGCCAAGGAGCACTGCATCGCGATGGTTCAATGCAAAGTTCTAAAACAGTTGTCCATTTTAGAACAGCGTCGCTTCGACGATGAAGATATTTCAGCTGATGTAGAATTTCTGACCGAAAAATTGCAAAGCTCTGTGCAAGATTTGAGCTCATTTGATGAATATGCTACAGAGTTGCGCAGTGCACGTTTGGAATGGTCGCCAGTACATAAATCGGCTAAGTTTTGGCGTGAAAATGCTCATCGCTTGAATGAGAAAAATTACGAGCTATTGCGTATTCTCGTACATTTATTGGAGACCTCAAAGGATCACATTATCTTATCAGTGGCTTGTTTCGATATTGGCGAGTATGTTCGTCACTATCCTAGAGGAAAACAGTAAGTTTCTCAACTATAATGCAGCTCAATAATCTTAGTTAAAGTAAAAGGGATAACCTTTGAACTAGAGATATGACTCTTGAAACTCTTAAGACTTATACTTTACATTCTAATGACCATTTTCTCAAGTAATCTTAAAAATTAACTGCCAGTTTGTATGAATTTTTTTCTTATCGTGCAGATAAATTTTAAAGTTTAGGGGCCACGAATTTTAGGACGAATTTTAGGACTTTTGAACCCCTCCTCCCGTTCTTGTCACAGGTTGTCACAATTTTTTAAAAGCAAGGTTTAAAAGCAGTGCCACCCCTGTTAGATGGGACCTCAAAGCAGCAAGCTCAGGACGCGAACACCAATATATGATCCATGACTTCTTCCTGCAGCCCGCACTTCATCTATGTAGATACTATCTCTGCGAAACCATTTCCATACATACATATGGGCATTTCTCCCAGAAAGTCAACTTTTGTAGCGTGCGATCTCCTTCTTTTTTTGTAAAAAAAGCAAATGCCAAAACACTTTTTTATTTTGACAAATAGAGAATCTTATAGATCCTGCTTAACACAATAATTTGTGTTAAGAATGATTTTGGGCAAGTGTTAATTTTCAAGATATTTACAAAAAGCGAATGAGTTTGCACGCTACAAAAGTTGACTTTTTGGGAGAAATGCCCATATCGCTCATATGCTGCCAAATTTTAAATTAACATCACTAGTATATCGGAAATAATACGTTTGATCAACTGGCAAAGTGTTATGTTCGAGGTTTTAACATTTCACGCTACATCGCGATAGAGTTAATTACTTATCCCATATAAATATACATCAATTCAAAAACTAAAAATGTGTTTTCTGTAATATCACATTTTTTGAGTTATGACGATGTTGCAGCAAATAGGCGATCTGTAAATGGAAATGCTTGCTCCTCTCTAATGCATTGTACATTCCGCCATTTCTGTACAATTACCTCTGATCCTCACCTCTGTTGTGTATTTAGGATAGTGGTCGGAACACCGCTGAGACTCCCATATATGCATCATGACCTAAATTTAAATAGTCATCAACATGGCTTCCGTAAGCTGCACAGCACCACCACCGCACTCAATGCCATTACAACTCAAATAAATAGCGGCCTAAATCAAAACCAACCAAATCACAGGACTGTGTTAGTGGCACTTGACCTGTCGAAAGCTTTTGACACAGTCAACCATGCCACTCTCATACAAGATCTGTTTGAGACACAGATATCTGATGGTTTAAAGAGATGGACCGCTAATTATTTGAATGGACGGCAGGCGTCGGTTAACTTTAGAAACGCAAAATCAAAACCTAGACGTATTAGACAGGGGGTGCCACAGGGTGGTGTCCTATCCCCGACACTGTTTAATTTCTATCTATCGAAGATGCCCCCACCACCAGAGGGCGTCTCCGTCGTTTCATATGCCGACGACTGTACAATAATGGCGACGGGGAAGGGCCCCTATACTGATGAACTCTGTACGAGAATCAATGGTTACCTCTGCGACCTTTCCAGGTTTTTCACTGAGCGAGATCTGACAATATCTCCGACAAAATCAACGGCGACGCTTTTTACGACATGGACGCACCAGGTGAGAAATGAATTAACCTTTTTCGTTGATGGCACTAAGCTACCAACTGTCAGCCACCCAAAGTTATTAGGGATGACACTGGATAATGCTTTCTCATTTGCTGGTCATGTGTCTGCAATGGTCTCAAAGGTACGTGGTCGCAACAAGATCCTCAAGTCACTTGCCGGCAGTACTTGGGGAAAAGACAAAGAAACGTTGCTGACTACATATAAGGCCATTGGCCGACCAGTCTTTGACTATGCTGCGCCCATATGGTCGCCTAATATACATAACACCAACTGGACGATGTTACAAGTCTGCCAAAATACTGCCATCAGAACTGCTACTGGATGTCTCCTCATGTCTTCCGAGTCTCACCTCCATCAGGAGGCAAAACTGCTCAATGTAAAAGAGCATGCGGAAATGCTGAGCAGGCAATTCCTTCTGAACTGCCACAAGCCAGCACATCCAAACCGTCATCTTTTGGACATAGATCCGCCCCCGAGAGACATAAGGAGACATCTCCGTAAGCATTATGATGAGATCCGGCATCATATTACCTTGCCGTTTGATCTGCAGAATCATAAGCGGGCTCTAACCGACATCCACGCCGAGTCGGTAGACACTTTTGTCGGATCTCTACCTGTGAATCCCGTTCTGAACAGTCCTCCACCGGATATTGCTGAAAAAGAACGCACCTTACCAAGGGAGACAGGAGTGACCTTGGCACAGCTTAGGTCTGGATATAGTGTAAGGTTAAACTCCTACTTATCCAGACTTAATGATACAATCTTAAATACATGCCCTGCATGTGGTAGGACCCCCCATGATACTCTACATCTCTTCAATTGTTCATCTGAACCTACTCTTCTAACCCCTCTGTCCCTCTGGACAAACCCTGTTGAAACTGCACGTTTCCTTGGACTCCCCTTAGAAGAGCTTGATGAAGATCTTCGGAATGATCATACACTCTAGACAGGGCAATGCATTGTTAACAACAACAACAACCTAAATTTAAAACGTACCTAAAAAACAAATTCCAATCACATTCGTGGAATGCACTTATTTTGCATCTCTGTGATATACACAAAGACCCTGACTGACATAAAAAAGTACAGGATAAGCAAAAGCCAAACATTTTTTTACATTGAACGCATGTATGTAAATATAGCTTTGTAAATTTGGAATATCTCCGTTATTACTGCTAGTACACAGAAAAAATTGTTACTGGTAAAATCAACAATCTCGTACTGTTATCCTGAAGTTGACCAAATTTTGTTGATATTTCTTTTCTACAAATTTTACTCAACCATCATTACTATTTTAGAATTTTTATTTTTTCGCTCAGGAAATAATAACACTACCCGACAGCAAAAAATATCCTAGACATTTGATACATGATTCCTATGTAGAATTTTCTGCTGACTCCAAATATGTAAATAGTAAAAAAAGTAGGATTACTAATCTGTCAATATCTCCGCCTTTACAATCTCGATTTTTATAATACTTCGCTTCATTTTAAGAGGACAAAATACCCTTTCCACCAAATTAAAAAATTTGTTTAATTGACGTTAAAGTGATTGAGTTATGACTAACCAAAGGTTTTTCTTCATGCAAATTTTCATTTTTTTCCACATTTACCTACTTTTTGTAATTTTTTTTTTACGAAATATTAGCTCAGCACCCAGTTTCTGTAACTTTTTAACGAAATTCGTTATTGTCGTTAACATCGATTTTGACAAATTTTGTACAGAAAATTGTGTCAAAATTAACGATTTTTATGTAACGAACTTCGTTAAAAAGTTACAGAAACGACGTGCTGATCCCTTACACCAATTTGACTGTCAGAAATAGTCAGAAACAGTCACGAACTACAGGAAAGTTATCCCGTACGCCACTTTTCTGACTAGTTAGAGCAGAAAATTTAGTTCTCTCCAGTCAGAGAGTTGTAAGATTTAGTCAGAAGATTTTCTTTTTTTGACAGTTCTAGTAGCTTTAGTCAGAAAAGGGATCAGAGCTATTAAATTTCCTCCTGGTTTGACACTTTGTAGCCTATTTCTTTGTGAACATTTTGGCACCTTACGCATTATAATCACAGTTGCCGTTTGCCTAAAATTTTGCGTACCAAAATTCGTACCAAACAGAAAAAAAAGTACCAAAATAATTTGCTAGCCAAACAATATGGGGATTCATCGAACCTTATAAGTTTACGAAATGCGTAAATTTATACATTTATCAGCTAAGTTAGATGAACGTTGTAGATAAATTTATGTGTAGGAACTTGATGTCAAACAAAAACATTTAACTTCGAAATTCTCATTAAAAAAGTAATTTTCGACCCGTTTTCAGCATATTCTTCTATTTTTGTCCAGTGTGCATTAAAAAAAATAATGTCGAACGGCATTGGATAAATTTACGAAATCTTTTACCCACCAAATCGACGCGGAAGTTTATCAAATTTGTGTAAACTTCGTCGCATACAAATTTTGACAGTTCATTTACACACTTGATAAATTTATACGTTTACACGCTTTATAAGGTGTTAATAAGGGTTGATGAATCCCCTTAATATAACATTATTAAAACAATTTTAAGCAGTTCATCTGCCGTCATAATTTAGCACAGAAACGGGTTTTAATATATGTACATATCGTGATTCAAATATAAGAAAATTTGCCTACCCTTAGGGGTTGCTATTTTTCCGCCCTTTCCCAAGTGGTACCACTTCACTTCTACTGCCAGTTGTTGTTGACCGGCATACCTACTTTGCCCTGCCTAGTTGAAAGATCCACTTATAAAAAGTTACGTGACAGACCAGACAGGGGTTGTACGGGTGTTAAAAGTCCTTTGCCGGATGAATCCGGTACTCCCTTGCGGTACTGCCCGACTGTCTTGAGAACGATTTCGTGGATTTTAGTAGCCTCTTACGACCGGCATGCATACCTCGGGCATATTCTAAACCCCTAATCCGCAGGGGTCAATATATTACAAGAGCGTACAAATGTTGGCGTATGCCGACGACATCGACATCATTGGCCTCAACAACCGCGCCGTAACTTCTGCGTACTCCAAATTAGAAAAAGAAGTGGAAAAATGGGTTTAGTGGTGAACGAAGCTAAAACGAAGTACCTTCTGGCATCAAGCAAAGAGTCAGCGCATTCGCGTCTTGGCAACCACGCCACTGTTGGCAGCAATAATGTCGAGATAGTAAGGGGCTTTGTATATCTGGGAAGCAGCATTATAAGTCACTTATCCTACCCGAAGCATGGACACTAACAGCATATTGTTGTTGTTGTTGTAACGAGGTGTAGTCCTGTCCAACGCGTATTTTTCCTTAACCTAAATTGTCATCAATATCTTCTAACGGGAGTCCAAGGAAACTAGCATTTTCAATAGGGTTGGACCAAAGAGAGATGGGTGTTAGAAGAGTGGGCTCAGAAGAGCAAGAAAATAAGTGTTTGGTATTGTGGGGGACGAGCCGCATGCCGGACATACATTCGGCACATCAGGGTTCAGTCTGGATATGTAGGAGTTTAACCTGCTACAATATCCAGAGCGTAATTGAGCCAGAGTGACCCTTGTCTCTCGAGGAAGATGACGCTCCTCTTCAGAAATGCCTGGTGTTGCGGCATGCAAGACATTGTTTAGCGGACAGAGCGCGGAGTAATGGCCAACTGACGTTGTATGGATATGCCCCAAGGCCTGCTTATGCACCTGTAGATCAAACGGCGTTGTTATATAATGCCGGATATCATCAAAATGTTTACGTAAATGCGACCTTATGGTCCTAGGAGGCGGAATGAGTTCAAGCAGTTGTCTACTGGGATGCTGTGGTTTACAGCAATTCAGTAGGCACTGCTTGTTTAGCATTTCATTATGCTCCCTCACTGGAAGCATTTCCACCTCATTGTGTATATGAGATATAGGTGACATAAGGACGCACCCCGTAGCGGTTCTGAGCGCGGTGTTCTGACAGGCCTGAAGCTGACTGCAATGAACGTCTGCAAGCCCCGGCGACCATATCGGCGACGCATAGTTCAGAATCGGCGACAGTAGTTATTTTATGATCACCTACATAAATTTCTAATTCCATGCCAACCTGCGCTGTCCACGTCGTGAATAAGGTCGCCGAGGACTTTGTTGGCGACAATGTCACGCTTCGGGCGGTGAAGAACTCGACTAGAGAGGGGAGATAGCCATTTATTTTAGAGCACAGCTCATCAACGGAAGTACCAGTTGCCAATATCGTGCAATCGTCTGCGTAAGAAACAATCGTAACTTCTTCTGGTGGAGGAGGAAGCTTCGAAATATAGAAGTTAAACAATAACGGGGAAAGGACACCACCCTGTGGTACCCCTTGTTTGATCTTCCTGGCTTTAGATTTTTTGTTTCTGAACACAACAGACGACCGACGACCACTGAGATAATTGGCGGTCCAACACTTGAGACAGGGGGGGGAGGTTCAAAATACATAAGTGGTTATTGATTAAAATGGTGAAAGACGATTCACTCAATTTAATAAACAATTGTCGGGTTTGGTGTCTAAAGACGCGTGAAGACCGCAACATCAATCCTATTAGTGTTATTTCGTGCAGATTTGTAATATTAAATAAAAGTGTGCGACACGTGCAGAAACTGAAATGCGCAGAAAACGGGGGTCGCGTAGCCGGTGTTGGGCCGCCTGAGGTTTTCCTAAGAACAAAGAAAGAAATAATTACTTAAAGTAAGGTAAAAGGGTTTCCTTAAACTGGGTGAAATATTTTACTTCTCTTAAGGAGACCATGTCTTTGGAAAAAAACCATCTAAAATTGCTTGATTTGCATGAAAAACTACCAAAAATAAGACAAATTGTATGACAGCGCCACCTATCGAATAAAAAAAAAAAACTAATGGCGGCGATATACCAACAGGTCATCATAACCTCTAACGAGATTTTTAGCCGAGCTTCTCTTTCCAACTTGTGGTGTGTTGCTTTTGAATTTTTCCTACAAGTTGAGGGACCTACAGTTTTTTGCCGACTCCGAACGGCACTTGCAAAGCAAATGAATTTTTTGCTGAGAAGCTTCTCATGGCAGAAATACACCCGGAGAGTTTGCCAAACTACTGCCGAGGGGCGACCCCGTTTAGAAAAATTCTTTTTCTAAATAATTTTTGATGTTACTTTTGTCGGGCATCGAACCGCCACGACTTGGTGTAGAAGGCCGAACACTTAACCGCTACACCACGGCGGCCACCTATCGAATGGCTTAGGTGAAAATCAATGTGAAAAATTAGTTGTATTTGTATTTGTATTTATTTGGTAAATTCCCAGCAGGGAAGACTGGGAGAACATAGATCGGTGTCCCGCTACTAATGGCGGCACTTTTATATACACCGACGGCTCGAAGTTAGACGGCAGAGTCGGAGGAGGGGTTTACTCAAGGGATTTGGACCTAGAACTCTCCTTTAGACTACCTGATCACTACAGCGTCTTCCAGGCTGAAGTTTCAGCAATCATGGACGCCGTGACTTGGATAGGTGAGCGCACCATCGGACAGGATATCTGTATTTTCAGCGACAGCCAAGCGGCCATCAAATCCCTTGGCTCTTACTCTTTCAACTCTGAACTGACGCTCAGCTGTCGTCGATCTCTTCAAGAGATGGCTCAACAGAACCGCGTGAACCTCACATGGGTCCCGGGACACAGGGACATTGAGGGAAACTGTAGGGCAGATGAACTTGCCAGGCAGGGCACGACCAAGCAGATTCTTCAAGATAAAGAGCGCATAGGTATGCCGTTTGCCACGTGCAAGCTAATGCTGAAGGAGCATACACTCCGCGAAGCCAACGAAAGATGGCTACAAGCCCCAGGGTGCCGGATATCCAAGCAAACCTGGCCAAAATGTGATCTTAAAAGATCTAGACACATATACGCCCTAAAAAGGAAGGAAATCTCCATATTAATAGGTGTTCTTACAGGACACTGTCTTATGGGAACCCATGGCGCTCTCATGGGCCTCTATACAAATGACTTCTGCCGCAGCTGCAGGGACGAGGAGGAGATAGAAAGTGTAGAACACTATCTATGCCACTGTCCCGCTCTGTCGAAAACCAGGTACCGATGTCTCCGCAAACACTCCTTTGGATGCCTCGCGGAGCTAGAATCTGCAAATATAGATGATTTTCTGCGCTACATCAGACAAACGCGCTGGTTTAGCTTCATGGGTGTATGAACTCCGGCCCTAAACACATCGAACCTTGTGGGATCCGTCTGTCCGTCATCACCATATAGAGTTGCAACGTATCCGTCCCAGCGGAGAGGTCGTATGTCAGAAGGTTTCTTACAAAACTTTTTGGGGGATGCGACCTTTCTGCTGGGTCAGGTAGATCTACAGAAAGGGAATTTTTAGGGCTCCTTTCGTGGTATCACAACGGACCAAACTAAGGCCCACGTGAGCCTCCGCGTGGACTGCGGAGGCAGCCACTTTAACATAACATGACATAGGTGTTTTAACCGGGCACTGCCTTATTGGTAGGCACGCAGCAAGGCTAGGCGTTCCCTACCGACGATGCTGCAGGAGTTGCAAAGATGATGAGGAAGAGGAAACGGTGGAGCACCTCATCTGCAACTGCCCGGCCTTAAGCGGAGCGAGAGGCGCTCTCTGGGAGTTCCCTTCCTGGTTAGCTTAAGCCAGGTCGCGGAGCTAGACATAAAGGACTTGATGGCCTTCATCAAGTTATCAAATTGGTTCGAGGAGGGGTAGCGGTGTCGGTTAGGAGTGTCAGTCCCGGGTTTCGGCTATATGGAGAGTCCCGACAGCATTGGGATTTTCCATATGGCCGGGCCCCGGGACTGACTTTCCTAGTGTTTGGTGTTATCACAACGGGCCTTTTATTACTGGCCTAGGTGTGCCTTTGCGGCAGCCACTTCTACCTACCTACCTACCTACCTATTTGGTAAATTTATCCTGGCACAACAATTTGATAAAAAATTATTTTATAGTGCTACTCGGTAACGGTATAAAATAGGAACAAATTAAACTTGACACTTAATACTATAAAAAAAAAATAAAAGAAACATGACTTAATAAAAATGGTTACAATATTAAATATTTATAACAATAAATGAGTAGATAGGTGCATAGATCGATAGAGGGAAGGATAGATAGATAGATATGAGGAGCTCCAAACCAAAACGCAACTAGTGTTCACTGGATTGGAGCACACATGTTGCGCTTTGGTTTGAAGTCCTCAAGTGTAGACCAGCAAAAGAAGGTAGCGAGAGAATAAAAAAGTAAATAAAAATAACGAGGGTTAGAGAACACATAATTATAACAAATTATCATCTAATTATCTTGGCTGTTATAGAAACTTTCTAATTCTTTAATGAAGTGCAGTGCATTGCTTATTAGTCTTAGTCTAGCAGGGAGAGAGTTTCAAAGACGTATAGAAGTTATGAAGAACTGGCGATCAGATATTAGCATTCTATATCTGAAGTGGGTGAGAAGCACCGATCGAGAAGATTGAAGAAAGTTAAGTCTCCGATATAGATATTCAGGTTCCTTGGTATATATCAGTTTGTGGAGATTTGTGAGCGTTTTAACTTTTATGAGGTTAACTGCAACATTAAGTTTCATTTTGTAGTTGAAAACTACACCTAGGTTTTTAGCCGTGTCAACGTATTCTATAATAGTGTTGTCCAAAATTAAATTTTCCAAGCCATTTTTATCTAGATACTTTCTATGGATTACTATACATTTTGACTTCTTAGGGTTAAGACATAAGCCGTTCATAGAAGCCCACGCACCAATTTTACACAAATCATAATTTAAATTATTAATACACGAACTGGTACGATCACTAGGACAGCACATATACAATTGTACGTCGTCAGCATAAATGTGGATATTACAATACTTAAGAACAATAGGCAAATCATTTATGTACAAAACAAATAACAGGGGGCCAAGGATTGACCCTTGTGGGACACCTCTTACAACACTGACGAAGTCAGACTTTCTGCTGCCAACACTTACTGCCTGGGTCCGCTCGGCCAAATAGGACCTGATGAGGGCTGTTGCACAATTGGAAAAGTTAAAAAGGTTGTCCAGCTTTTTACAAAGAACGTTGTGGTCGACAGAGTCAAACGCTTTTGAGTGGTCGAGAAGAGTTAGAAAAGCAGTACAATTTTTATCAAATTGTTCTCGTATATCCTCTATCACCGATAGGAGCGCTGTTTTACAGCTGCGATTCGACCTGAATCCAGACTGGGCATCAGAGAGAAGTTTATTATCTTGCACATATGTAAGTATTTATCTGGCAGTGCAAAATTCGTTCGACGACCTTGGATAGGAAGGATAGTTCCCCGATCCAAAAAAATAGCGATATTCAAAAAAACCCCTCTAAAATGCTTCATTTAATCAATTTTATCATACACAGGGTTGCCAACTGTGAATAAAAATAACAAAAAAAAAACAGGCCAAAAACCCAGTATGAGGTTTTGATATTGGGGGATAAAGCTTCATCTCTAATTGGTTTCATCAATTACGTAGAATCTTGTTGAACATATTATGATCCGGAAAGTGGCAAAATTTTCACAAAGAAATAGGCTATTGACTCAGAATGTCAAACCAGGAGGATATTCAATATTTCTTTTAAAAAATTTCAAAAAACTGAAAATTTCCATGAAAAAAATGTTTGGTTGGTCATAACTCAATCATTTTACCGTCAATTTTAATAATTTTTGATTTGGTGGAAAGCGTATTTTATCCTCTCAAAATGAAATCATAAAAATCAAGGTTGTAATGGCGGAGATATTTTTTAATTATCTCGAAAACTGAAAATTCAAAATATCTCGAAAACTGTTCTACTTTTAAATCAAATGTTTACTTATTTAAAATCAGCAGAAAATTCTACAAAGGGATCATATATCAAACATTCTCGATAGTTTCTTTTTATTTGGTTTTTTTATTTAAATATTCAAAATTAATGCAAATTCACGTTTACAAACACATTGATTTTCTTGCAAGCTAATTTTTTTGAAGTTTTCAAAAATTTACTTTTTCCTGACTGACAATTGCTTCTCTGCTCTAACTTACTCCATAAAAAAAGCTAGAGCAGAAAGTTGTGATCTGGATTACTCTAGTTTTGTTTTGAGCGTACTCATGAAACAAAAGATAGAGCAACCTAGAGCAAGAAAAGTGTTCGTTAAACACAATTTTGTGAAATATCTCAATCTGGCGTAAGCTAGAGCAGCCCAATAAACAAACCTATTATTTCCGATATATTAGTGAAGTTAACTCAACATTTTGAGTTATGACGATGTTGCAGCAAATGAGCGATATATCCTCAACCATGAGGAATTTCGGTTTGAAAATTTACACGAACGTACCTCTTTCTGTGAAGTATCTGATCCCATACATAAGTAATTCAAAAATCGACTATGACTAGTTGAAAAGCGGTTATGAAAGTAAGACGGCAAATGAACGTCATGTTATATGTGATTTCGTCATTTATCCAGGTGACATTAATCAATTAATTTGTCCAATGGACTAAATACTTCTATTTATATCCTTTTTTCACCATTTGTAGTCGATTTTTGAATTACGTATCGACGTGCCATACGAAAACTAACACTTTTCAAATTTTTACAAAAACTAACACTTTTCAAATTCTGTAGGAAGACGAACAATTTTATTTTGTGTCTGACGAAAAATAACACTTTCAATTTGTGTCTGACGAAAACTAACACTTTTGTTTTGTGTCTGACGAAAACTCACACTTTTAGCTAGTACATTTTCGCCAGACACTAAACAAAAGTGCTAGTTTTCGTCAGACACAAATTGAAAGACACAAAATTTTAGTGGCACGGCGATATGTCGTGATGGAAATTTTTAAAAATCGAAAATAATAATTATGATTCATGTAAAATTGATGAATTTAAAAATGGCTGAGGGAAATGATAAAAATTAAGTGGTAATATTTATGCTTGAGTAGAAATGATAAACATCAAGACATAATGATTATCCACGATCAATTATTTATATCAAGAAAACATTATTACTTATGATTTATACATTAAAATCATGAATTAATTATTACCGATCGGAAAGATATTACTCAAACAATAATAATTAACCTTGATCCAAAAAATATAAATTGAACAATAATATCTAAATTCCGATTTTTATTATATAATTCACAAGGGGTCTTCTCTCTAAATTTTATTCATAAAAAACACAAGAAATTTACACACTATTGTCTAAATTGGAAAATTTTCTTTCAATTTTTTTTTTCTAGAAACATCAAAATGCGTGTGTTTTTTGTTCTTGCATTTTGCAATTTTGACAATAGTGTGTTAAATTCTTGTGTTTTTCATGGAAAAAATTTAGAGAGAATACCCTTATAATGATTACCGTCTCTGAAATTTTTAAAATTTCTCAAGATTTTTATTAATTTGGGATTGAGAGAATATTTTTCTACTGATGTTGCAGAGACGGTTTCAAATTGTTGTATGACTAGTTTCTAGCTTGTTTGTTTGTAGCAGGAATACCCTATCAGTTCACTAACTCTTTTTTTAGCTTTAATTTGTATAATTACTTTAATAACTAATATTAATAACAATAAATATTTTAGCGTTTTGGAGCAATTGGGTGGCAAACAAATTGTCATGCAACTTTTGGCACACGACGATCCAAATGTACGTTATGAAGCTCTCTTGGCTGTGCAGAAATTAATGGTGCACAATTGGTAAGGCATTGATTGGCGCAGAATATACTTTTAATATTATGAACATAATTCATATTGAATCATCAATCAAACTAATGAAATCACTCACATTAAGAGCACTTTCAAATCCTCATTAACAATCAAATAAATCCCATCAATGAAATTAAATCAAGTCGATTAAACTATTTGAATTTTAAAATAAAATCAATTTCCATAGGGAATACTTGGGTAAGCAGTTGGAAAAGGAGAGCGAAAATCAGCCACAGAAAGGAGGTTCTGCGCCCATCAGTGGCAAAGCTTAAATATCGAAATGAATATGCATTCGCTTGTCTAAAAAAAAATTCTAATATGAATATATGTATTTAGTCGATAAAGTAAATGTTGATTGTACCTATTCAAATCTTCATAGCTAATAATAAAAAAAATGTTATTTGTTGTTGATCAGAAATAAACTGTAATGAAATTGTATTATGTATGAAAGAAAACCACAAAAGCGACGGCGAAAATGGTATATTTGAGCTTCTGAAGCTTCCAAGTACCACATTTAAATAATCGCACATTTTCCATCATTCCAATTTGTTTGGTGTATTATTATTTGAGGAGTCTAAAAGCAAAACGCAACAAGTGAATTTAAAATGTTTTTGATTACTTTATTCTACAAATGAATATCCCTAGAACTACCATTAGAAATTTTAATTTGTACTAATATATAACAATTTTCGTTTAGATTTTCTTAATTTCCAAAAACTCAATGTCAACTATTGCGTTTTGCTATGAGCCTCTTTATTAACCAGCTTTAGTTATTAATGTAAAATCTAAATTATTTTGTTAACCGACTAGAAAATTTAAAGTGGACGGAAGCTTTTTCCACTGTTCCTGCTTTAATTTTGTTTTAGTATTTTTGAAAAAGTGCAAATATCGACATTGTCTCAATCTCTATGCTGTTAGCTGCTAAAATAATTATTGATCGAAAAACATGTATTGAGCTGCAAAAATGTATTAAAATATAATAGTCATAAAAATTCTTGATTATGTTGTACAATGAAAAGGAAATAAACCTAAAATCTAAGAAAATAAAGGGATTATACAAAAAGATGTAGATTATTATCATTTATTCTGATTTATGGTCCTTCCCGTGATGCCAACGGCGAGTATCGAAGGAAATTTAACGATGAGCTGTACGAGCTATACGCAGATCTGACCATAGTCCAGCGAATTAAAGCCCAAAGACTCCGCTGGCTGGGCCATGTTATGCGAATGGACAAAAAAGCTCCAGCACAGAAGGTTTTCCTATCCTCGCCTGAATTCGGCAGCAGAGGAAGGGGGAGGCCTCGGCGTCAGTTATCGCTAAAAAGGAATGACTGGCGTGCTGGCATTAAAAAAAAAAAATTTTTCTGGCAACCCTAGATGGCGCCCAATTGCATTTTTTTTATACCTTCGACATTTATTGTCGGATTTTAAAGTGTGATACACCAATTTTTTGTCTCTCGGAGTGGGGTTTTCCTAAAAAAAGTTCATTGGGCTCATGCGTTTCGTTGAGCTCTCAGTTTCTACCACCCCAATGTAACTACCTAATGCCAGTTAATTGAAGATGGTAAAAGATTTACGATTTTTAACAGTCTTTAACCAACTGGTGGGTAGGTACCACAACGGAGCGCCTGAGATCACTGAGCTTTTTTTTTAGGAAAAACCCACTCCCCGAGACAAAAAATTGGTGTATCACACTTTAAAATCCGACAATAAATGTCGAAGGTATAAAGAAAAATGCAATAGGGCGACATCTAGGGTTGCCAGAAAAAAAATTTTTTTTTAATGTTTTTCAAAACACTTCATATGAGGGGAGGTACGGCCCACTTTTTTGCCTGTAAGGCGAGACGCTCTAAAGTACACATTAGATGAGCTGTAAAATGGGGTGTAAAAGTAGGTCGCCTCCCAGTTGGTGCACCCTGGGTAACGCTAAATGACCTACATAGCCTACAGCGCTAGTTTCTTGTATTGCCGGTTCTACGAGAACGGTACCAGTACTTGTGCTGTACCCATCGTGCCGAAACGACCCTGGGCGTTTTCTTATATCGACCCGGCCAAGAGCAATACACTCGAGGTGACCCTGTCTGACATTTAGGCAGGGCTACACCTCGCTACAACAACAACAACAACATGAGCTTTTTTTTCTGAAGATTTCCAGATCCTCCCTCCGAGCACAGATTATGAAACTAGGATGATGAAGAAACTGAAAGCGCTACTCCGAAAACCGCGATTTTTTTAAATATTTTATGATGGATTTAGTCCCGTAAACCTAAAAATGTATGGTTTTTCGAGAGCAAAAATAGTTTCATCCACTCTTTTGCAGAATAAACCGCTGAAGCGAATGGTATACCCACATTTTTGGCACGACCTGTAGTGTCACCCTGTGCCTCATGTTTCATTCACATCATTCCACCTGTTCGTTGCTGTAGCCATTGCACATTTGCCATTCGTCATTTTCAATTGAGTTATAAATTTACACCGAAGAGGATAACAGCGCCGATAGACACAAAAAACTAATTTGGAAACAAGCCACGTGTCATATCTAAGCCAGTAAATCTAAAGGTAGAATTGATTCGTTTATTGTAAAGCAAGCATAAATTGCTGTAACTTAATGTTAAATCGCAATTGTTCGCGTAATGTAAAATCGTGAAATTCGTTTAATCGTGTGTGGCCACTCCCGCGTTCCGTGTAAGTAAATATACATATAATAAATTATTTGTACGCGCAACTTAAATCGTGCGCCAAGCTTGAGCTACGCGCAGCACCATCGACAAGACATCAATCCACCAGCCTGGCGAGTCAGCATAGGGGCCAACAACTACATTGGTATCAAAAGGACGACAACCACCAAAATGTAACAAATTTTATATCTGTTGAATACGTCAAATTATTAACTATAAATAAAGCAAACTTATTTAATATTCAGCGTAAAGGTACGTAGTCATTTCATTTAAGCCCATTACATCTTTCCAAATTATTGTTCTCCAAATAACGTGTCATCGGCCGGCTGTAGAGCAGTATCAGTAAGGCTGTAGTTGTTGTAAACAGTTTATTACAGCGAGTAAAGTTAGTGGAACATTGCAAAAGGTTTGCAAGGCAAGACTTCGCGCCATTATTGTCAGTTTTGGCGGTTAACCTAACTTTTGATAAACTAGAAATTTCGATTGCACATATTGCACGTCTGGCTTACGGTCAATGGTGAACACAAGATCACAAAGTAGCCAAATGGAGGTAGATGGGGATAATACTGAGGGCGCGCAAGCCAACCAAGTAGTAGATCTAGTAGCCAGTCTTAACGCACTCACCAACGCAGTGGCGCAATTGAAGGCGGTCACAGAGGAGAGCCAAAGGGACATAGAGCGATTGAGGAATGACATACAGCAATACGAGGTTCAGACACCGGGTCCTGGCACATTAATGCATCAAACGAGTGAAACTGCTTCGACTGACTCAAGAGAGCAGCCTGGTCCTAGTACATTAGTGGCAGCCAGTGAGTCAACTAAGAAGTTATATGACTTACCAACGTTTTCTGGGAACACTGAAGAGTGGCCCCTCTTCCTAGCCAACTTTAAAGATACAACCGAAGCGTTTCACTACACCAACCGCCAAAATTTAATGCGTTTACATAAGTGCCTAGTAGGTAGGGCCAAAGAAGCTGTAGCAGCAATGTCAATATATAGAGTTTCAGTTTGGTCGGCCCGACCTTTTGGTTAGAAATCAA
Source organism: Campiglossa producta (assembly GCA_964058755.1). Classification (NCBI taxonomy): domain Eukaryota; kingdom Metazoa; phylum Arthropoda; class Insecta; order Diptera; family Tephritidae; genus Campiglossa; species Campiglossa producta. Next base: position 42,211,800 of record CAXKVI010000003.1, on the reverse strand, counting down.
CTCAGCAGAATTAAGCAATTCCCGGCCATCAGTGAAAATAGAATTGAACAAATCGTGACGTTCTCGACTAAAACTCGAAACGTCGTTGCCTTTTTGACCTCCGCGAAATGTGAGCACCACTTATGCAATACGACATTGCTGGAGCAGCTCGTCACTAAACTACCACCAAGTAAGCAATATGAGTGGACCAAACACTCAGTCAACATAAAACCGTATGCGACCATTAAAGAATTTTCTCAATGGCTGAGCGACCTTGCCAGGGTAGTATGTCTCATGCCACCGTCAACCGTAGCCATTAGAAACCAGTCATCGGTACAACAACCACAGCAATCTCGTCGCCTTATGGTAGTCGGAAATGGAGCAAAACAAGATTTCACACACAACTGGAAGTGCTATGTGTGCGAAGGGGCACATTCTATTAGTGATTGTGCAACCTTTAATCAAGAACTTGGTGTACGTGACCGTTGGGAGAAAGTGAAAAGTATGCAACTTTGTTTCTCCTGTCTACGCAAGGGACACAGTACGTCGAATTGTAGGTCTAGAAAGTTGTGTGACGTCGATGGGTGTCGCCGATATCATCACCGAAGCCTCCATGAAACCCCAGATTCCAATTCCACGCCGCCTTTACCCATTGATTGTGTAGAATCTCAGCCTCTACTCAACTGCAGAGAAGCCATACCTAGATACCGTCAGTTTTTTAAGTACGTTCCTGTTTCAGTATTTGGGCCAAACGGAAGAGAAGATATATTTGCCATCATAGACGAAGGTTCAGCCATATCTTTATTAGATGAAAATGTAGCTAAGAGGTTAGGTCTAAAAGGGCGTAAGCAGGCATTGACTTTGCAATGGTACGGTCAAAAGTGTTTAACAGAAGAATCATCTAAAGTAATGTAGAGATAAAGGGCAGAGATTCTGCAGCCAGATACAACCTTCGCAATATTTGTACCATTCGGGGCCTTGATTTGCCAGCCCAGTCATTTAATAAATCAGACTATGTACACTTTAAGTTTTTGCCGTTGCAGGATTATAATCACTCAAAGCCATTACTGCTGTTAGGATTAGACCACACTTGGCTCAGTGCACCGATGACGATTGTTCAAGCAGGTAGTGGAAGCCCCGTGTCAATCAACACCAGATTGGGGTGGGTAGCGAATGGGTCATCCAAAACGTCAACTTCAGCAGCAGTGGTTTTGCATATTCGCCCGAAGAGCAGCAATGAGTCGTTGCATGAGCTAGTAGCAGAATACTTTGCCACAGATAATTTTGGGGTCAGCAATGAATCACCGGAACCCTTAGAGTCGGACGAAAATATACAAGCTCGTCAAATGTTGGAAGCCAACACAAACCGTGTCGGTAGACGTTTTGAGAGCGGGTTGTTGTGGAGGATGGTCCCGCCCATGCTTCCAAACAGCTACGAAATGGCGTATAGACGATTACTAGGGATCGAGAAGAGGATGAGTCAAAATCCAGAATTCGCTGTTAAGTATAAAAATGAAATCGCCAAATATATTCAAAGTGGGTATGCTAGAAAGCTTTCCCCAGACGAAGTAGATAAGGAGACTCCGCTTAAATGGTATTTACCACATTTCGCGGTACATAATCCTCACAAGCCCGATAAAATGAGAATTATTTTCGATGCGGCTGCCAAGGGGGGTGAAGTTTCTCTGAATTGCGCACTATTGAAAGGGCCCGAACATGCGAAGCCCCTACTAAATATTCTGTTTAGGTTTCGCGAAGGAGCGGTGGCCGTGGCTGCAGACATTCGCGAAATGTTTTCGCAAGTGCTCATAAAAGAAGAAGATCAACACGACCAAAGGTTTTTATGGCGTGAAGGAGACACCCACCGACCAGTTGAGCACTATATCATGAAATCAATGGTTTTTGGTGCCGTTTGCTCGCCTTGTATAGCAGAGTACATAAAAAATAAGAATGCCGAAGATTTCCGAGCTCAGTATCCCGACGCAGTGGCAGCTATAATCAACAGTCACTATGTTGATGACTTCGTAGCCAGCTTTATGAATGTAAAAGACGCAGAGAGGGTCTGCAGGGAAGTTAAGTTGATTCATGCGGAAGGAGGTTTCCAGTTAAGGTCGTTTGTATCGAACGCTAGAGAAATTGAAGTTGGGTTAAACGACGAACCTGAATCTTATGTCACTATGTATAAGCCTTCAAAGCCCAACTACATCCGAAAAGATTCTTGGAATGTATTGGAATAAAGCGACAGACTCATTCGAATTTCAATTTAAATTTTGCCAAGTACCTAAACTAGTATGGGAAGGAGAACGCATACCGACCAAGCGTGAGCTGCTCAGCATCGTTATGTCAGTTTTTGATCCATTTGGATTTCTCGCCGATTTTCTTCTTTTTGCAAAAATGCTGATTCAGGAGGTATGGAAAAGTCGCATAGATTGGGATACAGCGTTACCAGAGGACCTACACCAAAAATGGTTCGCTTGGTGTTCAGAGTTTCAGGACATTGCTGAGGTAAAAATAAAACGTTGGTATTCGCCGCACTTACAATCACCAGTTTCGATCCAGCTGCATGTGGTTGTTGACGCTAGCCAAGTCGCCGCAGCGGCATATTTTCGCATTAGCAGCTCAGAAAATAATGACGTAGCCTTTGTAGCTGGCCAAACTCGTATGTCTAGGTCACAGCATTCCTCTTGATGCAACCACATTTTGGTCAGATTCCCAGACTCTGTTGCAGTGGGTAAACTCAAAGGAAAGAAAATTTAAACCATATGTTGGGCATCGAATCACAGAAATATTAGCGTCGTCAACTCCTGCACAATGGCGTTGGATACCTACCGAGGCAAATACCACAGACATCGCTACACGTCCTCAATGGCCGCCAAAACTAAGGAAAGATGGCCCATGGCTTCGAGGTCCTGAATTTTTGCGAAACCCACCCGAATACTGGCCAAGCAAATTGAACATTGCCGCATCAGATTGTCTGGAGGAAGAGGTACAAACTCGCCGTGCCATATTGAGGTGACAAATATATTAGACTTTAATCTTTTTTCATGTTTTTTTAAGTTAAAACGAGTGATAGCCTGGGTCCTACGTGCCGCCGACATGTTTCTGAGCTGTTAGCGCGCGAGTAATACTACCGCGCACCTTAGTACAACATTAACATCATCCGAGCTCAACAAAGCAGAAAAGTTTATCATCAGCAAAGCGCAGCATGACGCATTTAGCAAAGAGTTTGAAGCGTTAAAGAAATCCCAGCAGATCCACAGACAAAGCAGCATTCACGGCTTGTTGCCATATGTGGATGACGAGGGCATCATGAGAATTCGCGGGCGCATAGATAGCGCGACCTGCTTACCGGAAGAGACCAGAAGACCCATATTGATGCCGCAGCAACATATCGTATCCCAGTTAATCATGCGTCTATATCACGAGAAGTTTCACCACCAAAACTCTGCGGTTATATTAAGCGAAGTTCGTCAAAAGTACTGGTTCCCACAAGAAATTGCTCAAAACGGTCCAAGGCAACTGCATTCGTTGCCGCGTTGATAACGCCAAACCAGTGCCACCAATGATGGGCCAGCTGCCTGAGGATCGAGTTACTGCGTACGTTAGACCTTTCACGTATAGTGGTGTAGATCTGTTTGGACCGTTCACCAATGCCATAGGCCGCCGTAGAGAAAAGAGATGGGGAGTTATTTTTACTTGCCTTACGACTAGAGCGGCTCATTTGGAGCTCGCACATGACCTCTCGACTGATGCATTTCTGTTGTGTCTACGTAACTTTGTTAACCGCCGTGGGACCCCAGTGCGACTACGAAGCGACAACGGCACAAATTTTATAGGCGCACAGAAGGAACTCAAAGAGTCAGAACAGATTTTGGATTTCGAGCGCCTTGCAAACGACGCCGCCAACCGAAATATCGAATCGAAATTCAATTGCCCGGTCAACCCAAGTTCCAGATAATTAAAAGGCTCCTGTCCAAGATTCTACGCGAGGAGGATCCCAGGGAGGAAACCCTACGCAGCGTACTAATAGAGATCGAGAAAATTTTAAATTAGAGACCGCTCACTGAAGTCCAATTGGATGCAGAGGATCAGGACCCGATAACGCCTAATCATTTCTTGGTGGGATGCGCCAACTTGACACAAACACCTCAGCCGGCCGACACAAATACTTGCCTCAGAAAGCAGTGGCGCATAGCACAAAATCTCAAAGATCGGTTCTGGAAGCAATGGGTACGCCATTACTTGCCGCAACTACTGGTGCGCCAAAAGTGGCACGATGAAGTCAGGCCTCTACAGGTTAATGATTTGGTTCTTATTTGTGACGCTTCCTCGGCGCGTAACCATTGGCAGAAAGGGCGAGTCATTAAAGTTTTTCCAAGCAAAGACGGGCAGACAAGATTTGCTGACGTAAAGACAGTAGGAGGAGTACTGCGTCGACCGGCCACTAAGCTAGCAGTCCTCCGTTTAGATGGTGAATCCCTAGATGATTCACGGCGGGGTGGGGTGTAGTGTCACCCAGTGCCTCATGTTTCATTCGCATCATTCCACCTGTTCGTTGCTGTAGCCATTGCACATTTGCCATTCGCCATTTTCAATTGAGTTATAAATTTACACCGAAGAGGATAACAGCGCCGATAGACACAAACAACTAATTTGGAAACAAGCCACGTGTCATATCTAAGCCAGTAAATCTAAAGGTAGATTTGATTCGTGTTAAATGTTAAATCGCAATTGTTCGCGTAATGTAAAATCGTGAAATTCGTTTAATCGTGTGTGGCCACTCCCGCGTTCCGTGTAAGTAAATATACATATAATAAATTATTTGTACGCGCAACTTAAATCGTGCGCCAAGCTTGAGCTACGCGCAGCACCATCGACAAGACATCAATCCACCAGCCTGGCGAGTCAGCATAGGGGCCAACAACTACATTGGTATCAAAAGGACGACAACCACCAAATTGTAACAAATTTTATATCTGTCGAATACGTCAAATTATTAACTATAAATAAAGCAAACTTATTTAATATTCAGCATAAAGGTACGTAGTCATTTCATTTAAGCCCATTACACGACCTATGAGAAAGTTACAAATGTCACATAAAGTGACAACTTCAGTTTTTTTTTTCAAATTTTTCAGATTTATCCCTTAGGATTTTTCCGAAATCGGTAATTTTATTATATTTAAAATAGGAGGAGAAATGGGCAGTTAAGTTGAGCTTTCAAAAACGTATTTTGTTGAAAATGCAACAACAGTTAAAGAAGTTACTTAAGTTTAAAAAGATATCAGAATCTGTTTTTAATTTTTGCACTGTAATGATTTTAACTTCGAAATCAGAGTACAATACTTTTGGCTTTACTTCATGGGTCGGCAGATTTGTAAATGCAGGTGTATAAGTGAGAACGCTTATACACGCGCTGTGATCGTCCGAACTATATTTTTAACATTCGCTGACCAAACAAGCGACACCCCCACACGATGTGGTTTCGCCCCTTGCCCAGCGACGACTAAATCATTTGGTAAACAAAGAGCACAACGTGTCTGTGTGATAAATCCAACTTGTTTGACTGATCTTAAGATCTATGGGGAGCCGATGCTTGCTTTACTTTATGAACAGAGGGATTCGCTAAGTATTGCAAACGGTGCACGGATTGCATGGATTGTAAAGTCGCAACAACAAAATACACGTAAAAAATTATATCCTATCCGTACAATTTATACAATGCTCAAACCTATGTATATTTTAATAAAAGAATTGTAGGCGCCCGCCGTGCTGTAGCGGTTAAGTGTTCGGCCTTCTACACCAAGTCGTGGCGGTTCGATGCCCGGCAAAAGTAACATAAAAAATTATTTAGAAAAAGAATTTTTCTAAACGGGGTCGCCCCTCGGCAGTAGTTTGGCAAACTCTCCGGGTGTATTTCTGCCATGCGAAGCTTCTCAGCAAAAAATTCATTTGCTTTGCAAGTGCCGTTCGGAGTTGGCAAAAAACTGTAGGTCCCGCCAACTTGTAGGAAAACTCAAAAGCAACACACCACAAGTTGGAAAGAGAAGCTCGGCTAAAAAAATCTCATTAGAGGTTATGATAACCTGTTGGTATATCGCCGCTATTAGTTTTTTTTAATTGTAGGAAATAAAAAGCAGCCCTGTATTTCTCTCAATCCTCTCAGTTCACAAAAAGTAAAAGTAACTAACAGACCCGGCAGACGTTGTCCTGCCAAAATTAGTCTACCTGCATTCTTATCCCCACATCCCTTTCCCTATCCCTCTCCCTATCCCTATCACTATCCCTATCCCTATCCCTATCCCTATCCCTATCCCTATCCCTATCCCTATCCCTATCCCTATCCCTATCCCTATCCCTATCCCTATCCCTATCCCTATCCCTATCCCTATCCCTATCCCTATCCCTATCCCTATCCCTATCCCTATCCCTATCCCTATCCCTATCCCTATCCCTATCCCTATCCCTATCCCTATCCCTATCCCTATCCCTATCCCTATCCCTATCCCTATCCCTATCCCTATCCCTATCCCTATCCCTATCCCTATCCCTATCCCTATCCCTATCCCTATCCCTCCTATCCCTATCCCTATCCCTATCCCTATCCCTAGCCCTATCCTTATCCCTATCCCTATCCCTATCCCTATCCCTATCCCTATCCCTATCCCTATCCCTATCCCTATCCCTATCCCTATCCCTATCCCTATCCCTATCCCTATCCCTATCCCTATCCCTATCCCTATCCCTATCCCTATCCCTATCCCTATCCCTATCCCTATCCCTATCCCTATCCCTATCCCTATCCCTATCCCTATCCCTATCCCTAGCCCTATCCCTATCCCTATCCCTATCCCTATCCCTATCCCTATCCCTATCTCTATCCCTATCCTTATCCCTATCCCTAGTTCAAGCACTCGTCAAAACCTTTCATTTGACATCCATATTGTGGGAAACCAGTCTAGGGCCACACCTAGTCCATATTTTGGGCAATACTTCGAAAACGGGGTCTCATATGGGACTAATAATTCCACCATGTTAAAGCACTCGTCAACACCTTTCATTTGACACACATATTGTAAGAAACCCGTCTAGGGGCACACCCGGTCCTTATTTTGGGCAATTCTTCGAAAACGGGGTCTCATATGGGACTAATAACTACACCATGTTAAAGCAGTCGTCAACACCTTTCATTTGACACCCATATTGTGGAAAACCCGTCTAGGGCCACATCTGCTCCATATTTTGGGCAATTCTTCGAAAACGGGTCTCATATGGGACTAATAACTACACCATGTTAAAGCACTCGTCCACACCTTTCATTTGACACCCATATTGTAGGAAACCCGTCTAGGGCCACACCCGGTCCATATTTTTGGGAATACCTCGAAAACGGGGTCTTATATGGGACTAATAACTACACCATGTTAAAGCACTCGCCAACACCTTTCATTTGATACCCATATTGTATGAACACGTTATAAGGTTACCCTGGTCCACATTTTTCGGGATATCTCCAAAACCTTCCCGGATTTTTATACTTTTTTTGGCCATATACCATGTCGGGCTCAATCAAAAACTATGTGCAAAATTTCGTTTAATTCGGTCCAGCCGTTCTTGAGTTATTGCGTCAGCAAGGAAATTAGGCTCCATTTTATAAGCTTTTATTTAGTTTCACCTGCAAGCTAAATTTGATACACTTCCCGGTGTCCGATTGATCTGAAATTCTGCACCCATGTATAACCCCGATGACAATGCAATATTATAAAAAAAAATTTCGATAGGTGGCGCGTGGGTCGTTATATTTTCAAAATTCGCATTTATGGTCCGATTTAGCTGAAATTCGTAACATGCAGTACTACCATGAAAAGAAATATTTTTGTAAAAAAAATTCCGCTAGGTGGGGCTGAGATAGCGGTAATAAAAACTCAAAATCGTAATTATGGACCGATTTGGCTGGTATTTTACGTGTGTGTTACTTAATTAATTTCTAAATGTTAAAAAAAAAATTGGACCCACTAGGTGGCGCGTGAGTCGCTTTATTTGAGAATTACGAAGGTCTGTTTTCAGCATTGTGTATCAATAACAAGTGTGAACTCTTCTTTTGACAACACACATTAAAATGTCGGTTTGTTTACATCCTGCACATATTAAAATGTCGCCAGCACCGAATAACAGAAAAGCAATGGCGTTGTTTAACATCCTGCACACATCAACATGGCGGTCTCCTATCTTTTACCCACTTTGAAATTTTCACGCCTATGCCTATGATATCACACTTGTTATTAACCACAATCTCAAACAGGTGTTAAACTCATTTTGGAATTTTGACGTCTATGCAGAAGAGTTTACACTTTGTATTGATACACAATGGTTTTCAGTGTCGATTAATTCGTTTTTCAACGAACTTCCCGTTGAGGTAGGATCTTGAAATTTTCATCATCGTTTAGTTTTCTGCCTCCACGCAAAATAACAAAAAAATAATTCCGATAGGTGGCGCACGAGTAGAGATATTCGAAAGTTTTCATTCCAGGAAATTTTGCTTTTGATATTGTACTAACTTGCAGTTAAGATGGGATTTTGCAAATTTTCATCATCGTTTAGGCTTCGCTAACAGTAAATAAAAAAATTAGCTTAATTTCAAAAATTCCATTTATCGTTTAGTTTAGTCTTTATTCCAATATCCCAAAGAGATTCTATGGTTTCTGTTGCTGCTAGCAGCCGATTGATGTCGCTGCGACATTATTGCCTCTTTGCCGCACGGCTTTATAGCGGCGTCACAATCAATGTTTGCCGCAGCATTATGTATTGACAGATGAGTTGAACGTGTGTATTTAGGTAGAGAACGACACATTGCGCATCACGAGCGACATCTGACATGCAAAAGTTGCCAACTTAGCCGCGTGACAACCAAGTTTCGCATGTACATGAATTTAACGCAAACTTATGCGTCACAGCAACAGCGGCACAATCAACTATATGAGAGCCAAGTGTAAAATGCTTCTTCTTATGCTTTTCATGCATACTGTGGCGAGTGTTCTCAAGAATCGCTCATCTCCCAATTCTAGCGTATATCCATCACTAACGTCACTACCACAACTACAGCTGTTTAGATACATGACGTGAGAGCGAGAGAGGGAGAGGCAGCTCGCGTGTTTGCGAATGTGGCACAAAGAGGAGATGACGATAGATAAACGCTTCGAGAACACTGTTGCACGAATAAACCAGAAATGTGTAGACATTTCTAGGTTGTGAAGCTGCTGTTTGCTAGGGTATATAAACCGCGCAAAGACAACGCACCTCAATCAGTTTATTTTGAAGTGTTGTACAGTGAAGTACTGAACAGTGAATTAACCCGCGATATTGTACTACGGTTTTTAGTACTGAATAAAGCGTACTACTTATTAAGCAGAATCGGAGTGTTTTATTTAACGTACAGTGATCGAACTCAGGGAAAATAATCAAGGAATCGTCGAATTCGTCACAATACAAAGTTGAAAGTTGGCAAGTTTTGCATGTCAGATGTCGCTCGTGATGCGCGATGTGTCGTTCTCTACCTATATACCCACGTTCAACTCATCTGTCAATACATAATGCTGCGGCAAACATTGGGCACGTTTCGAAGCGCAACTGTTTCGATAAGTAATCAGTGATTACTTTGGAAACGCACAGTTGAGTAGTTCTGATCCATCAAACAGTTTGAATTTTACGTCAAAATCCTAATCATAAATTTCGCTACCTTCACTCAACGTATTTATCGATTGTTTGACAGTTCGATAGCTAGGTTATGTAAATAAAATCTTCGGCGCCTTTTTTGCAAATTTCCATTTATTTATTATTAATGAATAAAAACAGTGATGGAGACACTTCACACGCTTTCACAAAATTATTGTTTATTTTTTTGTTGATGCTATCTGACATTTGACTCAACGTATGCGCAACGTATCGTTTCGAAAGCACAATTTCGATCACCAAACCGATTACTAATCAACCGATCCAACAGTTTACAACTATTGTACATTCGAAACGCGCCCATTGATTGTGACGCCGCTATAAAGCCGTGCGGCAAAGAGGCAATAATGTCGCAGCGACATCAATCGGTAGCAACAGAAACCATAGAATCTTTTACAATAAAGCCGCGTGGTTAATAAAGTTACTTTTGGGATATTGGAATAAAGACTAACCTAAACAATAAATGGGATTTTTGAAATTAAGCTAATTTTTTATAGGTATATTTCTTGTTGATAAACCGAACTAAAAAGTAAAAAATAAAATTAAAGAAAAAAAACTTTTTTAAAAGTAAGCTTTTATTATTGGTTTATAAAATTAACTAAAAAGTAAAAAATAAATTGACTGTAAAGGAATATAACACTTTATAAGTTCATTGTAACCTTTAAAGAAAATTTGGCTTCTTCGTCTGCCACAAAATAATTCCTTATTGTACATAATTATATATTTCTAACATTAAAACTTTACACCTAAATTATTAAATCTTCCAGTATATATCACATTCCTAATTTTATGAATAATAAAAGCGTGTTAAATTTCGATAGCAAGAAAAGAAGGTCCTGAATGTTCTTAATTATACTTCTATTTACAATTTGACAGTTAAATCTTCTGTTACATTTAAGCTTGCTACGATTATACAATGGGGCGCTCGCGTAGTATTGTAAATTTTGACATAGGACTTTTACAATATATGCAATCTGTGCACCTTGCAAGACTTAGCGAATCCCCCTAATAATGTAAGCTAAACATGTGTCACGCAAAAATTAAAAATATCGCCAGAGCCGTTTTTTGAGAAACCCGCATAACCGCGTTTTTTGGCAGTGCTTCGGAAAACTTAATTTCTGGTCACATATTGAAAAAGCTATATATTCTGAAAGAGGCTAAAATCTTAGTGCTATACTATATCGTAGTTAAATATTACAGGCATTGATATTAATGGAGGTATGACATGACCTAGAAGGTTCCACTGCTCATACCAAATCGCTACCACGACAGTCGGGAGTACCGTAGCGTACCGGGTTCATATCCAGCCAGGACTGTCAATTTCGACAACACTTCCCGAAAAACCTTCGGGTTAGGGGCTTACAATATGCTCGAGGTAGGCAAGTCATTCGTAAGAGGCGACTAATACCGGAGCGTGCCGGGTCTATATCCGGCATAGAACTGTCGATTTCGACATCACTCCCCAAAAACTTCGGGGAGTATTTTCGTCGTTAACAACAACATACATTTACAAAATCCGTATTCATGCTGAGATTCTGTTAATTTTTGGCACGCATGTTCAATTTCTAAACTCTGTTGCAAAAAATTAGCCCGCGAGGTGTCGCTGAGGTCAATATATACAAAAAATAGTCTACTAGTCATTTCATAAACAAGTGCGCCATAAATTTATTTTTATAAAGAAGCGAACACAATGGCGCATAATCATAGTCCTGAGTTAGTGTGCACTTTAGTAAGAGTAATACTAAAAAATTGAAGTGCACTTCTTTTTTAAGTATATCATAGTCAGTTTAGGGCCATGATCTACCAAGTAGCAATGGTAACGCAGTTCTATATAAAAAATGGTAATGCAGTGCGCCACAGTAACCTAAAGCTAGATCATGCACAAGGCCCTTCGTGGCTAGACTTAGTGAAATAAAATAAAATGGAAAATTGATAAAATTAAAAAAAAAGTAAAATCAGAAATAGAAGTGATTGAAAGTAAAAAAGTAAAATTTGTTGGAAATGAAAGGAAAGGGAATAATATAAAATAAATAAAAATGAAACAAAATGAAATAAATAAAATATTAAATTAAGAAAATAATAGGAAAGGAAAGGAATAGATAAAAGGAAAATTAAGGTAAGTTAAGGTAAGGAACGGAAAATATGACAGAAAAATCAAAGGGAAAGGAAAGGAATGGAAAAGAAAAAAGGAAGGGAAGAAAGGAAATGTAATGTACGTAAAGCAGTGGAAAAGAAAAGCAAAAGGAGAAAGACAAAGAAAGGAAAGAAGAAAAAAAGAAGGGAATGAAAAGGTAGCGAGGAAGAAGGTATGGAAAATAAATGAAAATAAAAAGAAAGAAAAATAAAGGAAAGAAAGGTAATGAAAAGCTAAAAAAATAAGTTAAGGAAATGAATGAAAGAAAAGCAAAGGAGTTGGGGAAAGGAACAAAAGAAAATAAGGAAACGGTAGGAAAGGAAAGGTAAGGAAACGAAATGACAGAAAGGGAAATTTAAGAAAAAAAGTGAAAGAAAATAAAGGTAAGAAAAAAATAAAAGAAAAGAAATGAAAAAAAAAAAAAAAAAATGAAAGAAAACTAAAGCAACGGAAACGAAAGAAAAGGAGAGAAAAAGAAAATAAAAGGAAAAAAGGAATGTAATGGAAATGGAAAGAAGGATCAGGTAAGAATATAAAAGAAACGAAAATAAAGAAAAAGAACAGAGAAGAACAAAAAAGAAAGAAAGAAAAAGGGATATAAAATGAAATGAAAGAAGAGAAAAGGAAAGAAAAGGAAAAGAAAGAAGAAGATAAGGAAAGGAAATAAAAGGGAAGAGAAGGAAAGAAAAGCAAAGAGAATAAATTGAGATGAAAGGAGAGGAAAGGAAAGGAAATAAAAGCAAATTAAGCTAAGGAAAGGAAAGGAAAGAAATACGTATGAAGACGACCTAAGAAGAATAAATAATTATCAACACTGAAACTATATTACTGAATGATGTAAAGAGGGAGGAAAAGGCAAAATGAATAGGAATGTATAGAAACCAAAAATATACAAAATATGGAAAAGAAAGGCAAATTTAAGAAACAGCAAAAAGGTAGGAAAATAAAATAAACTGGGCGAACTTTAGTTTTAATAAAAATTTAAAATATTTAGCCTTATTAATTTATCATTTACTCAAAACTGAGGAAAAAAATACTGGCTCTATTAAAAAAAGCGCCGCAGGCGAAAATTTGGAATTAAAAATCGCGCGATTTTGAATTCTAAATTTTCATTTTTTATTTTAATAAAAATTTAAAATATTTAGCCTTATTAATCTAACTTTACTTAAAACCGAGTTAAAAATACTGGGTCTATTACAAAAAAGCGCCGCAGGAGAAAATTTTCATTTTTTATAATAAAGGAATGCAAAGATTTAATAATTTTTATTATTTTATTATTCGAGAACTTCAAATTTCCGCACGGCATGATCTCCTTTTGTCAACACGGGCGTTATTTCTTTTTCAAATAACGCCCGCTACAAAAGGAAATAGCGCCCGCTTGCTTTATTTCCTTTTTAAAATGGAAATTACGCCCGCGGGCGTTATTTCTTTTTCAAAAGGAAATAACGCCCGTTATCAAAAAGAAATAGCGCCCGCGGGCACTGTTTCCTTTTGAAAAGGGCGTTATTTCACTGCCCCGGCATCTGTGGCTCTTGTTTGAGCCAAATAGGACTGTTAGGAGTTGATGTTTATGATGAATAAGCGCATTCTACATGAGCAAAAAAATATTTGGCAGAGTCGTTTTTTCTATTTGTTTGTAGCAGTTGTTGATATTTTTAAAAAATTGGCACAGTATGAAAAATAAAAGTATTTTTTTAAGTAAGATTATTATTTACTATTTATACCAAATTTTACCAAAATCTAAAGAACAAAACTCTATATATGATAGATTTTTTCAACCTCAGTATATTTAGCCGCGGCTTTAGCGACAGCTATTCGCCGCTCTAACTTTAGCAATGGCTCTAACTGAAAAAGTCGACTTTAACTCGACTATGAATAAGATGAAGTATACTTTTCTTTAAAGTATGCTCTAATTTTATTTAACGCATAATTTAAGTTGACTATGATTATGCCCCAATACCTCTCAACTTTCTAATATCAAATTAAAAATGCAATATTTGTGTGTTTTCCATTTTTTATTGTATAATTTTTTTACCTGTGATTTTTGTTTGTTTTATCGATTTGCGATCAATCTATTTTCTTTAATGATTTAACCAAGAAGATTGGTTATGTTAAATAGTTTACACATTAAAATAAAATAAAGAAATTGTCCTATGTAGTATAGTTTAATTTAAAACTAATAAGTGTAACTTTGCTCTTAAAGAAATGATGAGACTTTTTAATGCCTTTTGCGACATTGCTACCATTTGTTTATGACAGTCACACCCACAAGATGCATGGTCATCAAAAACGCAATTGTTGTTTCCATGTTCGAGGATGTTACTTTTGTTAGACTTATTCGGCTCTTTACTGAGCTGCATATAGCTCGTAATACTCGTATAACATTAGGGTGGTATATTTTATGATAGCTTCGTTTCTTCTTGCTGTTGTAACAATTGATATTTATTGTGGTTTAAAGATTTACTTGGTGGCTGATTTAAGGTAAGCAATGAGATCAGCGCGCTCTTGGGGCTTTTTCAGACCGGCGAAGATCATCTTTGTGCCTGGGATGTACTTTTTGGGATTTTCCAGATATTCGAAGAGCGTATCCTCCTGCCAAGTAATACCTTTCGCTTTGTTGGCATCTGTGTAGGAGAAACCAGGAGCTTGGCCAGTTTTACGACCAATCAGACCGTGCAAATTAGGACCGACCTTGTGCTTGCCTCCAGCTTCAACGGTGTGACATTGAGCACAACGTTGGACGAAGAGTTTCTTGCCCTTTTCTACATCACCAGCTGGTACACCCATGTTTGCAGTTTTTTATATGGTAATAGGCACTCACTCTGGAAGAAATAGAAAAAAAGTTAAATAAAGATTATTCAGAAATCAATTCAGAGTACCTAAACTAAAATACTGATCCAAAATTATTGATGTTGATATTAAAAGACGCGTCCTGACTCCAGTATCGATAATCCGGAGGCGGAAATTAAAAGTACTATATCTGTGAAAAATTATTGGCAAAAAACAGAAAATTACCAAAATTACCCTGTTGTTGTTGTTGTTGTAACGAGGTGTAGTCCTGCCCAATGCGTATTTTTCCTTAACCTAATTGTCATCAATATCTTCTCACGGGAGTCCAAGGAAACTAGCAGTTTCAATAGGGTTGGACCAAAGAGAGATGGGTGTTAGAAGAGTGGGCTCAAATGAGCAAGAAAATAAGTGATTGGTATTGTGGGGGGACGAGCCGCATGCCGGACATACATTCGGCACATCAGGGTTCAGTCTAGATATGTAGGAGCTTAACCTACTACAATATCCAGAGCGTAATTGAGCCAGAGTGACCCTTGTCTCTCGAGGAAGATGACGCTCCTCTTCAGAAATGCCAGGTGTTGCGGCATGTAAGACATTGTTTAGCGGACAGAGCGCAGAGTAATGGCCAACAGACGTTGTATGGATATGCCCCAAAGCCTGTTTGTGCACCTGTAGATCAAACGGCGTGGTTATATAGTGACGGATCTCATCAAAATGTTTACGTAGATGCGACCTTATGGTCCTAGGAGGCGGAATGAGTTCAAGCAGTTGTCTACCGGGATGCTGTGGTTTACAGCAATTCAGTAGGTACTGCTTGTTTAGCATTTCATTATGCTCCCTAACTGGAAGCATTTCCACCTCATTATGTATATGAGATATAGGTGACATAAGGACGCACCCCGTAGCGGTTCTGAGCGCGGTGTTTTGACAGGCCTGTAGCTGATTCCAGTGAACGTCTGCAAGCCCCGGCGACCATATCGGCGACGCATAGTTCAGGATCGGCCGACCAATTGCCTTGTACGTTACCAACAACGTTTCTTTGTCTTTACCCCAAGTACTGCCGGCTAGTGACTTGAGGATTTTGTTGCGGCTCTGTAATTTTGAGACAAAATTACCCTAGTGAAGGGTGGATACCTTGCCGCGGTACGATGTCTTAAGTCGATAGCCACAGGGCTACGCTGCCCTTGTGATCATAGCTCCGTACGGCACTTCATCACGAGAGCAGCCTAGCCTCTCTGGCGCGACGACAAAGATCTTCCCCCTCCCAATCCAGGGTGTTATGCGAAACCGTGCCCATTGGACGTTTGCAGCCGGGAGGCAAATCGTGGCTGTATTTGAACGGAGCCTCTCTGATACCGGGTCGCCTCAGAGGGTAAGCATGGCCTTACCGCGGTACGGGGCTCTGCCGCGGCGGACGACACATTTTCCCCTATACTTCCCTTGACCCTAAGCTGGCCTTGTCCGACGATGGGTCGTACGAACAAGATGAACTCAAATAACCCAAATAAAAACGAAAAACATAAAAAACAAACAACGACAAAACTTACTCCTCAGCAAAGGAGAGCTATGGAGGAGCAGGCGAGAAAGCAACAACAACGCCGGAGGACAACCTCCGTTCCACAATCAAGGGGGGGAGCGACAGCGATGGCAACTACGACAACAACGAGTCGGTCAACCAACCCTCTATCGAGTAAGATTGACTTGATGGGAGCTAGCACCAGTGCGGTTGCCAACGCAGCTAAGCGGACAACGGCGGATGCTAAACTCCCATGATATGAAAACCAGTATCTTTACGTCTGTGGCAGCGGTCTCACGACCTGGCCTCGGAGTTTCGAAGGAGAAGGAAGCTGCAACTGAGATGTCGGCAAGGAGAGCGACCGCGATGGCAACTACGGGTCCGCACTCCCGGGAGACATCTCCCCGCCGCTTCACATACCACGAGAAAAAATTGGCTGCAAAGATCCTGAAGAGGTATGAAGGGGTACCGCAGGAATCGCTGTCGCCGAATTCCAGTAAATCGGTAGAGCTAGCGAAAGCTGTGATACCGGATTTCCAAAATTCTTACATGCCAAAGAGGTTAAAAGTTAACCCTTTCAAGCGCCAGAGATCGGACCTGGAGTTAATTCCCCCTCCCAAGCGGCATCAGAATACCCCTGGAGCGGGCAAACTAAGCTTTGCTGAGGTAACCAAGGACAGGAACCTTATAGGCGTCCTTGACCGAGGCAATGACCGTCTGGCTATCCCCAAGGACCGGTGGCGTTACGTGCGAAATGAACTCGGCATCATTCTTCTCAACGTTGCTCCGGAGTTTCCGGGTAGTTCGGCGCGAGTAACGGATGCGGGTTGGCACCAGGGTCAGATTAAATTACTCGCATGCGAGGATGCAAAAACCGTAGCACTGTACAAGGCAGCAGCTGCTAAACTGGGTGAAGTCTACAAGAGCGCAAAGATAGAGGTCGTCGACTGGAAGGACATTCCAGCTCGTCCAAGGGCAAGGGCATGGATTCCGGCCATCCCTGACGAACCCGAGAGAATTCTCGGGATGCTACGGCTAATGAATCCGTCCCTCCCAACGCATGACTGGAGTGTCAATCTGGTCGGGGATGCGGTAGGGCCCGACAGACAGGTGGTGTTCACCATGAATAAAGAGTCAATCGAGCCCCTCAAAAGGTGCAATGGCCTAGTACACTACAGCGTAGGCCAGATCGTTATCCACGTATATCGTGGTGATGCTCAGCGCGCTGCCTTCTCGGCTGCTCCGAGGGAACCGCAAAACGAATTACCAGAAGAGGAAGCGGAGGATTCCGATGCGGAAAGCATGTTATCCGCCACTCCCTTGGCGATAGTGCTGTGAACAACTCGGAGATGGAGGACAGCCTACAGGACGAGGAATTCCTCGACGTCACGGTGGTAGCAACCAACGCTGAGCGATTAACATCTAACGCTACAGCCAGCAGGACTCCTGCAACGCCATATCGGGCAGTTAATCGGAACAACTCTTCGTTGATAGGCAACCTCCGGGATGGGGCTAACCTCGACGATATGGGGACGGCAGGGAAGTCTGTGCGCTCTCATGTTGGTGGTGCTTCAGATTAATCTACACAAATCTAAAGTGGCTTCGGCTGCTTTAAGTAGTCGTCTTTCTAAAGGCGACGTGGATGTGGTCCTCATCCAAGAACCCTGGGTCAATAGCTCGAGAATCTGCGGATTGGGGACTAAGGGCTTCAAGCCCATTCGAGCCAGCGAGGAGAGCAAAGTCAGAACGTGTATTTTGGTCAAGTCTGAGTTGAACTCCTTTCTCCTACCTAACTACACCAATGGTGATATTACCGCTATCAGTCTAACGGTCGACAGCACCCGACTGACGGTGGCGTCGGTCTATATGCCCTACGACGCCGAAGAACCCCCACCACAAACGGAGGTGAAAGACCTGGTGTCAAATTTCTGCAAGGGTAATCTTATTATTGGAGCGGACGCTAATGCTCACCATGTCCAATGGGGGAGCTCCGACATCAATGCCAGGGGCGAGTCTCTGTTTGATTACCTCTTAACAACTAACCTGGTAATTTGCAACGTGGGTAATGAGCCTACTTTTATCACTAAGACCCGCAGGGAGGTCATAGACCTCACTATCTGTAGTGAAGGCGCTTATGAGTGGGTCAGAAAATGGCGGGTTCTGGAAGAACATTCATTCTCCGACCACCGTTACATAGAAATGGTTCTAGACTTTATTGTAGAACAACCAATCATGAAGCGCAACCCACGTAACACTAATTGGCAGTTACACAATGAAATATTAGACAGAGACCTGCCATTACTGCCCTCACAAGCCCCCTCATCAGTAGAGGAGCTGGAGGATCTTGTTACTACACTAACATCGGCGCTCTCAAATGCTCTAGGACAGGCTTGTCCAGTGCCAAAACCACGCGGTAAACACAGGCCACATTGGTGGTCCTACGATTTGGACTCGCTCCGCAAATCATGCCGGAAGCAATTTAACAAGGGCAAGAGCCTCGGCTCTGAGCCTCATTGGCACGAATATAAAGCTAAATTAAGGGCCTACAAAAAAGCTCTGAGACAGGCGAAGAGAACCTCGTGGAGAAATTTCTGCACTGGCGTCGAAAAGGTCGACGACACAGCGAGACTTAGACGAGTCCTCTCGAAAAGTCAAACAGCCATCAGCTATTTGCGAAAACCTGACGGATCCTGGACCAGCGCTGAAGAGGAAACCCTTGAGCTGCTCTTGAATACACATTTTCCGGGGAATCTGCATGACGCACCACTAGCACCTGCAACAAACCTGGCAGTAAATATACCCATGACTGAGAAAAGGGTATATATATATATATTGATATATATTAAAAGGGTAAGGTGGGCAGTTAAGAGCTTTGAACCGTATAAGGCTGCCGGGCCGGACGGGATTATCCCCGCGCAACTTATAAACACGTTGGAGACATCAGCTAAATGGCTGGTATTTCTCTTCACAGCCTGCCTGGCTCTCAACCACATTCCGGGCTCCTGGAGAAGCGCCACGGTAGTGTTTATCCCTAAGGTTGGGAAGGCATCCCACTACGAGCCAAAAGATTACAGACCGATCAGTCTCTCGTCCTTTGTACTCAAAACCTTTGAGAGGATACTAAGCGACTACCTCTCAACGACTATTGATAGCAACCTTATCTCAAGCTATCAGCATGCATACACCAAGAGTAAATCAACAGAAACTGCTCTGCACAGCCTAGTATCTGTCATTGAGAAATCGCTGTGTGAAAAGGACTACTGTCTCGTGGCCTTCTTAGACATTGAGGGGGCTTTCAACAATATAAGCCCGGAGGCGATCCACTCCGCGCTAACTAATCTGACCAACTTCTAAGAGGAAGGGAAATAGCTTCTCACTTGGTACGGTTGATTTATCACGCTATGTCACAAGGGGAACCCCCAGGGTGGTGTTCTTTCCCCGCTTTTATGGAACCTCACAGTCAACTCGTTGCTACGTGACACAAGCTGGGGGGGCGGGAAGATAGTGGCATACGCAGACGATTTAGCTATTGCATTCAGAGGCAAGTTCCCACAAACCCTGTGTGACCAGATGCAAGTAGCACTGCGAGAAGTTTCCACGTGGTCCTCTCGCTGCGGACTTAGTATCAACCCGGGGAAAGTGGAACTTGTCCTCTTCACCAACCGGTACAAAATACCGCCACTAAGCCTACCAGAACTAGATGGCACGCGCCTGGGCTTGTCGGATAAGGCCAAGTTTCTAGGCATAGTTCTGGACAGGAAATTGAATTGGAAGGAGAATGTTCTTCAGCGCCAGAAGAAAGCTTGCATCGCTCTTTACACATGCAAAAGAGCCATTGGCAAAAAATGCTGTATGGAGTCGTCGTATGGTGGCCGGCGCGGAGCAAGGCAACATACCTGAATCTGTTGCGGAAAGTCCATAGATCCAATATGATCTGTATAAGCGTTGCGCTAAGGACAACGCCCAACGAAGCCCTGCAGGTCATTCTGGGCATTTTGCCACTTGATCTGGAAGGGTTTCGGTCAGCGGCGGCATCAGCTCTGCGCCTAAGAGAAACCTCCAGTTGGGGTGCGGGTACTATTGGACACTCCAGTATTCTGGAATCTTACAGCTTTCTCCCTCTAAGCACAGATCGTTGTGCGACCACTACAGTCGGGGATAGCTGTTTCAAAATAAACATTCCCAGCAGAGAAGACTGGGAGAGGACGGATTGGTGTCCCGAAACAAATAGTGGCACTTCCATATACACCGACGGCTCGAAGTTGGACGGCAGAGTTGGAGGAGGGGTTTATTCAAGGGATTTGGACCTTGAGCTCTCCTTCGGACTACCTGATCATTGTAGCGTCTTCCAGGCGGAAGTCTCGGCAATCCTGGACGCCGCGGCCTGGTTAAGCAAACGTGTTATCGGAGAAGATATCGCTATTTTCAGCGATAGCCAAGCAGCAATCAAATCCCTTGGCTCATACACGTTCAACTCTGAACTGACGCTCAGCTGTCGTCGATCTCTTCAGGAGATGGCCCAACAGAACCGCGTAAACCTCATATGGGTCCCGGGACATAGGGACATTGAGGGAAACTGTAAGGCAGGCGAGCTTGCCAGGCAGGGCACGACCAAGCAGGTTCTTCAGGATAAAGAGTGCTTAGGTATGCCGTTTGCCACATGCAAACTAATGCTGAAGGAGCACACACTCCGTCAAGCCAACGAAAGATGGCTGCAATCCCCAGGGTGTCGGATATCGAAACAAACCTGGCCAAAATGGGATCTTAAAAGGTCTAGACGCATTTATGCCCTAACTAGGAGGGAAATCTGCATATTGATAGGAGTATTAACCGGTCACTGCCTCATTGGTAGGCATGCAGAAAGGCTAGGTGTGCCCTACCGACGATGCTGCAGGAGTTGCAAATATGATGAGGAGGAGGAAACAGTGGAGCACCTCATCTGCAACTGTCCGGCTTTAAGCGGCGCGAGAACGCGCTTTTTGGGAGTTCCGTTCCTAGATAGCCTAAGCCAGATCGCGGAACTGGACATAAAGGACTTGATGGGCTTCATAAAGGCATCTAAGTGGTTGGAGGAGGAATAACGGTGTCGGCTTAGGAGTGTCAGTCCCGGGATTCTGCTATGTGGAAAATCCCAACAACTCACGGATTTTCCATATGGCTGGGTCCCTGGACTGACCTTCCTTGTGTTGGTGGTATCA
The DNA here is from genome assembly GCA_964058755.1 of Campiglossa producta. Lineage (NCBI taxonomy): Eukaryota > Metazoa > Arthropoda > Insecta > Diptera > Tephritidae > Campiglossa > Campiglossa producta. The sequence goes on along the minus strand of CAXKVI010000003.1, from coordinate 42,190,454 downwards.
CAACGGGCCTTTCAAAACTGGCCTAAGTGTGCCTTGGGCTACGCCATGCCCAGTATTTCTGCACAGAATACATTTTTGTGCATTTTTATGGACGGCCTAATGTGATTACAACAACCACGTGAAAACTTTGCAACTTTGTTTACAAATATCTCTGGGCCGTTAAAATGTTTAATATCCGCTTTCAAATTATTTCCACGCTTTTATTAGGTTCACTTGTATGTTTGTTTGTTTGCTTGCTTGCTTGTATGTATGTAACTCTCGTTCGGTTTTAGCCCCAGTGGCCCAAAAACCGTAAAATGCCCCTAAAATATGGGTATCAAGGGAAAAGGGAACGCCCCAGGATTCATTTGGACTTCGATATATTTCGATAAATTTATCGATAACTGAGTGATCGGTCAAAATATGATTGCCCAAAAACCTAAAAAAATCCCTACAATATGGGTATCAAACGAAAGGTGAAGGCCCCAGGTTTCATTTGGACTTCGATATATTTCGATAAATTTATCGATAACTGAGTTATCGGTCAAAATATGATTGCCCAAAAACCTAAAAAAATCCCTACAATATGGGTATCAAACGAAAGGTGAAGGCCCCAGGTTTCATTTGGACATGGATATATTTCGATAAATTTATCGATAACTGAGTTATCGGTCAAAATATGATTGCCCAAAAACCTGAAAAATTCCCTACAATATGGGTATCAAACGAAAGGGGAGGGTCCCAGGTTTCATCTGGACATCGACATATTTCGATAAATTTATCGATAACTGAGTTATCGGTCAAAATATGAAGGCCCAAAAACCTAAAAAAATCCCTACAATATGGGTATCAAACGAAAGGTGAAGGCCCCAGGTTTCACTTGGACATCGACATATTTCGATAAATTTATCGATAACTGAGTTATCGGTCAAAATGTGGTTGCCCGAAAACCTTAAAATTTCCCTACAATGTGGGTATCAAACGAAAGGGGAAGGCCCCAGGTTTCATTTGGAATTCGATATATTTCGATAAATTGATCGATAACTGAGTTATCGGTCAAAATATAAATGCCCAAAAACCTAAAAAGTTCCCTACAATATGGGTATCAAACGAAAGGTGAAGGCCCCAGGTCTCATTTGGACTTCGATAAATTTATCGATAACTGAGTTATCGGTCAAAATATGATTGCCCAAAAACCTTAAAAATTCCCCACAATATGGGTATCAAACGAAAGGTGAGGGTCCCAGGTTTCACTTGGACATCGACATATTTCGATAAATTTATCGATTACTGAGTTATCGGTCAAAATATAATTGCCCAAAAACCTAAAAAATTCCCTACAATATGGGTATCAAACGAAAGGTGAAGGCCCCAGGTCTCATTTGGACTTCGATATATTTCGATAAATTTATCGATAACTGAGTTATCGGTCAAAATATGATTGCCCAAAAACCCAAAAAATTCCCTACAATATCGGTATCAAACGAAAGGGAAAGGCCCCAGGTTTCATTTGGACTTCGATATATTTCGATAAATTTATCGATAATTGAGTTATTGTCAAAATCTGAGGCCAAATGCCTTAAAATTCCCTAACAATATGGGTATCAAACGAAAGTGGAAGTCCAGAGGTTTCGTTTGGACTGCTGTATTTTTCGATATATTTATCGATAATTTCCTAGGACATTTGACTAAAAAGTAAAAAATAAATATAGTTTAAAAAAACTAAAACTCACGCTTTTAGTATTGAACTAAAAATTTGAAAATAATTTTAAAAACCCTACACAGTAGCTTTGTCCCATAATTTTCGTATATCGAGCGCTCGACGCTTTTCCCACATAATGCTAGTTTCTTTACTGCGCTTTCATTAGCTTTACTTGTACATACATTCATATGTATTTTTGCTTGTTTGTATGTAACTCTACTTCAGTCTACCCGATAGTGGCATATGACTGTCACAAAAACCTTGAAATGTGCCTTCAATGTGGGTGTCAAACGATAGGAGGTTGCATTTGGACTTCGATATATTTATCGATAACTAAGTTATCGGTCATAATGCCTACTACCTATATCAAACGAAAGGGAAGGTCCACAGGTTTCTATTATTTAAACCAAGGAATATTTCGATATATTTATCGATAACTGACTTATCGGTCAAAATGAGGTTGTCCAATAATATTGAAAATTGCCTACAATATGGGTATCAAACGAAAGTGGAGGCCAAGAGGTTTCGTTTGCACTGCGGTATACTTCGATATACATATATATCGATTACTTCATAACACACTTAACTAAAAAGTAAAAATAAATATAGTTTAAAAAGCGAAAACACGCGCTTTTAAAGAATATTGCACTAAAAAGGTAAAAATAATTTAAATAAAAAACGAATATTATGGAACAAAGCGGACCACGCTTTTTCCACAATACTACTGTGTAGGGTTTTTCAAATTTTTAGTTCAATACTCTCTAAAAGCGTGAGTTTTAGTTTTTTTAAACTATATTTATCGATACTGGAGTCAAGATGGGTCTTTTGATACCAATATCGAAAATTTTGGATTAACCATTGAACCGTCCTGTAAAATGGTACCAAAATTATTTATACGAGTAGGTTTCGAAAATTTATATATATGTATATGTATTAGAAACGAATAGTTAAACCAAGCGTCCCGCCCACTGAGGATACGCTCACACTGCAACCGACTTTTTCGCCTGACATCATCAGAGAAATCCGAGCGCGTTATATTTTATTTTAACGGGCGGGCAGTATATTTACATTCGGGGGAGGTCATTTAAAACACATAGATGTGGTTGAGTCTCGGTTGTTGGATATCATTGGAATTTTGTTTTACGTGGTGGGTTCTAAAGCTACGCACAACCCGATTCTCGGGGAATTGGATTTAAATTACACATTTAATTACGAGCCGCCTAATACAAGACAGACGCCCGCTCGCAGTCGCACCTCATGATGGCAGACGCTGCTGATGAAAATCCCCTGACAAGCCCTTAAACCGATTACATGTCAGAGTGGCCTTATCAGGTCGTCGCCTTCTCCCATGAGTTCACCACCAAACGGTTGTTCATTGGCTAACCGGAGGATGCGTCGCGGACGTAGTGAGATGCTTGGACCGCACGCATAAGAATCTCTCTGGCCATTTCCAGTTGAATGCAGTGTTGCCACACGTAGGGTTTTATCCCTATTTGTAGGTCTTTTTGGCTAAAAAATGTGTGCGTAGGGTAAAAGGTCGGCTTTTACATATTTCACGAAATGTAGGGTTTTTTTACATGGAAAACATTCAAGGTGTAAAAATGCACCGTTTGTTGCCAACATGCGTCCTGTGAGTTTTGTACTATACATACAAAATCCAGTAATTTTTAAATGGCTTTAATTATTTTAATACATAATTAAGATAATCGCACAGGGTTTGACGTTTAAGAAGCTTCAACTTTAAGAATAAGTAAAGATTTTTTTGAAAAAAATTCTAAAATTATGACAAAATTCACTTTAAAAATGCCTTTTTCCCCATACAAAGGGCGAAAAAAATAGGCACCCCTAAAGGGGCAATTACATAAAGCTTTGTTAACCTCGCCTGACATTTGCAACCTCAAAACTTTGCGCTCAACTTCAGAGGTATGCTACAATGAACGCTTTGACCCTTCTCTTTTATACATTTGTTTTCTCCAAATTTTAATTCTTAAATTAAAGCATAGTCAACAACATCTGATTGTCAAAGCTAGCAAAGCAAGCAAAATTTGAGAGTTTGCCAAATTTCAACCTTGCTTCAACTTTGAGGTTTTCTATTTGCCATGTTTCGTTGAAACACGTACATTGAACTTATCTGTCAAAGTCAAAGTCCGAGGTAAAGTTGATATAAAGTTTTATGTAATTGAGGCTTTAGGGTTAAGTTACAGCGATGATCTTTTGCAAATCTTATTTTCTCATCAATTACTAACTTTTTGGGGGGTTATACAAAAAAAAAAAACATTTGTTTTTTATTTGAATCACCCGAATATACATTTATGTATAAAAACTCGTTCAAGTTTGTTGAAGCTAATAAAAGTATCTGAAAAAATACCTATTTTTGATCATTTCTGTATAAGCATTGTCCTATAAAAAAATTGCAATATATAGCTATGCGGTTTTTAATATTTCCGCAAGGAAAAAAATGTAGGGATTTTTGTAGGTATCTTTTTTTTAACGCGTAGGGTAATCTAGAGAGTTTTACTTCATTTATAGGGATTTTGGAGGAAAAAAATTTGGCATCACTGGTTGAATGGCGGTCAGAAACTTTCCCCACTTGCGTGTACTTCTACACACGGCCCCAGCCTAGTAAGTAAAGTCCTCTCTCGACGAACCTCCATAGGTCACTTGTCGTACCCGTCCTGCTTTATGGTGCAGAGGCATGGACACTGACAGCATCTGATGAGGCGGCTTTAGAAGTATTCGAGAGAAAAATTCTTCGAAATATTCATGGACTCCTAAAAGCTGGCGACCGCGAGTACCGAAGTAGTGTTGGGCAGTACCGATTCCAAAAGTACTCTGTACTCGATGCTGAAAAGCATCGACAGTACCCGATTCTTAAAAGTATCGATACTGACTACCATTGTGTATCAGCCTTTTACGACCGATAAGCCTACCTCGGACATATTCTAAACCCCTAACCTGTAGGCACAATGCTGACTACTACTACTACTACTAATACCCGAAATGTACTCATTACGGAAAAACTACTCAATTGTCAAAAAGTACTTAAAACCAAATGTTGACATCACGGAAATTTCCGGATTTTGTACACTTAATATGTAGATATGGATTTTTATTTCAAAACATTTCCCGTAACGATTGATTTTACTCAGTTACATAGCTAAATGACGACTTATTTGTTATTGTTGTAAAATCTAGAGCTACCAGCAGAACTTCACACAGAGTACCTGATACTATTAAAAGTATCCGATGCTTGAAAGTATCGATACCAAAGTAGTAAATACTTGAAAATATTCGATTCTGTCCAACACTACGAAGATATGAGGAGCTCCAAACCAAAACACAATAAGTTACAGCCTAACCTAATAGGCCTACGACACAGTAAATTTAGAAACTTCATGCCTCTGCTGCGTTTTACTAATACATATAGCATTCGGCTGCCCTCGTGTCACATATACGTGCCTTCGGTAGTCGTCGTGCCTCTGCCGGCGCTGATTGGCCAAAATCTAAAATTCAATTTGACGCTCGCTCAATTTTACTGTGTCGGGTCATGAATGACTGATTGACCAGCAGGGTGGTTATGTTATGTTAGGCTAGAAGGTTGTTAGGTTGTTAGGGTAGAAGGTTAGAGAAGTTGTTGTTGTTGTTGTTAACAATGCATTGCCCTGTCTAGAGTGTATGATCATTCCGAAGATCTTCATCAAGCTCTTCTAAGGGGAGTCCAAGGAAACGTGCAGTTTCAACAGGGTTTGTCCAGAGGGACAGAGGGGTTAGAAGAGTAGGTTCAAATGAACAATTGAAGAGATGTAGAGTATCATGGGGGGTCCTACCACATGCAGGGCATGTGTTTGAGATTGTGTCATTAAGTCTGGACAAGTAGGAGTTTAACCTTACACTATATCCAGACCTAAGCTGTGCCAGGGTAACTCTTGTCTCCCTTGGTAAGGTGCGTTCTTCTTCAGCAATATCCGGTGGAGGACTGTTCAGAACGGGGTTCACAGGTAGAGATCCGACAAAAGTATCTACCGACTCGGTGTGGATGTCGGTTAGAGCCCGCTTATGATTCTGCAGATCAAACGGCAAGGTAATATGATGCCGGATCTCATCATAATGTTTACGGAGATGTTTCCTTATGTCTCTCGGGGGCGGATCTATGTCCAAAAGATGACGGTTTGGATGTGCTGGCTTGTGGCAGTTCAGAAGGAATTGCTTGCTCAGCATTTCCGCATGCTCTTTTACATTGAGCAGTTTTGCCTCCTGATGGAGGTGAGACTCGGAAGACATGAGGAGACATCCCGTAGCAGTTCTGATGGCAGTATTTTGGCAGACTTGTAACTTCGTCCAGTTGGTGTTATGTACATTAGGCGACCATATGGGTGCAGCATAGTCAAAGACTGGTCGGCCAATGGCCTTATATGTAGTCAACAACGTTTCTTTGTCTTTTCCCCAAGTACTGCCGGCAAGTGACTTGAGGATCTTGTTGCGACCACGTACCTTTGAGACCATTGCAGACACATGACCAGCAAATGAGAAAGTATTATCCAATGTCATCCCTAATAACTTTGGGTGGCTGACAGTTGGTAGCTTAGTGCCGTCAACGAAAATGTCTAATTCATTTCTCACCTGGTGCGTCCACGTCGTAAAAAGCGTCGCCGTTGATTTAGTCGGAGATATCGTCAGATCTCGCTCTGTGAAAAACCTGGAAAGGTCGCAGAGGTAACCGTTGATTTTATTACAGAGTTCATCAGTATAGGGGCCCTTCCCCGTCGCCATTATTGTACAGTCGTCAGCATAAGAAACGACGGAGACACCCTCTGGTGGTGGGGGCATCTTCGATAGATAGAAATTAAACAGTGTCGGGGATAGGACACCACCCTGTGGCACCCCCTGTCTAATTCGTCTTGGTTTTGATGTTGCGTTTCTAAAGTTGACCGACGCCTGCCGCCCATTCAAGTAATTAGCGGTCCATCTCTTTAACCCATCAGGTATTTGTGTTTCTAATAGATCTTGTATGAGAGTGGCATGGTTGACTGTGTCAAAAGCTTTCGACAAGTCAAGTGCCACTAACACAGTCCTGTGATTTGGTTGGTTTTGATTTAGACCGCTATTTATTTGCGTTGTAATGGCATTGAGTGCGGTGGTGGTGCTGTGCAGCTTACGGAAGCCATGTTGATGATTAGCCAGGTGCAGATTTGCGGTGTAATACGGGAGCAAAATGGACTCTAGCGTCTTCACTACCGGCGACAAAAGTGATATAGGGCGATATGAATCGCCTATGTTTGCCGGCTTTCTAGGTTTTAATAATGGAACCACTCTCGCCTTTTTCCATATTTCAGGAATGACGAAAGTGTTCAGTGAAAGATTGAATAGAGCCGCTAAGTATTTGTGTCCCTCCTGGCCTAGATGTTTCAGCATCTTCATGGCAATACCGTCGGGGCCGATGGATTTTGAGGGCTTAGCCTGTCTGATGGCTTCCTTGACCTCTGAGGCAGTGATGACAATGGGCGTGTTTTGGTTTTTGTATTTACGCGCCTGTCGCATGGTTCTACGTTTAGCTCTATCGGGTGGGGAATGTAGTACAAATTGTCTACAGAAGGAGTTCGCACATCCCCTACGGTCCTTCTTCACCCTGTCACCGAAAGTAATATCAACTTTATCCTTGTGTTGTGTTGGATTAGATAGAGCTTTGACCGTAGTCCATAATTTGCCAACACCGTCAGAGAGGTTGCATTGCTCTAGGTGTTGTTTCCATTTGGCCAGTTTGTGTTTATCGACCAACCTACGAATTTCCGCGTTGAGATCCCTTATACGGGGGTCTGCGGGATTGAGACTTCGCACTTCATCTCTTTCTCTAGCCATGGCCGCTGCCTCCGCGGGGAAATTTGGTCTTATTCGGGATATTCGACCCGCAGGAATGAAGCGTCTAGAGGCCAAGTCAATGATGTTGCGGAAGTCTCGTTCGCCTTTGCGTACGTCCGTAGGAATGGATAGAGCAGCCAAGGATTCGTCCGTATATGTCTGAAAACTGTCCCAGTCCGCTTTGGTAAAGTTGATGTATGTACCATGCTCAGGTGTTATAAAGTCCGTCGGTCGTTCGATGGTAATGACTATTGGGAGATGGTCAGACGCCAACGTGAGTATGGGTCGCCAATTGGTGTTGTTCAATAGTCCTGCACTTACGATAGAAATATCTGGCGAACTATAGCAGTTACCCGATACTCTCGTTGGGGCGTCTCCGTTCAATGTACAGAAAGCCGTATCATCTATTTGTTCTGCGAGTACATGCCCTCTACTGTCTGCTGGCAAGTTTGAGTGCCACATATCGTGGTGCGCATTGAAGTCGCCCAGGATCACGCGGTTATCTCCTCGTAATAGCAAGCTAATGTCGGGGTGATAACCGGTGGGGCAACTTGAGACAGGGGGTATGTAGATGTTTATGATTTGCAGATCGACATCTCCTGTACGGATGGTAATACCTTGGCTTTCTAAGATATCATCCGTTCCTTCGATGTCGGTATCAAATAGATGATACTGTACAGAGTTGTGCGTTATGAACGCTAGACCACCTCCCAGACCTCCTGTTACTCTATGACGATCTTTCCGGTGAATGTTATATCCGCCATAGGTAATGAGGTCCGACCTTGGACTGAGCTTGGTTTCTTGGATTGCGGCAAGTTTTATGTCATATTGCGTCATCAAATTGGTTATCTCTGCGATCTTACCAGTTAATCCGTTACAGTTGTGCTGTAAGATTTGGAAGTGCGCCGGTGGGGTCGATGTCGAGTTAACCAAAGGCGTGAGAGACGGATGTGTTCGCCCAGGTGTTGGTAGGCGAAGACCAAGGCTGTGCCTCAGCCTAGTTAGCTGTGGACCTGGTGTAACCGGGTTGGCTGGCGTCGTAGGCTGAGGCGTGTTACAGCATGGCGCTATGAACGCATCCGTCCAAAGATTCCTGTTCGCGAGCCCAGAGCATAGATGCACGTGGCATTGGCCTAAGCAGTTATTGCATTTGACCGATGACGCGAGCGTGTATAATCTTTGCCGACAAACAGTACACGTCGAGACAGGTGCAAGAAGATGTTGATCCTGACTCACGTGTAAACGGGAGGGGGGGTGTAAAAAAGAAACAGACAGAGACTGATGCTCGGAGTTGCTCATGTCTAAACTGCTCCGGTGGGAGCAAGAGTGTTGAGCTGCTGCGCGTGATGTTGACGCCATAAGGCACGAGCAACAGTCTGGAATTTGTGTGGCGGGTATAGCAGAAATGCTGCTAGTCGTTAAGACATTATTATTATTATTATTAGTATTGCTACTAGAAGGTGGCGGTAGGGGTGCGCTTGAACGGCGCTTACCGCGGGACGCCCGACGGCGCAAACAACAAGGGGCCACAAAAGTACTAAAGAAAGTACGGGGTCTGTGGATGTTAAGGTTAAGCCCTGAACATCCAGATTTATGGAGCCATCTCTTACACGAGAAGCATTGCACAGAATGCGACCGTTTAATATATATTTTTTTGCAACAGACACTGCATATCCATTCTTTTGGTCCGGGGTTCGGCTCAACGCCCGCCCGTAACAAAAGAATATCTTGCAGCCCTGCTGCAAGGGGGGAGGATGATAGTTTCGGAATGGGACAAAACATACTAAACAGGGTTACATTGAAAGTGACAGTCCTTGGCCGAGGTAAAACCCCGGGTGGTTCCACTGCGCAGAGATCCATGGCGATGTCCTGGGTTTTCTGCTCTGAGAAGTGACTGTACATAGGGAACCAAGGTTAGAGAACGATTTGAGAAACTGTCCAGAATTATAGCATTCTCGACAAAAAGGGGACTTAGTTCTCGATATCAAGAAAAATGTTAGATTTCTAATCGAATTCTAATAAACCTATTTCTCTAATGTGTTCAGATATTGTCGAATTTACGTTAGTTATCTAATGTTGTTGTTGTTAACAACAAAACACTCCCCGAAGGTTTTGGGGAGTGATGCCGAAGTTGACAGTCCTTGGCCGGATATGACCCCGGTACGCTGCGGTACTCCCTTGCGGTACTGCCCGACTGTCGTGGTAGCGATTTGGTATGACCAGTGGAACCTTCTAGGTCATGGCATCCCTCCATCCATGAGGAAGGAGAAGATGGGTAATGAGAGGTGAGAGGCATCATATCCGTAGATCAACCATCGAGTAGCACGTCAATTACCTATGTGCATATTAGTCGCCTCTTACGACCGGTATGCCTACCTCGGGCATATTCTAAACCCCTAACCCGCAGGGTAATAGTTATCTAATCGTTGTTGTTGTTGTAGCGAGGTGTAGCCCTGCCTAAATATCAGACAGGGTCACGCCGAGTGTATTGGGCCGGGTCGATATAAGAAAACGGCCCGGGTCGTTTCGGCACGATGGGTACAGCACAAGTACTGGTACCGTTCTCGTAGAACCGGCAATACTGGGAGGCGACCAACTTTACACCCATTTAGTTCTTTAGTGTTGTTTTCTAACATTTTTTTCGATTAGAGAATTACACTAGTTTCTAATGTGCAAAACAAAAATTCCTCTAGCTTTGGATTTTGTTTGCTGGGAGCTATTGTTTGACTACGTCACCGAGATTGATACTGCATTCTTCCTGATAAAAAACACACAGACAAAATCTGCATTATACCCAGGCTGCAATGACTCGCTCATAGCAGCATTAGAGCACAATTAAATTTGTAAACAAATAACGCAATGCCAGACTTGGCAACCTTCGCATGTGCGTGCAAAAATTTGCACTTGAAAAATAGAATTTTACTATGTCATGATTAGAACTAACTGGTTATGTAATCAATTTGCTAAGGAAAAAATAAAGTACTTCTACTCGTTGGTGTGTGAATTTAGAATAAAAAGTATATGTGTGGTAAAATCCACTATTAAACGACAGACACTACTTCCCGTAAATTTCCCTGCAAATCGATAATTGACCACCCAGGCGTGTGTATGTAGGCAAATACATACATTTGTATTTGGCTTCTACACGATTTACCTATCATACCTTTTAGAAACAAAATTTCTACTTTTTCTGATTTACTATTAGTAGATGTGCAAGATGTGATATAATTGTCAAAAACTGTATATACACAAAATATGTGTATATACCCAACAAACATCGAGCACCAAAAACTCAAACGTTTGAGAAAACATCTATTCTCAACTTTTTCTCAAATGTTGTCTATATAACAGGATTATTTGTTGAACTATATTAATTAAAAAAATATTATGTAAAATTTAACTGCATAAATGGAAACTCGCTTTTTGCATGATTGGCATCTCTGAAAAAATATTCCAATGAGAGCATGTGGATTCCATTTCGATCCACTCCGCTCAGTTTGAGAAACATTTGAAAATTCTGCCGTTCTCAATTTAAAAATCAGGGAAAATCCCATATTAAAAATGAGCCTTTTAGGTTGAGAATTTTATCAACGGCTATTTCGCCTCAAATTGAAAACGAACGTTTGAGATTTGAGAAGATGGTTGGTTCTCAAATGCATCTCACAAATTGAGATTAGCTAAAAATGTTTGTTGGGTAGATAAATAGATGTGTATGTAGTAGTTATGCAGGTATAAGTTCATTCTCGGCCAAATTGCGAAATTGGGACAAGGTCCACTAACAATAGGTTCAGTAATATTTTGACCCCGCATTCATTTTAGCACTCTCACGCGACTTTATTACGTAAGCTTAAAAATCAAGGATACACAAAAATTTCTATTCTTTTTTTTGTTAGCCACGTGCTGACATACACCTTGAGCTAATAAACTTGAAGATAGAACCTTAAGCAAAATCTTCATAAAACTGCCCTCACTCATAATTTACTTCCAATTTTTCACATGAGGCCAGAAATTTTTCACAATACAGTTGACCTTTCATAAATTTGTTATTCAATTGTTTCCATATTCACATATTTTATATAACATTAAACAATTATGTATCAACCCCTACCATCGCGTACAAAGAAATCCACCAACGCATACATACATATATCGGTATAAAAAAATTTTCGCACTTTGCGAATTGTTCGTTTCGTTATGTAATCCATCAAATAAAAATTCTTAGTTTTTAGCACCTATCACTTTTAGCATATCTATAAATTTGCGAAACCTAGTTTAATGTGCCAATAAAGCATTGGCAACTTTATATAAATATTTCACCAACATATGAAATTAATTAAAAGTTCCAGCCAAGTCAATTACACTAATTTACCCACTGTACTTACATTGAACACAAATACGACTGATGATCAGCAATCCATGTGATTTTTGTCGCGCCACTGACAGCTGTGTTGCGTCAGAGTTGTATTTGATGATTTGCGTCAGAGTTGTATTTATTTCACGAGGAACACAAAGCCAACGACAGCAACAGGGCCAAACAATATTTCGTGTTGCATAACGTCGCAACAGACGAAGAAAGACAACATCATAGTGTATCAATACCAAGTGTGAACTCTTCTTTTGACAACACACATTAAAATGTCGGTTTGTTTACATCCTGCACATATTAAAATGTCGCCAGCACCGAATAACTCCGGTTTTACATTTGTCAAGTATTGCTTTCAACTCTGATGGCGTTCTCTTTTGTGTTTTCTATTCGTGGCTACACTTGTCAATTTTTCTTGAAAGCAATTATGAAACAAAATATGGGGGTACAAGGAGGAGTGAAAGAGATAGCAAGAAAAACTTGAAACGAGTTGATGGTACGCTTTCAAGTGTACTCTTCCTCTCGCTTCTCACCCCCTTCGCCTATGTCGCGGCAGAATTGAATTCAAGACTTGAATAATGTAAAAGGGGTATAACAGAAAAGCAATGGCGTTGTTTAACATCCTGCACACATCAACATGGCGGTCTCCTATCTTTTACCTAATGGTAGAAAGAGATGGGAAGATGGAAAGAAGTGAGACGAAAAAGGAAATTAAAAACAGGTGACTAAACTCACTTTGAAGTTTTCACGACTATGTCTATGATATCACACTTGTTATTAACCAAGATCTCAAACAGGTGTCAAACTCATTTTAGAATTTTGACGTCTATGCAGAAGAGTTTATACTTGGTATTGATACACAATGGACAAAATAGGGCTGATATATCATAATATAATATATATATATAAAATGTATACATTAGCAGATAAAAATCCGGAATTAACTATGTTTTGGGTATAAACTTGAGCATAATCTTCATTATAAATTCCCAAAAATGAAGATTTAAAGCGTTCAGCAGAATCAGCCCGTCAGTACGTTGAAACAACTGACAGCAAAATAGAATGCGGGTGTTTGTATGCGTAACAACAGATTCGACGGAATCTGAAGTATCTAACGTACGAAGTACTAGCCGCATTCTTCTGAAGGATATCGCTCCGGCTTGCGCTCATTTCTCACAGGAACAGTCCGGGTCACTATCAGACTTCACCAACAGATGTCGTTGCGCTTTCACGTAGATCCGGGGTATACACATTATTAAAACAAAAATACCCAAACTATTTTCGTTTAGTACCAAATTTCCTTAAATAAATTTAAAAAAGAGATATGCATTCAAAATAGTAATACATATGTACGTATAAAAAAAGTAAATATAAAAACGACACAATTTCTAAACATTTTGATGCGTTTAGTATGAAATCCAAAAAAAAACGACCCAATTTGAACACTGCGTTGAACCATGCAACATTATTGCTCGCCAGCGTATGTATGACGTTGTTGTTGTAGCGTTCAGAAGGGTGAAAGCGCTGGTTATCCCTGGCTTCGATTCGAAAACTATTTCTGCAGAAACTACGTGGCCTCAAAAATGAAAAGGTCGAGTAGAGAAAAACATCCCTATGGGTTGTATTATGATTTTCAAAATTCAGTTAATTTTATTCAGCTTCTAATATTTCCTTTAAACTAATTTAAAACTTGGTAAACGAATCAATAAATTTACTTTTACTTGGCGGTTTTTAAATATGCAATGACATCTGCTCGTTCTTCGACTTTTTTAAGTCCGGCAAACACCATTTTGGTACCTGGTATAAATTTTTTAGGATTTTCCAAATATGCAAAGAGGTTATCCTCACTCCAAACCACATCTTTTTTCTTATTTGCTTCTGTATATTTGTAATCACTGTGAGAGCCAGTTCTTCTTCCAACTATACCATGGAGATTTGGTCCAACTTTGTGGCGTGCCCCCTTCTCAATTGGATGACATTGAGAACATTTTTGCACAAAAATTTTCTTTCCATTTTCTGCATTACCAGCTGGTACTCCCATAGCTGTAACTTTTGTTCACTATTTATACGAGCGTCTGTAAGGATAATAAAGGATAACAGTAAAACAGTAGTCTAATAATTTATTGAGTGCAAAATCGATCACCCTATTTCAAAATATTTTTAAAAAACGGCTTCTATCCAGTGTACGAAAATAAACTTTATTGTACAGTACTATTTCGTTTTGTTTATTACTTTCCTAGTTCAATACAAAACATAATTCAAAAGCTGAGTTCTCTTTGAAAACTGTAAAATACATTTTTTGAAATTTACACCCAAAATGAAAAATAAAACTAAAAAACATTTTGTTCTCTATGTAGATACATTCAAACACTAATATTTTTCTTCAATTATTTGAAACGTTTGTGTTTATAAATTTTTCTTTGTTGGAATAGTCACAAACAAAAAGCAAAAGTTTCCAAAAAGTAATAAACTGTACAAAACTTAATGACATGCTACTCGATGTGCAAATGAAATGTATTTTGTACAGTTTATATTCGTACCCTGCTTCTATCAGAATTTGTTTCAATAACCTAAATTTCAGAACTTTTTAAAAAATGTAAAAGATGAATGATAGCGTTCTCAACAAGAGGGCATTTTTTATATGTACTCAAATGGGATAAACCATGATTTGTATAATTTAAAACTCCATGAATTAGTTGACATAACATTTTTATTCACATAAATTTAGAGAATACTTGGAGAATGATGTTGGGTATCAACTTGAGAACTACAAACTTATCAAAATATTTTTAAGACTGGAGAAAAATTGGTGTTGGATATCAACTTGATAACTATACATACAGTTTTTCAAAGGTTTAAGAAAAAGTTGAGCCATTTTTGCTGACATTTCAAAATTTGATTCAGAAACGCCTCACTTCAGCTGAAAATGTATTGAAACCAGTTTTAAAATAGGGCGTCATTAAAAAAAAAGTGAATCCTCCATTTCTTCCAATTTGTGAGATAGGGCGTTCTTGAAAAACATTTTGAAATAAGGTGATCTTTCAATCAGCAGTCAATTTCCTCATATTGTAGATATCAAAAACTAAATAAAAAATAAAAAAACAAATCAATCAATTAAAGTGATAATTTTTCAATGTAAATTTTCATTTAAAGGCACAAAGAACTAAAGCGGGAAAGAGAATCAGTCCGCCAATACGTCAGTTGGTGACGTACGTCAATTTTAGAGCAAATTCTATTTTGACGTATCCGCCATATCTGGCGTTACTCATACAAACACCCGCAGTCTACTTTGCTGTCAGTTATTTCGACGGACGGACTGATTCTGCTGAACGCTTAACTTCACAGCAATGAAATACATAAATATACTTAGTTTAAAAAAACTAAAACTCACGCTTTTAGAGAGTATTGAACTAAAAATTTGAAAATAATTTTAAAAACCCTACACAGTAGTATTGTGGAAAAAGCGTGGTCCGCTTTGTTCCATAATCTTCGTTTTTTATTTAAATTATTTTTACCTTTTTAGTGCAATATTCTTTAAAAGCGCGTGTTTTCGCTTTTTAAACTATATTTATTTTTACTTTTTAGTTAAGTGTGTTATGAAGTAATCGATATATATGTATATCGAAGTATACCGCAGTGCAAACGAAACCTCTGGGCCTCCACTTTCGTTTGATACCCATATTGTAGGCAATTTTCAATATTATTGGACAACCTCATTTTGACCGTTAAGTCAGTTATCGATAAATATATCGAAATATTCCTTGGTTTAAATAATAGAAACCTGTGGACCTTCCCTTTCGTTTGATATAGGTAGTAGGCATTATGACCGATAACTTAGTTATCGATAAATATATCGAAGTCCAAATGCAACCTCCTATCGTTTGACACCCACATTGAAGGCACATTTCAAGGTTTTTGTGACAGTCATATGCCACTATCGGGTAGACTGAAGTAGAGTTACATACAAACAAGCAAAAATACATATGAATGTATGTACAAGTAAAGCTAATGAAAGCGCAGTAAAGAAACTAGCATTATGTGGGAAAAGCGTCGAGCGCTCGATATACGAAAATTATGGGACAAAGCTACTGTGTAGGGTTTTTAAAATTATTTTCAAATTTTTAGTTCAATACTCTCTAAAAGCGTGAGTTTTAGTTTTTTTAAACTATATTTATTTTTTACTTTTTAGTCAAATGTCCTAGGAAATTATCGATAAATATATCGAAAAATACAGCAGTCCAAACGAAACCTCTGGACTTCCACTTTCGATTGATACCCATATTGTTAGGGAATTTTAAGGCATTTGGCCTCAGATTTTGACAAGAACTCAGTTATCGATAAATTTATCGAAATATATCG